>JAFIDM010014012.1:21473125-21506370 GCA_023159025.1 Thereuonema tuberculata
AAAATTATTTATTAGAAAAACATAAATTAATAATCATCTATCTTTAATTGTTTCGCAAATTACTGTTTAAGCCTCAATTTTGGTTGTATTATTATTTGAAGCCATACTGATTAAAAAAAAAAATGTTAAAAGACTGTTTAATTTCTTTAATAATTTCCTTTAATTCCCTTTGTGCCCTCTGCAGGGCATGTTTGAGCAATGTTTACACTGCTTATAATAAGTTGCGATAACTCTTTAAAGAGATTATTTGATTATTTTCAAAATACTTTTTTTTTTGTAGCAAACTGAAGGAAGATTGAAAAATTTTTGACTGAACGCCATTACTTTGAAATTGAAAGAGATTAAGTTTCTCAACTGTCTTTAAGTTCTGAAGTGAATAGTATTGCAGAAAACAAATTAGAAAATACATTGACTTCATAATTACTGATAATCTTTATGTTCTGTATTTCGTGTAAAAGTTTATTATTAAAATGTATAAGTTTTCAGTGTAATTTTAAATATTTTTTTTTTCTTTTTTTTGCACAGCAAAAAGAAAAACGGCAAATTTCACCTTTAGTTTCTAATGAATTCTTTCTTTCTAGTACCTTTCTAAAGAATTCTTTCTTTTGGGGATTTTTTTTTTTTAAATCAGTTATTCTGGAATTTGAAAATAATTATCCTACTAAAGGAAGATCGTAATTTACTCAGAAACTACATATATTACTTTACATCTAATAAGCAAAAGATGTTTTATATTATTTTTACATTAAGAAAATAATAATTTGAAAATATATCACTTTCTAATTGAGTATTTTGCAACTTTTCCATAGTAGCAGTGCACTTTGTACTGTTAAAAGAATTGGCAAGATAATATAATACATTATGCCCAATTGTGTTCTTTTGAAAGAAAAATGTTATTCTTTGCCAAATTAAAATAATAAAATAAACTTTAAATAGAAATGAAATACTTATGATTAATCATAAGTAGGACTGTAAAGGAATATCAGTTAGTTAGCTTATCAGTTTGTGAATTTCTGTTGCAAGCTTGGATTAAATTCCGTATTATAGTTTAAAACTTTATAATGGTAGTTACAGCCATTTATAATAACTCTGTTAATTTATTATACTGATATTAATTATTAAAAGTTTTTGTAAGGTATTTTTTTGGGGCATAATTTGGAAACTTCTTTGATGGTGACAATTCACAGAAAATTATTTACAGAACTTTCATGTTTTACTGAACAGTGATTGATAAACATTGCTCTAATCTGTCATTTTTGATGTATAGTGTTGTCTGAATATTACATAATTGATTTATCTTGATATTTTTGCAGCTATATTAATACTTTGACAGGTGAAGTTAGAGTAATGAGATATCATTCTCTTGAATCTGCATATGTGGATAGTGTGAGAATACTTGGAAACGATACTGGATCAGATATATTGCAAAGAGTTAGCATTACTCTTAGGATACCTGTAAGTAATAAAATGTTATTGTTAATTAGTAAAACATACACCAAAAAAAAAATGAATGTTAATGTGTTGGAATTACATACGCTTATTTTAAACGTATGTAATTATTTTTTATTTTTTTTTTTTAGCTCTTAAAATTTAATTATCAAATCCTGCTCTGTTTAGTAGTTGCTCAAAGCTCATAGGAGTTATTCATATACATCAAACAAAGTTGTCATAATATAAATACATATTTTTAATGAGAAGCTAATCTTTTATATTATTTCTTTTGAATTTATTAGTCCTATTTTTGTGACAGATTAGGGGAAAAAGCAATAACTAGTCTAGGCATTTCTGCAGAATTGCCATCATAGATTTATTTATTAATTCATTCCAATCCATAGTATCTTTAGTGTTTCTTGCAAAGAAACAAGAAGTTTTGAAAATCGTTCTTATATTAAAAAAAAAGGTCAAGGATCAAAATCCTTTAATTACAAAGCTTTATTAAGACTGAATTAACATTAATATTTATATTTTATATATGAATTTTTGAGAAACATTTTATTTTTGCTGGAATGAGCTCATTATTATCAAGCTCCTTTAATCTCACCAAAAAAGATGATTTTATACTAAATATTAAAAAAAATCATTAAGAACTTGATAAAGAGGATTAACCAGAGAATAAAAGTTCTTGAAAAATTTGTATGAGAAAATGAGTGTCGAAAAATTTGTATGAGAAAATGAGTGTCGTTTCTAATTTATAAATGCAAAATTTGGGATGCCCGAAGAAAATTTTTATTGAGGTTATTGAAGTGATTTTTATTTTTAATCCATAGGGGATTTTCAGAGAAATTTTACTTGCAGAAATTTGGTTAAAATAGAGCTAAGAAACTGCCTTATTTCAATGGAATTCTTAAAAGTTCATAAATTTCTGGAATATATTAATAATAATAAATAAATAAAAATGACACTTCAGTGTAAAACAAATATACTTTTGTTTATTTTTTAGTACATGAAGCATAATGCAAAATTCAAAAAAACAGTTAACAGTGAAAGAAGATTGTAAGATCTCAAAAGTGCCAAGAACTGCTATTTATTGATTATTAAATATCTTCTTTCTTTTAAAGAAGTTTTAATAATTCTGTTGAACTGAATTTTACTCATCAATGAATTAATTTATTCAATAAGTTTTTTTTTTTGCTACAATTTTTCCCCAACTCAAACTGGTTTCTAATATTCTGAAGCCTCGTTTTATTTTTTTTATCAGCTCATATTTAGGGCAGAGCTTATTATATAAAGTGGTTATTTCAGTTATAACTTTTATAGAAACAATATTTAAATTCTTCTTTTTAGAGAAATCCAATTATTGGTGATAAATTTGCTAGCCGACATGGACAGAAAGGAATTTGTAGTCAGAAGTGGCCTATGGAAGATTTACCATTCACAGAAAGTGGAATGATACCCGATATTATTTTTAATCCTCATGGTTTTCCATCTCGTATGACAATTGGTAAGAAATAGTTACAAATTGTTGTTGTGTATTCCAGGGGAACCTACAGGGCAGAAGCCATTGAAATTTTTTATTCATAAAATCTATTGAAATAATGTTGTGATTGTAAATAAGTCTTCAGATTTTTAGAAATTTTTATTTATTCATTATTCGCTTTAATTTACTTAATGGAATGATACTTTTTTCGCTCTCTCTCGTTTTCTGATAGGGCTTTGGGGGAATAGTAAGTAATGTTAGTTATTTTAAATCACAGATTTGGGCCACTGCACTTGATAAAAATTGCATTTCAAAAATTAAATCTTTTAAATCATGTTTTAATTTCTGAAATGTAATTTTTATCAAGCGTGATGTCCCAAACCAGTGATTTAAGTTAATTTCGCACGTTAAAAATCTAGTGTTACTTGTTTTTGTTTTTAATTATCATTTTTTTTTTTTAATTTATTAGTAGTTAAATATTTTATTTTCTTCACGAAAGTTTATTCAGTGATAGAGTTTGCTTGATAGATTTACAACAATTGCAATTAGAAAGTAAATGAATTTCTATGAGAGGTCTTGTGACATCAAGTGATTTAACCGATATAATTATCAATGAAATTTCAGGAATGATGATTGAAAGCATGGCAGGAAAGTCGGCTGCTTCTCACGGAATAGTTCATGATGCAACTCCTTTCAAATTTTCAGAAGATGATTCAGCAATAGATTATTTTGGACATCTATTACAACAAGGTATTGCCGTCTTGATGTGTTAAAGAAAAAAAATAAATAAATAAAAGGAAATGTTCAAATTACATTAAATAGATTTTCAAATAAGTTTGCTGAAATTTTAAAATATTTATTTGTGTGTTGTTTTTTTTTTTAATTGAAGCTGGTTATAATTATTATGGAACTGAGCGAGTCTATAGTGGAATTAATGGAAAAGAATTAGAAGCAAATATATTTATAGGAGTGGTGTACTATCAACGATTGAGACATATGGTTGCTGATAAATTCCAAGTAAGTCAATTTAGAACAAAGATTTATATGGATTTTTAAGATAACTTTCAGTAGTACAAATTTTGTTAAATTTATTAAACAAATATTTTTTTTTATATAAAATCTCATAATTATACCTTACATTTATGTTTTTAATTCCTTCATGCATTTCTGCTCATCCTTCTACATCAGCATTGAATATATAGCAAAACATGAAATTTCACATCTAATCTAAATTTCTTTGAGATTGGATGAAAATTTAGGGCTATAAGTTTAATTTTTTTTTAGAAACTTGGAAAGCTACTATGACCATGTAGAACATTATTTCTTCATCTAGTGATTGTTTTTGGAATTTACTGTGGCAGACCACAGAGGGTGACAGTAAGCAAAACCCATTAACTTAAAAAATGCATAATAAAAACAAAAGAAAGTGAGCTTGTTATTCATCTTATGTTGTCGTAAGTCAGTTGTATTAATCAATCATTAAATTTGTGTTATGCCAAAATCAGCTGTGTGCAAAAAAATAGTGAATTGCGAATTCTCCTAAATGACCAAACATCAATAAGCAGATATTTTTCACTTCTTGGTCATTTTTAACCAACCATATGTTGTGGATTACATTTGTGGACAGTAAAAAAAATCCCCCCCTTAAATTTGTTCAAGAAGTTCACAAGAAATGTAATGACCTCGTTTTTATTTTTGATTGAATAAAGTAACTTCCATCCACCTTTTTTCTTAATGGTTGAGGTATTCACGGCAAATATACATCAGATAAGGTTTGCAAGTCAGAAAAGGTTGGGAATTGCTGCCTTTCATCATGATTCTTGTGTAGCATCAAAGCAAGTCACTTAGAACTGTCAACGAATAGATCCATGTCAGGAACAAACAATTGATAGAGGTCTTGAAAGAAAAGTTAAGCTCATTATTGGAAACCCTAATGTCTTTAATGATCATTATGAATTTGACAAGTATTGATGCTCTAATATTCAAACATAATATGCAAGTAATTACTAAAAATGATACAAGACACATCCTCTTCTTATCAACGCTATATAAGGCCTGATGAAGCAGTTAAAAGAAATAAAACTGCAAAATATAGCGTTGATAAGAAGAGGATGTATCTTGTATCATTTTTAGTAATTTGACAAGTGTGTAAAAAAATGGGCAGTTGAAGAAGAAAGGTTTAAGATGCAAATAAGCTTAATTTAGTCCATGTGCTAAATGGGAAGAATATACGTTCCTCTAAATGTTGTGGTCAATGTAATTAAGAAGGTAATGTGCAGGATCAGTAACGCAGAGAAGTATTAGGTTGTTCAGTAGTGCTCATGAATGGAAACCGGGAATATGTGAGGTCCCTCTTGTGGTAAACTTTTTTTTGCTGTCCACTATAGCATGTGAATAAATACATAACTTTAATTTAAAATAACTTCTTACGTTACTTATTTGTTCAAATGGAAGGATACTCAAGTTTATGGGCATTTGTTCAGTTTGTGTATTCCAGTTAAAATACCAAAAGTCTCTTACATCACATTGTAGCTAAATACTTAAGAGTAATGTTTTGATCATGTAAACATTCAATGATTTAATTTCTTTGTAGGTACGTACCACTGGACCAATTGATATCTTAACTCATCAGCCTGTTAAAGGCAGGAGCCGTGCAGGTGGTATCAGGTTTGGAGAGATGGAGAGAGATTCTCTATTAGCCCATGGTGTCTCATTTCTTCTTCAAGATAGGCTTTTTAATTGCTCAGATAGAACCCTGGTTAGTTAATATTCTTACCTTCTTTACTGAAATTGCTTTTTGGCCGTTGATTCCAATAACATACATGCTTGATTTATGGAAGAAAGGGCATGTTTTATGCATGATAAATATACTTATGTTATGGTAAAAGTTCGAAAAAATTAACAACCAATTGCATCTTATTTAGAGGATTAACCAAACCTAACCAATTTACCTACATTGAATAATTTATACCCTTTAAGTATTGGAAATGGTTAACTTTTAGACTTTTAATTATATTTCTTTAAGAGATATGTTGAAGTGGAAAAAAGACTATTTTTACGATAAAACATACCTTTTCTTCCATAAATCTTGTGTTCATATTGTAATTAATCTTTTAACAAATTTAGTAATACAATTAGATTTCTAATGTTTCCCTAAAACTTTATGTTGAAGATAGAGAAGGAACATATGTACTTAATGCAACAAAAATTAAAAATAGTTCAGATACATTTCAAGATGTCTTGGTATCAACCATACTAAAAAAAATTTTTTTAAAAATGGTGAACGAGTCAAAAATTGTGATGTATTAATGTCTTTTTTAGACGTGTTGCTTTTCTTTATTTTCAAAGAAATAAAATTTTATTATTCTTAGCTCTCAGATGGAAATAGTGCAAGAGGCATAAAAAAGTCAAACAGCCTCGTTTCATCTATTCTTCATTGCAATTACAAGAGTTAATTTAAATCAGTTGTTTGTTGATACTCTTTATTTTTATTTGATTTTAAAAATATTTAACATGCAGTTAAAAACATAATAAAACCACCAACCATTAAAACACTTATGTACAATTAAAATTAGATCACACTATAAATCGCTACATACATTTCAAGTCCCCTTCTCATTCATTAGGACTCGTTTTATCAAGTGTGCCCCCAATTCCCAAAATCTAATCCTCCTCTGTTGGATTGGTCCTTGCGATTAAAATGAAAGAATAAATGGACCTCCATCTAGCATCAAATTTAGTAATGATCAGACCGGAATAAGCTGTCTGCTATTGAACTCCACAATGTAACGTCATAATAAACCATTTTTTTTCCCTCTCCTTGACTATCTCTTTCCCTTTTTATATTCCATATTCTAACACATTAACGACCGATAAATCTTGATTATAGTTCTGTTGAAGCCTAATCATACCTGAATCATAACATTAACACTGATACACATGGGGATTTGCAATATCAATATCTGCTCTAGGAAATATAGGGATTGTCATAGTAAGTAAACCTGGAAATATACTAAATCAAAGAAAGCAGTCAATTGATAAAAGAAACTAACTTAAATAAACAGGGTGCCATATATGGTATACGATGCCAAAATAGCATTAAAAATACCTGTCTTTATATCGGGGCATCTAAAAATGTATAAAAACCTGTCTTAAAGAATGCAGTTAAAAAAAGGAAATATGCAATATAATACTGCAATCCACTGTCAAAATAATGGACATGTACTTGTCATTGCAAATATTGCAATGTACAAATAAAAAAATTGTACATAGTATTTTATTGTTTAGCGGTTTTATTACATACTTGATTTGTAGTTGAATAACAATTTGATTTTGACTTCTCACCTAGAATTCTCATATGTAAATAACAATAAGGTATGCTGCAGGAGCTGTCTTATTGTTTGTTCTAGCAGTTTTTAATTTTGTAATTTTAAAGCCCTATTTATTATTCATGGTATTAAGATTCTTTGATAAATTTGGAACTTAAATTTTGAGAAACATAATTATTAAATCAAATACTAGACCCTTAATTATTACAAATTTCAGTATAAAAATGCAGGTTTTTAACAAGGTATAAATACACTGCATGAAAGAGAAAATGTCACATCATGAAGGAATGCTCACAAACAGACCAAACCGCATCATAGCCAAACAGGTGAATAACAAATGATTAATTTTCAAATACAGACAAGGAATCCAGTGACCTAAAATACAGGATGGTCAATAAGTATTTTGGACGACACATTGCTGAACCCGATGTGGCATCAATACGATGAATGTCCGAATAATGTCCTGGGGTATTATACCCCATATGGTGTTGATCCAAGTCCACAGTTCATCTTCATTTTGTAGGGATGGGAGGGTATTTAACTGACATCCATTTGTGTCCAACAGATTTTCGATTGGCGAGAGATCTGGGGTTAGGGCTGGCCAAGGAAGCATCTGCGCATCTTTCAAAGCATGTAGCGCTGATCTGAGCTGTATGTGGCCAGACATTATCCTGTTGAAACATTGGGTTTGCGATGTTTTGCAAATATGGTAGTGCCACAGGCCGCAGCACCTCATCAACATGGCGGCAAGCCGTTAATATGCCTGTAATGTATATTAGAGGTGGGCGGCTGTTGACACTGATAGCACCCCAAACCTTGACAGGCTGTGCATCGCTCAATGGCAGTAGAATCCCGTTCTATCTCCAGACTCCCACACACTGATCATCATTGGTGAGACCAACGGGATTTATCACTGATCACTACACTGTTCCATTCTGCACCCCTGGTGCAAAACCATTCTAAGCAATGACGACGATGGCTTGCTGTTAAGGGTAGCCTTCATAACAGACAACTAACCTGTTGCAACCAATCTTCGCAATACTGTTCGTGTTGATATCGGAGCAACCAAAACTCCGTACACTTTGCAAAATGTTGCCAGTCGTGGATTGTGGATGCGCTTCTGCAAGATGTCTGATGCAATGACATCCGTCTCTGAACCTTGGTCCTGATTTCCTTCCTGGCATCACGTTGCATTCTTCTGCAATATAGCGCAAGGACCGACGGTATGAAGACCTACAATGAAACCTCTCGTGAACAAATCCGTTTGACAAAATTGCATACGACGGCATTTTAAAGGAATTTTAAAGAAACAACTCCTTGTTCATTCTTTTCGACATTGCAACAGCAAAAACACTCACTTCTCGCAGCTGGGATGACATCTTGAATGATGGCTCCACATTTGGTTATCTGCTTTTATCACGTATGCGGTTCCTATGATTGGCCAGAAAATTTTAATCATTTGCATAACTTGCACATGCGCATCTACTCTGTAATTTGCATGGCACTGCATTCACATCTTGATGGTGTGGCATTTTCTCTGTCAGGCAATGTATGATAAAAATACTTCCTAGTTAACCCCAAAAATGTAAGTTCATTTTGAATTATTATAAGAATGTTATTTTCATCATTGTGATGGGTTTTATTTCTTTTTTTTAGGAGTATGTTTGCAAGAAATGTGGCAGTTTACTTTCACCTATATTCAGTATTCCAGAGGGTGCAAATATTAGAGAAGGCTCAAGGAAATGGACATGTTCCATTTGCCACCGTGATGATACCATTGAATTAATTGCTCTTCCTTTTGTGTTTAGATACCTTATTAGTGAACTGGCTGCAATCAATATCAAAATTACTCTAAATATTAAATGATTTGATGTTACAAGAAAAAAAAAAGTGATTAAATGATTTGATGTTACAAGAAAAAAAAAAGTGAAAAGCTGTAAATATATTATTTTTTTAATTAAAGTTTATTTAAGAAATGAAAAAAACTGTTTCATGCTTAATAAACTCCAACAATACACTAATGTATGAAAGAACTGTTTTTCTATGTCACTGATGTTGTTAGTTCCTTCAGTTGGTTTCATAACTTAGCAGCTACAGGACAAATTAAACACCTTAATCATTTGGAAGTTTCATATGCTTAACTGCATTTACCATAGCTGTTGAAAAGAAGCAAGTGAACAAATTCCAAGTTATGGTTGCTCAAAGATTTAATGTAAAAGCTACTATATTATTAAGACCTTGGTCAGAATTTCATCAACTTTTGATGGAAGAAGGAAAGACTTCAATGACTCATTTGAATTGTGGATAGTATTTTGAAACCACCCACACCAGTTGTCTAGTATTTGCTGAGGAAAATTCCATGAATACTCGAACTCAAGACATCCCTTAACTTTCAAAAGGAACCTAATAGACTAGCAGTAAACAATGGATTTTGAATGAAGCACTTTTTAAAAAAAAAAAAAAAGTTTTTTTTTTTTAACTGCTAAAGAGGAATTATCAGGTAATGGAAAAGAAACCATATTCAAGTAAATTTACACTTTATTCTTTAGGTTAAGTCTAATTTTTAAGCCACCACTCTCTTTTTCTTTTGGACTATTATAGTGCACAATATAGCATTTTTCCACAAGTCTTTTGAATAGTATTGGAGATTGCTTTGTTAATCAATGTCCACATGTATAATAACTTCCTGCACTCAACAATCTGATTGAAGAATCCTAAAAGTTTTGGTTTAACTTTCCTCAAATTTAGCACCTTACCCAATCACAAATACACCAGCAATACTAAGGAACAGATATTAAATGTACAGTATTTTTTGTAAAAGTACATAACAGAAGTCTTAACACATTTTTCTCTCTCTCCAATATCGATGAATGCTAGTGGCATAGGTAGCCTAATAAATAACTGAGGCCTTTCCTAAAGATACTGTTCGATTGTAAGTAAATTTTTTCGATTTAACTTTAGTTGCTAATGTAATCAAAATGTTTTAGGATTAAAGAAAAAAGTGTAACAAGCTGAAAAATAACTTTGGAATTTAAGCCTTTTTGACAAATTTGCAGGTTTAAAGAAAACTTTTTCATTGAAGTAAAGCTTTCTTTTGGAGGGACAAAATACTCTTTTTCACATTGCCCTGATGGCCTACATAGAGGGAAGGATTTTATTTTTTAATAGAAAATTATCCAGAATTCATTTCTCTCTCAATACAACTTAGGAAAAACTTTTTAAAACTATGTTTCTCAAGTTTATAATTCCACTGCTGTGATTTTTAAGGACTAGCTGTACCTGGCATGTGTTGCAATGCCACTCAAAGAAAGGGCCCGGTGTCGGTTGGTGGTGGACACTTGGGTGGGTGGAAGGCAACACTTCTACCTAAGTGTGGTGTCCCTGCCCCCCACAGGAGATCGAATTTTTCACTTATTGCAATTGACTGGGGGGGGGGAGAAGGTGCCCTAAATATAAGGGCCCAGTGTTGGTCAATGGTGGGACATTTAGGCTTACTTCCCCCACCCAAGTGTGGTGTCCCTGCCCCCCATAGGAGAGCAAATTTTTCACTTTACACAATATTTGTGTAGTTCTCATTGTCACCACCAGGTGGATATTTGGCTATTTCAGGGATTTTTACCCCGTTTCAACCCCTTGAGGAGTGGTCGAGGTTCTAAGGTAGCCTATTTTTTCCGCAGGGTCCTAAAGAGTAATTCTGCAAAGTTTGGTCCAGATAGGTCGAAGAGTCAAAGAGCCTAGGAGTGTATAAAGGACAAAGAAACGTTCATTTTTTTATATATATATATAGATTTAAACTGCACTCTCAAAGCTTGCATATATTCTTAAGGAATTTCATACAATGTGAAAGTAACATTAACATGCCAATCTTGGAATATTCTCGTGGCCAGCAATAGAAAATAGTTAATAATGAATCCAATTAAGATCTACCTACAAGTAAATTGTAGCTATACCAAAGTTAAGTTGTTTAGACTGAAGAAAGTGGCACACTCACAGGGAGGGGACTGAAGTCCTCCCCAAAAATAAAGCCTTTATTTAATGTATTTTATTATTTTGGAAAATGATCTTTGAAAAACTATTTAAATAGGCCTATATCTGAATGAGTTTTTACATCATCCTTAATCCTGGGTGCCCCACTGCCTCAAGATCATTACTGAGGGATGCAATTAAAGAATGAAGAATTGTGTTCAATTAGATGACATCCAAGATTAATTTGTAAATCTGTTTTTGTGACAATACCTATAGCAGTGTTTGGTGCTAAGATCCTAGGGAAAATCTACATGTAGACCTTAGGCTTCACAGAATTTTCATATACAAAGGTGTAGTCTCCTTTAATTACCACGACATTTTTAGGCTGTAACAGAATCTTGCTCATGAAATAAATCCAATACTTAGAAACATCAATAACAGTAAAAAAAAAAAAAATAATGTTACAAAATCGTTAACACTTTTTTATGTAAGGAAAGAGCTGCTTATTTTTATTATGTTCAATTTTGAAAATTACACAAAACTTGCGAAACAAACTTAAATATTTCATGTGCCTACTTATTAAGTGTCCATGTTTCCAATCCAAACCACTCAAGATTTTGAATGGAACATTTTACCAATGAATATACAGACCAGTAAAGGAATAACTGAGCTAAATAAATTAACTGAAAAAATTGTTAAGGATTCATAAAAGCACAAAGAATAATATGCCAGAAACCCAGATCCTTAAGAAAATGATCAAAGGGAGATTTCATCAGAGAAGCAAAAGGTACACTAAAAAGTAATGGTTAAGATTCTGTAACCTGAAGGTAATGAAGTAAAAGGATGAGAAAGTAGAGCTGTACATTGAAGATTTTGGAGAACTTTTGTTCAAGAGGCCAAAACCCACCAGTAGTAGTAGAGCCCATTAAGACTGAAATAGGGATCTTAATAAACCACTTAGAATTGCTAGTATGCTCTTTCAAATGTTTTTACCAGACACGATGCAACTTCTTGGGATCCCCGAGACCCCTCCGTTTCATCCCACGTAAGCATGTATCCGTTATCATTAAAACTATGAACTTTAAAGTTATAAGCATACATTTACCTTATAGTAAGCAACAGAAGTGCTAAGTTTTGGAATTGGTAAAGTTTTTTCTAGATCTAATGTAAATAGGTAAGTGTTCAGCAGTAGAAAGCTTTTCATTGTTTAATGATTTTCTTACTAGTTCTGCCTTAAAGGTCCTTTCCCATGATTGTTGTAGTTTTTGTTTTTTTTTTTCATCATTTTTCTCAAAAGTGATGGCATTCTGCAAATTATCTCATAACTTATTAAGTAGCCTGGGATAAACTTTTGAGTGATTTTACATTTCATCTTTAAGTTGAATTTTGAAAGATAAGCAATTTTAATTTGAAAGATAAGCAATTTTAATTTGACTTATGTCCCGTACATAGAGAAAATCATAACAAATGTAGTCACAGCTGAAGTTGTCTATTTAAAAAAATGCTAGAAACTTTGAAAGATAACACCAAGATTTTTTTCAGATTCTAGAAATCCTTACCATTTCCCTTACACTTATATTTTACAGACCACTCAAATGTCTGCATTTCAAGATAAATAGTTTGGAGAAATTTGGACATTATTTTTATTTATATATATATATATACTAGCTGTACCCGGCATGCGTTGCAATGCCACTCAAAGAAAGAAAGGGCTCGTAAGAAGGGGCCGTAAATATAAGGTCCCGGTGTCGATCGGGGGTGGGACACTTAGGCCCTTGTTTCGCCATCCCCACCCAAGTGTTTCAATAGGAGAGCGAATTTTTCCCTTTTTCCAATTGACTTAGGAGGCCCGAGAAGGGGCCCTAAATATAAGGTCCCGATGACGGTCGGGTGTGGGACACTTATGCCCTTGTGTCGCCATCCCCCCACCTAATTGTGGTGTCCCTGCCCCCCCATAGGAGAGTGAAATTTTCCCTTTTTCCAATTGACTTGGGGGGCCAAGAAGGAGCCCTAAATATAAGGTCCCGGTGTCTATAGGGGGTGGGACATTTAGGCCCTTGTGTCGCCATTCCCCCACCCATGTGTGGTGTCCCTGCCCCCCATAGGAGAGTGAAGTTTTCCCTTTTTGCAATTGACTTGGGTGGGGGGAGGGGCCGAGAAAGGGCCCTAAATATAAGGTCCCGGTGTCGGTAGGGGGGGACACTTCACCCTTTGTGTTGGCTTCCTCCCACCCAAGTGTGGTGTCCCTGCCTCAAATAGGAGAGCAAATTTTTCTCTTTTTTGCAATTGACTTGGGGGCCCGAGAAGGGGCCCTAAATATAAGGTCCCGGTGTCGGTCGGGGGTGGGACACTTCAGCCTTTGTGTTGGCTTCCTCCCACCCAAGTGAGGTGTCCCTGCCCCAAATAGGAGAGCGAATTTTTCCTTTTTTTGCAATTGACTTGGGGGGCCCGAGAAGGGGCCCTAAATATAAGGTCCCGGTGTCGGTAGGGGGTGGGACACTTCAGCCTTTGTGTTGCCTTCCTCCCACCCAAGTGTGGTGGCCCTGCCCCTCATAGGAGAGTGAATTTGTCACTTTACACAATATTTGTGTAGTTCTTATTTTCACCACCAGGTGGATATTGGGTTTTTCAGGGGTTTTACCCCTTTTTAACCCCTTGGGGGGGGGGGGGGTCCGGGTTCTAAGGTAGCCTATCTTTTCCGCAGTGTCCTAAAGAGTAATTCTGCAAAGTTTGGTCCAGATAGGTCAAAGGGCCTAGGAGTCTATAAAGGACAAAGAAAGAAAGAAACAAAGATACATTCATTTTTATATATATAGAAGAAGATATACACCTCTAACTAATATCCAGTGTTATTTTAGAATTTGGTTGTTTTTTTGAGATATGACCACATATTTCTATTTTTCATTGATAATAGCCTCTTTCATGGCCGTTTTTAAAGATCATGGAATCTTTGTGGAGAAGATTTCAACCAAAAGCAAAATCAAACAACATGAATCAGCATTACCCTTTATTGTTCCAGACAGTGACTTTTTTTGTACATTTTATATTTAAAGATAATTACATACTCATCAAATTTTAACCCATTCTCTTAAACATTAATGCATTTTAATTATCAGGTATTTTTTTTTCTTTTTTTAATGTTGATATAAAGTTCAGGGGGCCAGTTTTTACTAATAATATTACTGCTTACACATCTTTTCTCATTCAGTTACTTATTAAGATGCCTTCTTGTCAGATTTCTTCTGCAATTAATACAAATTACCCAAAATCTTTCAATTTAAAATCTAACATTGGGATCTAGTCAGAAAAAAATATGGTAATGCATTTTTCCTTAGAAATAACAGGCGGTATATTTAATACTAAGTATTTATCCATAAAATAAGTTATAATGTAATATACATTTCATTCAATTTATAATTTAAATAAAGGAAATAGTGTACAATCTGGATTTTGGAAACAATTGTCAGTCAAAAATAGATGTTTACAAAATTAATGTTTTTTAAAGCCATTAAAAATGTAATCATTTTAATAAATAACTTTTAAAATACTGTAGTCATATTAGGGTAAAATTGGTAACCAGATTTTGCTTGTTTAATTATCACATACACTACATGATCTACATGATTTATCCGATATATGCAACATCAATAAATTGACTTCTAAATTCACTAATTTCAATTGAGAGATTCAGAATTTAAGTCCACTCCAAAACTTAAATGTTTTTTTTGACTTCTCTATTTGGTTGTAAATCATTTTGAAGCTTTCCTTAATCTAACCTCTACAACTATTTTTATGTACACGACTTCATTGTCTATTTGGTTGCTTGTTCTAAATATGCAATCAGATCAGCCCTTTCTTGAGGCTTCTTCAAACCAGCAAACACCATCTTGGTTCCTGGAATATATTTCTTTGGGTTTTCAAGATACTCAAACAAGGTGTCTTTATTCCAGGTGATGCCTACAAATAGTAAAGATTTGGGCGAGATTAGTATTAATAAAAACAGATTTTAGCAAAGAGAATTACATTTATAAATATCTTTTTCTACCCCCCCCCCCAATCACTTTTAAAAAAATAAATAAAAATTAATTCTTTTCTTTGTTGCAGGTATGCTTCAAAAACTAAAATGCAGGTAAGTAAATTTTTTATATAAATAATAAATTTAACGTGCTGTGAATTTTTTAAAAAAAAATCAGAAAACAAGTGCAGCACAAGAATAAATAAATTGCTTTTCAGATTCAATTATCGTAGGGAATCGGAACGGGCTGAAGAGTCCCATGCATGACGTAACGGCCGTTCCCAATTCCCTCCAATAATTGAATCTGAAAGGCAATTTTATTTATTCTTCTGCTGCACTTTTCTAAATTTTTTATGTTAATTAAAAAAAAAAAAAAAATACTTTCTCCTTTAAAACCCAATTATGTGCATTCATGTATTACAGAAATTCTTTTTTGTTGAGAGGTATTGCTCTGACTTCTCAAAAAATATTTGTATATTTTAGGTTTTAGCAAAAGGTTTTCACAGCATCCTCAAATAACCTTTTACCCAAAACTGTTGATAAAACTTAAGAACTTGTTCCCTCCCTCTCCTTATTCCAAAATACTACCATAATTTCTGCTTCTATTTAATTCATTTTTACATGGCTAATCCATATATTATACTGTGTTTACCTAAAATAACTCAATGTAACAGATTAGAAACAAATTTCATTAAACACAGTTTATAATTATAAATACTTTGTTTACATGTGATAGCAATGAAGCTGAAAAGAAAAATCAACTGTTTGAAATTTTAACTTTATGGTACATTCAACTGAACAATTTTTAAAATATCAATGAGTAAACATGTGCTAGTACTATTGATATTATCTAGGACACGAAAAATGGCAGTGTGCCAGTTTCTCCTAGGAAGTGACTCCAAGAATTATATACAGCAACTATTATGATCACAAATTACTGACAAGAATTTTCACAGTGAAATCAACCTTTGAATTTTACAGAGAGCAAAATATATATATTAGGATATGTTAAAATATGTTTAAAAAAAAATACTTTCTATGAAGCATATTTACTTGCATAAGAAATTGGATAAGTAATTTAACAAATAGCCAGAATACCAACCTTTGTTCTTGTTTGCATCTGTGTAGGAAAACCCTACAGCCTGTCCAGTTTTCCTGCCTATGACTCCATGAAGGTTGGGGCCAGTTTTGTGTTTGCCTCCAGCTTCCACCGTATGGCACTGAGCACATCTTTGAACAAACAACTTCTTGCCCTTTTCTGCATCGCCGTCTGGAACACCCATTCTTTAAATTTTTACTGTAAAATTAATTGATTAGTTTAAATACAACTGTTTAGGAAAATGTTTCACAGATAAAGCAAGAAATTGAATTGTGTTACCTTTTCATCTGATAAGCCTTTATCTATAGTAAAGGGTGCTTGGTTAAAATTTGAATTGAGATGGTGTTATCAATGTTAATCAATTTACTTTTATTTTAACAAGTTATCAAACAGATAAAATCAAAGTTTAATGAATGTTGTTAATCTCAGCACAGTGAGACAACCATTTAATAAAGTGCTCAAGAGCTTCGGCGAAGAAATAAAATTCTATCTATGCCATAGATCAGTTATGTTCTGAGATAATATTCTTCCTAATCGGTCACAATACCTCAATAGACGAATAACTTAAAGAGCCCGCATTCACAAATTACTTACGTACTTCACAAACCAAAAGGTTTATTACAGCCAAAAACATTAATCCCAAGATTTGTTAATTCGAATAATTACAAAGTGCCCTTTATATACACATACAATGGAAAGATTGAACTGGAATACTCTAACAAATAACCCTTTCAATTCGACTGCTTTCTGTTCTTGTATAAAAAACCACATTTAAAAATGTCTTATTAAAACAATTACTTGAAAATTACTTTCTCTATTACTTATGAAAATATTTTTTTAATACCATTTCACTTTGACTTCACGTGTACCTCATGCCATTGAAATGTACCGACTTCCGAGTGGAACAAGGTCACAGGCCAAAGAACTTTCCCATCGACTACACGTTAGACCAACGAAAATTTAATCCTTTTTTAAAATAGTTGCATATTGTAATATGGCTACTTCAATCGTTATTCTTTAGTAATTTTTTTAATAAAAAATTTGTATTTAAATTAATATTAATCTTCCTAACAATTACTCATCTAAAATAAAGTTGAATTACTTATATGTTAACATCGGTTCTAATAACTTACGGAAGTAACTTAAATCCATTTAGAAATGCTGTAATCTGTCCCAAAGGACAATTAACTAAAATACTGTGCATCCAATATTGATGATTTAAATTGTGGAAGAAACGTAAGAATGAAATTTCTACTATAATTTTATGAATACGGAAGTTGAAGCAAAATCTTATTAACTGTATATGATCATTTCGGGAAAATATAACCATTCTTTGTTTTTCTTAATAAATTCCAAATTTGTTCTAGTTGTCGAATACATCTATTTAAAATATATACAAGTTCGCGCCAGATTCTTACGAGAACAAAAAAAAAAAAATTAATATACTGCTGCTTAGAAATTACTCTTTTATCTCTGAAAAACGTCTCTTGGATATTTATAATAATTCTATTATTTTGATCTTTCGTACTTTATGAACATTCTAAATTCAAATTAATACTAATTTTCAATTTTAAGATATGGAAAGCTGATATGCTTGTTGAAAATATGGACCATAAAAATTCTAAATTGCTTAAATTTCGCTTTGGCTGAAACCTAAACTACTCCTGAATTACGAAAATTAATCAGATTGTGTAACTGATGTAAAGATATTTAAAAAAAAAGTAGACCATACATTTTTTATCAATGGGCTTAAAAATATCCGAACTTAGAATGTGGCTAGGCCTAGTTCAAGATCGATTTTGGTCATCAGAACATAATTTACTGTTATTAAACTTACAATTTCAAATAAACTCAAGTACAGAATTATGTATTAATTCTTACTAAATTCGGCATGTCCTGATATAATGGTAAAGGAAGAAAAAGCCGGATTTCTTACTATGGCTGCAAGGCTTAACAGTTGTAAGAATTTTTTTTTTGAAAAACGATATTTTATTTAGCAGTAACTGTAATATTACTGAAGAAAAGAATAGAATATTCAATTAAGAATCAACATTTGATTTGATTGCTCTGAAATATAGATTTTTAATATAAATGCTTACCAGCCAAACTCTAGAACGTCCTATCGACCAGCCTGAATTCCCGGCGTGCTCACGAATAAAGAAGGTATCCAACTACGCATGCGTCAGAAAATATCTAGAACTGCAGCGATTGGTCATCGGAAGCGATAACTAGAAATAGCTTTTAAAAAATCAATTAATAGATGGTGCAGTAAAAATTTTGGATTAGATCACGCATTCAATTATTTACATGGTTCGCATAACACAGAAAACGATTTATAATAATGGGAAGGAATCGGGCTTCTATACAAAATAATTTGATCTGTTAAACATTAACACCATTTCTATTCTAAGAATAATCCCTCCCATGAACGTCAGCAACACGTGGTCACATTATTCAGTCTTTTAATATATTACGTTTGTTTCTTACGCAATCTTAGGAATGAATGAGGAAGGTCGCGCCAATAAAAATACGTAATTCTTTAAAACAAACTTAGTAAAAAAAATAAATAAATGAAATTGTTAAGACGCTTCTAATTTTCCGAATATTCTACATTGTATTATAAACTGCTACAATTTGTACTGCAACGAGGAAAAAATTATCAGGTTCTGTTAAGACTCACAAAGGAAAAACCCTCTTCGATTCTTAGAAACTATAAAAATAATTCCGAAAGCGAATCTTAAGTTTTTCAAAAGCTGTCCAGCCTAGTCGTTCTTCTGTTTGTTCATTTTATTAAAAATAAAACAAGTCTTTAAATATATATATATAAAAAATCTCAAATATTTTATTTGTTTTTTAACAATTAAAAAATATTATTTTATTTATCAATAAGTAATTTTTACTTTATATTGGAAAGCCGTGGACTTAAGTTTATAATTACAATTTCAACTAAATAAGTAAAAGAAACGAACTGTTCGAATGCGCCATTGATCCTCAGTTACCCTACATTCATCAAAATTTTGAGGTCAGTTGTCGTTGTATTTGACCCTTTCCAATCCCACGCCCGATAATTTTCCAGTTACTCCTAAAGAATCGCATCAATATGTAATAAATGCTCTCGAGGGAGCGAGGAAGGTCTAGAATCCCACGATCTATAAGTATCTAGACGTCTAAAGGCCAGTCCGACGTTCGTTCGCTAACTGATACTTTTTTAAAACATCATATTACGAAAAAAAAAAATGCAATATAAAGTAGGAATATTCCTTGGATATTTAATTACAATATCGTGGATTTATTTTACTAAATGTGTTATGTCAATACTGCTTGCTCTTTTTTGTTTTGTGGTGCGTGTTCAAATTTTGTCTTTTTTAAAAAGAAATTAATAGAAGTATATCAATCATTAATTTGAATTTTTTTATCTTTTAATTAACTTATAACTTCAAAAAAGTATAAGTTCTAGTTTTTAATCATTTATTAATTCACATTAATACTGCCGTAGATTCTAAAGATTATTATAATTAAAAAAAAATATGAAAATTGCTGAAGTAAATTACGTTCACTTAAGGCCGGAAGTTCAGAAGATCCACCCAATGGACTACTTCTTTTCCCTTTCTTTCTTTCTCCCCTTCTTCTTGTTTTTATTTTGTCGTTATTTTGTTTTGATCTGTAAGAATTTAAAGGTTATAAAGTATTCGAAATATTTTCTTACTTAATTAACTTAAATCTTATCTTTCTTAATAGTAATATTAGAAATGTAAAATATTTTTCATCATCTCTCTTCGGTCTTTTTTTGTTTGTTTCAGCGAGAAACAATAAATAAATAAATCCTATTTCAGATGTTTTTAGATGACAATTTTAGGAATCATGGAAATATCAATGAACTTCTCTTGAATATTATTTAATATCTCTTTTAGAGTTGAATACCATTATTCATAATTAGACTTTTACATGCTCTTTTGTTTCCTACTTTCTTTCTTCTTTTTTTTCCTCCCAACGAAGGGTATCAGCGTTAGAAAATATTTCGTGTTAAGTTTTTAATTATTTACATTAGCCGGGTACCGTCGCTTCACTCCGGAACCCTTGCATATATAGCATTAAAAAAAAAAATCTTTATTTAATATTGAGATCGGAGAATATACGAATTCCCAGCCCGTTGTGGCCTTCTCCGCTTAACTCAGGTGTATTGCGGGTTGGCGCCACACACCTGGGGTTGCGTCACACATTTTTGCGTGTATCTTGCAAACGCAGAAACGTTTATAAATGACTGATATATCGTTCGCTAGAACTTTCAAATACCAACATTTTCTCAATATAATGTTCTCTTCATACTTTTATACTTTTCGATTAAAATGAGAAAAATTCTAAATTTGACCCTTTAAAAGGCGACATCTTGTGAACCAAAAATTTTTTTTCGAAAGATTTTTGTAGCATTTTGTTTGTCTTAAAAAGATCTACAATTTATCCATTTGCATGACCAATCTATCTCTTATAGTTTGGTCGCAAAATTGGAAAAACTGAAAGTCTTATGACAGAATGACAGACAGAATAACGTTTTTATAATATATATAATAATAATTTCTGAACGGGGGCAGATTAAATATTCCGAACAATCAATGGTAATTCCGGTACGGTTAAAGACAAGTCACATTCAGAGCATTTATTTAACAGGACGTATATAATGTGCATTGCATTATTAACCAAATTTATAATGGTATAATTTATAGTAATTTATAGTATTTAAATTAAATGAAACGTACATATAGATAACTACATTCTGAAGCTGACTTATCATTCACAGTTATTCTTCCGAATAATACACAGAGATCTTATTTTTTTTTAAATTTCAGTTCCAGATTAAAAAAAATAAAAAAAACAGGCTTTCATATTCTGATATCTATTAAACAAGAATAATCTTAAGAATTAGATAATTTTGCTTTACCGTTCCACAGAGTTCCGCATCCTGTCTGTTCACGCTTTTAACATTCAATAATATTAATATCTTGATTTAATACTGAAGTTCTTGTTCTTACATTGCATAAAAATGTTTAAATTAAATATATATATTGTAATGTAATGTAATGTGGTGAGCGTGGGTGGCTTCACAGCCGAGCACCGCGACCTGAAAGATCTATAAATATATATATTAGTAATATAAAAACTTCCTATGAAATTTGAATACGTCAAATTATCAAACAGAATTTAATAATAAATTTA
This sequence comes from Thereuonema tuberculata, assembly GCA_023159025.1. Lineage (NCBI taxonomy): Eukaryota > Metazoa > Arthropoda > Chilopoda > Scutigeromorpha > Scutigeridae > Thereuonema > Thereuonema tuberculata. The sequence goes on from JAFIDM010014012.1 coordinate 21,494,662, forward strand.
ATAGTGTCAGGAGCTATACATAATTTTAAAAATGCAAGAAATAATATTCGTCTGGTTTACTATGAATATATCATGCGGTATAAAACGAATATAATTATTATATTAACATAGCATATATAATATATTATATTATATTTATAGCAAACAACATAAAAGAACATGCAAAATAGCTGTAGCATTTATTTGAAGCCTTCGCTTTTCGTTGTTCCAATAGCAAGGAACACTTTCTACTTGTCCGTAGCATTAAACTTATTGCCATTAATTTTCATCAAATCTCGATGAAATTTTCGTTGGTAGTTACATTTCAGGATCTTTCTAAATGCAAATTTCCTGAATATTGAGTCAGCGGAAATTAAATTGTTGCCTGAGTGCTTACTGTCAGACAGACAAGAGGCGATTTTCGCACTTTTAAAGTTAAAAAAGCAGAAAATTGCAGTAAAAACTATATCTGAACTGACGTGTGTATATTATCTGACCTATCATAATATTTTTTTTTTCTTTTTTTTTCTTCGTTCAGATGATATCATTGCGGAACAAAGATTGATAAATAAATAAAATAAAAAATGCTAACAAGGAAGCCTACAAATTTCAGACTAATTTGACGTCAATTTCGCTGGAAATCTCTCTTAACGTTTTTTGATATTGCATCATAAACTATGGGAATTAATGTGTAAAGAAATTCAATTCAAGAAATACACTAAATTGATGAATCTCTTTATTTCTAATTGAAAATTAAAACTTTGTTGATAACATTAAATGAAAATAATTAGTCTATGTTTTCTGAGTATTACCATTTAAAAGATAGTAAGAATATAGATGAGCCCTTATCATACGGCTTAAGCAAAATATGCTACCTGATAAAAGCTTATCTCATCTACATAAATCGTTCACTTTGGATCTTATCGTGAAGAATTGTATAAAAGTTTAGAAGAATTTATTAAATTAGATAAATATTGGAATTGGTTTCTTTCTAAATTAAAATAAAAACAAATAAACAGTAAATCATTTTTAATCACTAAAAAAAGAAATTTTGGGCAGGATCAATTTTTTTTACAGCATTTCTTGTAGTTATGTTAATTAATATTCTCCAAAATTATTAGTCCAGATAGAAGTCATCATCATCATGGTAGATCAATCCGTAGATTGGTTCTCAACATAACGTCTCCAGCCTTTACGGTCTTGTGCAGCCCTGCTCAACTCCACGTAGCACTGCAGATTCCTGTCTTTAAGGATGTTCTGTATGAAATGGGTCCTGGGGCGACCTCTTGTTCTTCTTCCATGGATATGGCCCTCCATGAGCTCGGCAAGTATTCCCTTATGTCGAAGCTGATGGCCAATCAGATAGAAGTACGTTTTATTTTTTATTTGCTCGCGATTGTAAACATTGTCAAGATAAAATAAACATGTGTAAACACTTCACTTTCAGTATTTCAGGAAGTCTAAATTCTACTTAAACAAATTGTTTATCATTCTTTCATTCTATTAATAATTAAATTTTATTTATTTATTTTTTTTTTAAAATCCTATTCGTGTTAATTTTTGAAGAATCAGCTTTTTATTCTTAGTTCAATCTAACTACTTTCGGTTTGTTTAATTATCATACATTTAAGTCATAACTGATTGAGAAGTTATTTTATCTTAATAAACTTGATGGTTGATTTAGATTAACCAGTATGAATATTCGACTGCAAAGATCCAGATTTGTGGATAAGAAGCTTAAGACGAAAGAGAAATTTTACATTCTAGTTTAAATTGTAACTCAATGAAGCTTTCTGATTCGACGAGAAGAGATTTCTGAGTGGTTGATCAAAAGGGTTGGAAAAACTTATAATTTGTTAAGTAAAGTTAGGTTTATGTCCTTTCAAGATGTTTGGACGTGGATAGATAAACAAATTAATCACCTTTCCTTTAACAGTTATTTGTTATGTCCAGGGCCGCCGCCAGACTATTTTACGCCCTAGGCAAGACTAGCTATTTGCACTTCTAACAACAAATTTGTATTAAACTGTGACCCTTATGGCTTGGGCAACACCAGCGTTGAAAACGTCGCATTGCTAATGCCCAAAAATGTCCTGGTCTACACGAGCATTGCTATCGCCGCGTTAGTTTAAACCACAGACATTCTTATAAGGATGAAATAAAGGAAAGTGTACCCTAGAGGACTAATCGTTGCTAACGTTAACCAAACACTCCGTGTAGACCAGACCAGCGGGTTGCTAACGCTGGCATTGGTAACGCCGACCTTTTCGGCATTGAAAACTCTCATGTAGACAGCATCTTTTACTTTCCATAGAAATACAACGGGTTTCGCTCGGTTCTGTAAGAACGTTAGCAACGTGTTTTCAAAGCTCGTGTAGACCAGCACTAGGCGGCTACCTAGTTGACCTAATGGCAGCGCCGGCCTTGGTTATGTCATCTGGCCGCAAATTGCGAAGATGTTCCAAATCTTTTTTTTTTTTCGCTCGACCAATCAATAGCCTCCATTCCTCGAAAACCTAAAAGTGAATTATAATGTTCAATATCGCAGGGCGAAGTCCCGTCTCACAAGTCAGACCTTACTGCTTGTAATCAGGAAGTCAATACTGCTTGCCCAAGCGATAAAGACTGGGTTTGGCACACTCCAAAATAATGGAACACGCCGAAGGGGAGAAAGGAAGCTCTGGAGGGACGGAAAGATACGCTTGGAATTTACGCTTCTCCCTTTTGCGCTTGTTTAAATTAGTTCTTTCTGTCGTACGATCGTCATATCAGTAATTTTTTACTTTATGCATCTCTCCTTTATACATCGTTTGTTTCTGTTCTTCTCGGCACATATGCATCTCCCCTATCTTCACGCCGAGAAAGAAGTAGGAGCGACCACTAAATCACGTGACCAGTCTCTTTTCGTCTGGCTAAGCAGTAACTATGTATCCGAGTCAGCTGAAATTCTGATGCTAGATTTACGATAGCCAGTGGAGTGCTCAACTAATATTTATAAAAATTGGATCCATGGGAAGGACCACTATAAACTTGATGGTGATCCTCAATAAATTGTAATACGAAAAGTATTACAGAAAGGTCTCCTTAAATTTTAATGTGTAACTTCTCGTCTGAAATAATTGTGCCCATAAGTGTGAAAAAAACAAAAACAAATTGACAAAATGAATCTCTTCGTATAACTTATTAAGTTCTAATAATTTAACAATGGGTGAGACCAAATTATTTACAAGTGACATTTCATTGTGTATTTTTTTTTCTTTGAGGCACCACTGCGCTTCCCATGTATTCTAATAATTTACTATTCATAATCACTCGTCAATCGACAAATCCAATCACTAATTTTATAAAATGACCCTAAAATAAAATAAAAAATTGTATTTCTAATCTAGTTTCAAAAAGTCATACAGCTGCCGATTCCTGCCTTTTGCTTGGGGGGGGGGGGGGGGGCAAAAAAAATCTAAAGTATTTTAAAATACCACTGAAGATGACTTGTAGATACTTTAATTCATGAAAAATAACTTAGTTAAAAGTGAATAATGCTTGTCGGCTTAATATTTTTTTTTTATAATAATAATTTTTTTTTTTTTTTTTTTTTTTTTTAAATTAAGAAATGTAAATTCTTGATTTCGAAAATTGTGAGGCTTGCCTCATTTTGCGGACTTGCTTTTATTAAAGGACTGTTGGCGCCATCTTGTGGCTAATCTGACAACATCGCGGTGGGTTGGGAAATAATAGGGTTTTCTTTCGTTATTTTGATTATAGGAAATTACAGACATGGCTTAAAATCAGCTTTCGAACGTTCAATATGTTTCGATTTTCGCAGTTAGCCAATCCTTTAAGGAAAGGCATTGATAAGGTTATTACTTTTAAAACAGAATTTATGACTGTCTATAAAAATACGTAATTACTAACCATTTCAGAGACTTGTTGAATTGTGTTTATTGTAGTAATAGCTATCTTGTCGTAATCTTAATTTATTTAATAATTCTTAATATAGGTCTTATTTAAAAAAAAAAAAAATCATAAAAATTGAAGTATAAATATAACATTTATTATTGTTTCTTCGGTAAACAATTGTAAAGTTTTGAATAAATGAATTAATTCTTTTAATTGAATAAAAACAAGATAAAAACATGAAACAATTATGTGGCATTTCATTAATCTTAGCAGATATTGAGCAACATTACAGAAAAATGTCCAGAATAATTCTGTTGTTTTATTTTCGTCTGAATACTGAACAGATTCCGTCAACAGCTTTGTAGCATCGTTGTAGCTTAATGTATATTTCAAAGAAGTTTTAATTCTAATTTAGATGAATTGAAGACGCTGAATTGAGTTTAAAAGTAAAACCAAACTTATATTGAAAAATAATCTTCAGAAAAAAAAAATGTATCAAAATTTAGCAGTGATTTTTAAAACGAAAAAAAAAAAAAAAAGGGATTGTTAAGTATTATAATGATAACAGTGAATTACTGTTGTTTGTGTATATAATTGATTCTCCATATAATGAAACGAACGAATATTGCCTGCATTCAAGTTTTAAAATATTAAGTTTTAAATGGTACACAGATATAATCAAGTCGAAGAATAAGTAATAATAATAAACTAAATTTTCTGAAAATATTAAATAAAAATTCTATAGATTTGAGTCCCATTTTTTTCCTTGTTTTAAATTATTTAGACATGATCCTCAAACTTAGGCCAGAGCCAAATAATCTTTAATGGTGGTAATTAATCTTTACCTTAATGCTATGATTCAAAGATTTAAGGTTTTTATTAGATTTAAAGTAGCAACATGTGTATTTTTTGTTTTTGTTTATTAGTGAAGGGCCTTTATGTAATTCAAAATATAAAAATAGACACTTCATTCCATTACCATTCAGGGCTAAGCTAGTCTAAACCGTTTGTTCTTTGTTAAGTTATAAATTAAGGGATATTTTTAATATTAGTGCTTTTGCAGTATTGTTCTGTAGGAATCTTTAATTTTGTTGTAGTGAGATTAGAGAAAAAAATTATATTTAATGCTAAATTTTCTGCTGTTCTTAATTTTAGAAGATTGGAAAGTCATTAGACAAAAGCAATGTCTTATGACATTTTTCACTCTTTATATCTATGCTGAGAAAAGATTTTAACTTGGAGTTTCATTATTGCAGTTCCAATGATTAACTTGCATGAGTTTCTAAGTAATGGCAGTGGTGAAATTGTATTAGAAATGTATGCTTGCAACTCAGTTATTATATATCCTTTAACCTCAAGTATTCTTCATCTGTGTCAACAGCTTTGAAATGCTATATTTCATTTAGGATATCTCCATCAATTTAATAAGAAAATTGTTAATAATTTTATGATCATCTTGACCAGTGATCCTGTGCTGATTAGCAGGTAAATCATCACATTATTTACAATGTAGGATGATGTATAGAGAGCTTATGAAAGCCATTGCTGGCTCACTCGCACAAGAATTTTACTATTCCCAAAGGCAATAGTTCCTTCATAAAGACTTGAATTATTCTGGGTCCCTCAGTCATTTCAGAGAGGAACATGACAATTACTGATAGCATGTTGAGCTACAATCCGATAACTTCGTGCCACTGTAGTGGTCTCACCTATGATAGTCTTCAGCCAATTCTCCAATGATGTGCTGAGAGAAAATTCTTTCATCAAAGTTGCAGCTTTTCAGTTTTACCATCACTTCATTCTCACATTGCAATATCTTTCAAACTGTTTTGAATGTACAATTTCTTTTTTAATGCATGAAATTAAGTCTTGGTCAATGGTTGTCTTGGTGTATGTTATTAACCACTTCATGGATGTTAGTTGTTGCCGCTGCTGTAGCAAATCCTGTGCCTGGTAGGATTGACTGATTCCTCCAGAGCCTCTTACAAATGATAACTTTTATTCGCAAAACTTTTTTTCAATTTCTTGTTGTTCTAAATAGGAGATTTCTTGTATATTCTCCAAATCATGTTCACTTCTAATAGAATATTTTCATTACAAATTTTACAACTTATCACAAATATTTAGAATTTCAGGACTCCTTTTCTAATATAATTTCAGTTTTATCTCTGTCACTGTATGTTATGTAAGAAACATCATCAGCTTTTTTTTTCTTTCTATTTTTGTTTTTTAAAGTAGTTTCCTAAAAAGTAATATAATCAAGCAAATTTTATTTTTCTTCTCAGTATACTCTCTTGCAGTGTCAATCCAAATTATATAGATATGCCCCTTATCCCCTCCATTTAGAAATAAAGAGGACGAAAAGGGTATACAGTAATATTTCGTTATCTGCAGAGGTTACATTTAGGCATGGATAACTACACTAGATGTTGATACAAAAATAGGGGTTGTATATATAAACTAGCCCAGTTTTCCTATAAATAGTAGAAAATATTTTATAATTTTATAGGTTATGGGTTAAATTAAAGTTGAAACTACCAACTTAAACATTTATTAAAATATGAAGGTTATATTTGGCACCATAAAATAAAATGTACCATAATAATTCATTGGCTAAACCAACGATATGTGACTAGACGTTAGTCACATATAAATTAATTTTGTTATTAATGTTTGTTTTCTCTTCTTTTCAAGTTCTTTTGAGGATTTCTTGATAAGGTTGAAGGAAACATTCTACACCTCATTTAAATTTCAGTCTTTTTTCCATAAAAGGGTCTAAAGCCACTACTTTTATCAGCTAGTTGACCAGCCAATGAAGAAAATTAAATGAACATTTCCATTGAAAATCTCTCTCAATGATTTTCACTTTGGTTTCATCTTCTTATTCACTTCCCTGCATTTTTGTAATCAATTCCTCTTCTAGGGGACAACCAGAATCATAACTAGAGAATTTTTCGGGGGGGAGGGGGCAGGCCCTTTGTGTTCGAAATGCAAAGTAGATAGAAAATCCCATTTTGTCACATGTAAGCATTAAAGAATGTGTCTTGAAAAGACAAACTACACCACCACCCTAAAAACAAACATACATATCACCACACCATTCACAAAATTATATCAATTTTTAAAATATAAAATAATTACACTAATATGTATTTTTCCCTGGAGACCACGGCCATTCTGGGGGGGGGGGGGCAGTTACACCCTCCCTGGCTCCCCCCTAGTTACACCTATGGGGACAACCATAGATAACCAAAACTGCAGTTATCTCTCGAAGTACCGAATTTTAAATCCTTTTTGCAGTGTTGTTTCTTAATATTTCATTGCACTTTTTTTAAATTAACCAATTTAAATTCTATATCCCTTCCTTTCCTGTTCTTCAAAATATCTGAATAGGAACCTATCACAGTTTTCTCTGTGACCTCGTATATTTTGCAGAAGTACATTTTATTCAGGCAACAGAATAATAAAATAAACACAATAATTAAAAATAAAAAATGCCAAATAATGTTTGTATTTTAATTCAGGATATAACTTTTAAAAGTATATTTACTTGTTACTATGTATAGAACAGTTTTCTTAATGAAAGATGAAATTTATATTTTTAGATTTCTTATGCTCGTTACGCTCATCAGAAATCGCTTAATGAAGAATGGATAGCTTTAGCCAAGAAACAAATGAAAGGGAAAGACCCAATGGAGCAGCTTTTATGGAATACTCCAGAAGTAAGAGATCTCAGTTAATAAACATAATTCTGTCAATTTACAAGTAATTATAGTTATTTGCAGAAATAATGTTTCTTTTGATATAAAATCCACAGGGTATAACCGTGAAACCTTTATATACCAAAGAAGATTTAAATACATTAGGAATAGAAAATGAATTGCCTGGAAAATTCCCCTTTACCAGGGGACCCTATCCAACAATGTATGCTCAAAGACCTTGGACCATTCGACAGGTAAAGATGATTTGAACTTTTTTTTATATATCTGTTAATTGTATAGTGAAAACTGAAATATGATGATTTTTGACAAAGTGTTTAAGTAATGTTATTGTACGATCTTCCAGTAGCCAGTCAGTGCAATGCCTGAAAGTGGGTACAAGAGATCAAGTAGAGTTTTTTTTTTTTTTCTCTTTTTTTAAATTTGCAGTTAACATAATGTAATCATTGTTGTAAAGAAAAAAGTATTATATCAAGACACGATCATTTGAAGCATCAAACTATTAATCGGCAAAAAACAAATGTATGTATGTCATCAAAGTGGAGAGAGCGGGCAGAGTCGGAGAGAGAGACTATTTTAAAGTGTATTTTTAATTTTGTTAGTGTATTTTGAATTTTAAAAATACACTAACAAATGTCTTTTTGAAATGAAAAATTAGTTGATATAATTAATGTTGGTGAAATAGTTCCTACGCCCTTGTAAGGCATTGTGGGGCACTCGCTCATAGGCTCAATTTGGAGGAGCCTATTATTTTAGGGCAGGAGGTTAAGTTTTGTCGCAGAAAGTGCCAGAAAAGCACGCTGATATTAAAAAATCAAGAATCGTATAATGATGGTCTTTTAAGTGCATGTTGATATTAAAAAAATCAAGAATCGTATAACGATGGTCTTTCACAGTATTTCAAAAATGCGGTATTTGTTTTACTTCCGTGAATATTTCATGGGTTGCAACTAGTTAGATTAATTTATAGACAAAATCAAATAATCAACAGTACTGAAGATAGTTTGGTGCTTTTTTTTTATTATTATTTTATTTACAAAAATAATCAAAAATTTTAAGAAGTTTTTTTGATGTTTACCTTTACCATATGTTTATCAATTTGTATTTTAATAAGGAAAGTATGCTTATTATTCCGGTTTTAGATGCATTCTAAATACATTCAGAATAATGGCTTGCTCACAGAGAAATTACTTGATTTCCTCAAAGAATACTTTATTAAAGCTGATTTGAAGTATGTGTTCAAGAAACATTTTACCTGATAATCCTTCTTTGCCATTCAATTTAATAACAGTCTGTCATCAAGCTTCTAACTTTCTAAAATTGTATTTAAAAAAAAAAGAAAAAAATCCCTTTTTCAAATAAGAAAACTCAGGCGTAAAGTTCAGGGTGAAAAAATCCAAACTATAATAGGAAAATTCAAATATCATTAATATACTGGCTAATGTCTTATCTAAATTCAACAAGATTTAGAAAAGAAAGGAAAAATAAGCTATCTACAAAATGTGGTTTACCTACTTCCATCCCTTTGTTTCCAAAATTTATGATGATATTAAAAAAAAAAACCTTAGCTTTTTTTTTGTCTGTATGTTTTTTGGTCATTGCAGTTTTGGAGTTAGAAAAAAATGAATAATTTGCCATAGCTTGTAGATGAGCTTTTTGTTAATGTGATGCACAATTAAGTAGGATGGACAGCTGACTTTTATCATTCATATGACATCCTTTGTGTGGGTAGCTTATTTTTTTGAAGATATTAATATAAAATGAACTGCAATAAATACCAAGTTTATAAATAATAATAAACTAAAACCATAATAACATTTAAAAAATATCGCAGACATTTACAATCTGTTCTATTTATAAACTACTAGTCGGCTACCCGTCGCTTCGCTCGGAAGCCTCGCTTATGTAACGGAAAACAACTTTTTATTTATTAAAAAACACACACACACAAATTACATCAAGGAAACTAAAACTAAAATTAATTTTTTTTTTAATTTAATTTTTGATGTCTATATTCTCTCAATCTACGACTGCATTTAGAACCAGAGTGTAAATCATATATCTATGATATATTTTTATTTTTTATAGAGATTAGAATGTAGGCCTCGGGGTCTAATAGCTAAAACATCAAACTTCTGAGCAGTATTCTACCTAATTGAAATAGTGCATCTTTCTTTCTTGACTCTCCTTTTTTTTATTCCTATTGATTCTTTTCAGTGGTTTTCGAGTTAGAAATAGTGATGGTATTTGAGTTTCAAATAGTCATTTTTCAGTATTCTACCTAATAGAAATAGTGCTTCTTTCTTTCTTGACTCTTTTTTTTTATTTCTATTGATACTTTACAGTGGTTTTTGAGTTACAAATAGTGATTGTTTTTGAGTAACAAATAGTGATTTTTCAGTATTCTACCTAATAGAAATAGTGATTCTTTTTTTTTTTTCTTTTCTTTTTTATACAATTCAAATTGATACTTTTCAGTGGTTTTTGAGTTACAAATAGTGAAAATTATCTACTAATCTAGGCCATCAGATTGTTCGATATAGATATTTGAAGAAGAGATGTTCAGATGGACGTTGATTGATATAGATGATAAATGAAGATCATAGCTTGTATGCGAAATTCTTCGCGACAAATTCATTGTGACTATTCTTTAGAGCGAAGATAACCATATTCTGTTGAATTGTGACTCAAAGACATAAAGTTGTACGTGAGTGAAGATAACGTTTTCAAATATATGGCAACTTTATTTAGAGTTTGCCCTTGAGCTTTATTGATAAACATCGCATAAGAAGGTCTGATCGGAAATTGTTTTCTTGTGAAAGTGAATGGAAGTAGATTATCGCATGGCTGCATAGACATCCTATGGATGAAAACAGAATCTCCTTTGTGAGTTCCTGTTATAATTTCAGTTTCTCAGAGATCATTATCGAATGAACGGCATTTAAGTTGAGTTCCATTGCAGTATGCAAACTTGGGATTGATGTTTCGCAACAATATTATTGGAGATCCACTCTTCAATGACAAACGATGTTGAGGAATACCGCTGAGATTCACTTCATTCAGATATTCGAACAGATAGAGATGTTCGTGTGCTGGATTATCAGAAGTATCAATTTTATTCGCACTTGTATGCTCTGTAGTCTCTCCTTGTATTCTTAGACTTATCATTCGATTGATGTTATCGACACTCTCGTTCATCTTGGTTGAAGAGCCGCAAATTTATCGTTAGTTTTTTGACTTTGATGTGATCCTAGCTTTTTGAGTTACAATTAGTGATTTTTCAGTAATCTATCTAATAGAAATAGTGCTTCTTTCTTTCTTGACTCTCTTTTTCTTTCCAATTGATACTTTTGAGTGGTGCTTGAGTTACAAATAATGATGGTTTTTGAGTTACAAATAAAGATTTTTCAGTATTCTAGTTAATAGAAATACTGCTTCTTTCTTTCTTGACTCTTTTTTTCATTCCAATTGATACTTTTCAGTGGTTTTCAAGTTACAAATAGTGATTTCTCAGTATTCTACCTAATGAAGTACTGCTTCTTTCTTTTTTGACTTTCTTTTTATTACAATTGTTACTTTTCAGTCAAAGTCAGTTCAGTTTTGACAGATAAGTCAAAAAAACAATTTGAAGACAGTTGTAGCTCCCATGGCCTACTGGATAAGGCGTCTGACTTCAGATCAGAAGGTTGCAGGTTCGATTCCTGTCGCGGATGTTTCATCATAAAAATTATTTCTATTTTCCATTCTCACAGAAAATTGCGCCGGACAGACACACAGACAGACAGACAGAGAAATAAAAGATTTTAGTAATATAGATTGTTACTTTTCAGTCAAAGTCAGTTCAGTTTTGACAGATAAGTCAAAAAAAACAATTTGAAGACAGTTGTAGTTCCCATGGCCTAATGGATAAGGCGTCTGACTTCAGATCAGAAGGTTGCAGGTTCGATTCCTGTCGCGGATGTTTCATCGTAAAAATTATTTCTATTTTCCATTCTCACAGAAAATTGCGCCGGACAGACAGACACACAGACAGACAGACAGAGAAATAAAAGATTTTAGTAATATAGATTAAAATTGCAAAAAAAATATAATAAAAACACACATTACTATAAAA
>JAFIDM010014012.1:21558580-21577300 GCA_023159025.1 Thereuonema tuberculata
GTCAACAGAGACTGGCAGTAAATAGTATTATGGATAATCAAAGTTCTACTACAATATCTACTATTTGTTCAAGATTGTTTGATTCCATTTATCTTTTACATCCACTTACGTATATCTCTTCTACTTAATTATAGCAAACGTAATTATCAATTGACATAAATTAAACAGCCCACTTATAGTTCAACAAGACAATCAAAAAAATTGTTTCCAAGACTGTAAATGGATCTCACTACTCTTAACTAGTATCATGCTTAGGTTTTGCAGTAGCATCTATAGTTATTCAGGAAATTTACTTAGAAACTACCTTCATTGTTATTGTATTTTAACTTAAGTTTGCTGTGGAAGATAGACTAAGACTTTGTGATTAATTTTAATCATGACTTGTTTAGATAGTCTTTCTTTTAAAACTGAAGTGACTGAATATCTTTTTCAGTATGCAGGATTCAGTACTGTGGAAGAAAGCAATAAATTTTACAGAGACAACATAAAAGCTGGTCAACAAGGACTTAGTGTTGCTTTTGATTTAGCAACTCACTGTGGGTGAGAGTTTACTGATTTTTTTCCTTTTTGTTTTGCACATATTTCTTTTAAGTTTATTAAGGCCTAGTTTGTTTGTGTGTGTTTTTTAATGTATAAATTTCTTTTACTATTAGTTATGATTCGGACAATTTACGAGTTAAAGGAGACGTTGGAATGGCTGGGGTTGCCATTGATTCAGTTGAAGATATGAAGGTAAAATTTCAAAAGTTTAAGATATAATAATTACAATGCAGAAAGTCATGTTCATATGTATAAATTTCTCAGTATACATTAATATTTTGATCGCCATTTTTGGTCACTATGACAACATAAAAAGGTGTAGGTGTGAACTGGTGGCATTTCAGTTTTCCTATTGTCTAATTTCATTAAACATACACTCATGTAATCAGTTGCTAGATGCTTTTGAAGCAAAATGGATTCAATGAAAAGCATGTGCTTCTAGTTAAAATGCTTTTAAAAAGTCTTACTTCCACTACAGAGGATGTGCTATGAAAAAGTTTCTAATTTTTTTTGCTTCAAGATGTTTAAATGAAGAAGGAAATGTTTAGATGAAGGAAATCTTCAAACTTTATCATGATGCATTATGAATTTTACAAAAGTTTAATATCCTGTTCAAAAACGAGAAAAAAATATGATAATTCACTATTATTTCTTTAAAAGTAGTGCAAAACTTGATTTTTTTTTCTGTAAATATTGAGTAGAAAATATTATTAACTGTGACTACCTATTATCAGCTCAACACTGTGGTGGACAGTGATAAATATCAATTTATTATTATTTTCTTCTATCCCTTCCACACCCTCTTTCCTAAAGGACACACGCTACATTGGATAAATTCATGCTAACAGGTAATTTGTTTATGGTACGACTTTAGGGCTGTACATAGATTGAATTAAATAATATTCCAGAAGTATTTTCATACTGGAAACCTCTTTCACTTCTTATTCTCCTAGCTGTCAAGTTCCATGCTGCCTTCTGAATGCTATTAACTGGTATCTTCTTACTGTAAAAAAGCTTAGTTTACTATCTCTGCAATTTTCAATTCTAAACATTAGTGTCTTTATAATGCTCAAGCCAAAATTTATCAGTTGAGTGCAGTATGGCTTATTCACTTTATATCGATAGTTATTGATTCCGCTTTTCTTAATTTTTAGTTGTTACTGAAGTTTATTTCTTCCTTCTCCAATATTAGAATTTAGCATTTATAGAAAAATCTTCTTGTTTAAGAAATTATTAGCATTGTTAGTAAAAACAAACTCTTGATGTTTGGAACTTATGATAAGAAGAAACGATATAAGGAAGAAGTATTGACTGAAGTTAAAAGCAAAGCTCTTTACCAGCCCTTTCATCCACTTATTAAAACTAAAATTTAATAAAAATCAATAATTATCAATTTAAATAACTCAGTATTTTGTTTTAATATAATGTTGTATGTTATATTAGATTCTATTTGATGGCATTCCTTTGGATAAAATGTCTGTTTCAATGACAATGAACGGTGCAGTGATTCCAGTTTTGGCAATGTTCATTGTTACAGGTGAAGAACAGGTAATTTTCTTCCTATATTTTTTAAATGTTAAAGCAGTTTATGTGAAGTTTCTTAATGATTAATGTAATGATGATATTATTGTTATTAATCCACAACCTTATTTTATAAAAGAAAGTTATGGTATTACTTTAACTATTGTTTTTGTTCTAACCTTTAGAAGGACTTTTTGTTTTTATTTTAATTTAGCAATAGACATTTTTGTTTCAATGCAGATACATTAAAAAAATTTTCAAGTCTTGTGTTTTAAAATTTCAAATATTTGTTTGTTTTTAGGGTTTTGATTGTTCTCTATTGTCTGGAACAATTCAGAATGATATATTAAAAGAGTTTATGGTGCGAAATACTTATATCTACCCACCTGAGCCTTCAATGCGCATAATAGGAGACATATTTTCATATATTTCTAAGGTATTTTTTAACTTTAAAATTAATAATAGTTATATAATAACACAATGTTTCAATAATATTAACATTAATGTTTTCAGTAATATTATCATACTATCGAAGTATAATGAACTTATGTACATTTTGTTTTATTATATCTGATGAAATGAAGTTGATTTTGTCTGGTTCTTCATTGCTTTGCCTAATGAACAGTAACGCCAAGCATCCCAAGAGAAAAGCATTCTATCAATAAGACACTAATTTATTGTTATTCATTGTTTATTTCTTGTTTCACTCAAAAACAGTTGCAAGTTCCCTACTTTTTTTAAACATTTGTTGAGCATAGAGACTGATATCCCAAGTATCCACGATCTTTGTACTGTTTTACAAATGTACAGGGTGTCCGACAAGTCCCGCATCATAGGAGATATCATTTGTTTGTCTTTATCATAAGTAATTATAATATTTGCTCTATATGAGTGCCCCCAAGTTCCAAACATGTCTGCAGGCGAAACTTCATGTTATGCAGAACACGGTGTAACATATCAGCAGTGGTTTCACGACATTTTTCCTCGATCCGTGTTCTGTCCGGATGCCTTCTGCCACCATTCTCTGTGACCAACCCACACGTCCGCAAAGCAAAATGATCTCAATGCGTTCTTCCTGCGTCAGCATGATTCACCTAAAAGACAAAAAAACAACAATTAAAACAAAATTATGATACCTCCTATGATGCAGGATTGTCGGACACCCTAGATGCAGTCAATATATAGATGGCAGCCATCGTTTCTGGTGATCATGTCCAATAGAAAGCCCAACTTTCCAGTACTAGGAGAGACCCAATCTGAACAATTTTCATTTGATGGGAATGTAGCTGCCCCTTTAGTTAGATTACAAAACATCTCCCAGCAAAAATCTCTTAACTACAATTTGCCATGATGTAAATCTGAAATTTTCCAAATATTTCATCATTCATCATAAACACTCAATTGGATTGGAATACTCCTAAATTGGCTGATTAGTAATACATCTGACCTCTACATTTAGTCAGGGAATCTTTGATAGCTGTTGAATATTTCTGTATAATTTACTGATAAAGCTTTTTGTTATACTAACTAACGTTTGTCTTTTTAAAATTCCTTCATGAAGGCTAACCTAGTGATATATCTTCAAAATACTGCAGTCTTACATGATGTTGCAGAACACAATCTGTTAAAATCTGTTGTTAACAACAAAAGTGATTTTAACCTTTTTGTATTGTTTCATTCTATCATTTTTATGTTGTTTTTTATAAAATAATTTCTTAGATCTGTAAAGGTCCAAATTAGTTAAGTAAGTTGTTAAACAACAAAGATCTTACAAAATGTTTATCTATCTTTATGAACTCGCCCAGTTTCGATGGATAGTTTATCCTCTCTTCACCTATAAAATCCGAAATTTGTGCTTGGTTTCTTCAGTCTGAGGATGACCTCTGTAAAGGAGGTCGAAAACTGGTTAACTTTTAACTCTTTAATGCTATTTATTCTTTTAATTAAGTGTGTTTTGTGAAGTCTTTCTGCTTAATGTTAATCTGAGATACTTTAAATTGAGGGTTTTTAAGTAAGTTGTTTCCTACGTAAACATAGCAAACCAGATAGTAGAAGATACTATAATATAAGGAATGTCATCATTACATTACCAGTCGTCATGTTTCTCCTTTCTAACTGCGATGGATAAGAAATGATATTTATTTTGCCTTTGAAAAGAGTAACGAAATGAATATTTTTAACCTTTCTTTATTTTTATATCACAAATTAGGAACATACATGCACAAGAAAAAAATGGAATCACTGATCTGTTGAAAAAATTTTTTTTCTTGTGCGTGTATGTTCCTAATTTGTGATGTAAACCTAAGTTCCACACGTTAAACTTGTATTTAAATGCTTTCTTTATTTTCTGAACAGAATATGCCAAAATTTAATTCTATCTCAATCTCTGGCTATCATATTCAAGAAGCTGGAGCTAATGCTGTGCTGGAAGCTGCATTCACTCTTGCAGATGGTTTAGAATACTGCAGGACAGGTAATGATTACTATTTTGTATCAAATGTTGGTACACTAAATTTAACCAGATTGTATATTTTCTGAAAATATAACAGTTGCAATTTTTGAAATCTATTTAAACCAGTTATCCCTCTCCCTTCACCTCACACCCCCCCCCCCCCAAAAAAAATTGCTAGTGTTCAGCAGAACTTTCAAACTAATGAAAATTATTTGTTTTATTTTTATTTTAAACTTCCTTAAAATGCACCAAAACAAATTTCCATTAAAGACAGCACTTGCTTAATTTTTTAATACACATGAAAATATTATTAGATTAATTAATATGAAATATGAGTTTTGTTAGTAATCATGTCTTTATAGCATTTATTTTTAATGTTATATATTTTTACTGTATTTAATAAATCTCTTCAGAGAGTGTAAGTACAAAACACATATAACAATGGCCTGCTGCAAGGTTGAAACATCTGAACCCAAGTTCAATTCCTGGAGTTGGCATGGATGTTTCCTTTCTTCCTGTGTTTGTTTGTTTCTTGTTCTCTTTCTCTCCTTCAACTGTCCTTCACCTGATAAGAACTTTATCAGATGGCATATCTATTAATATGGACCACTCCCATTATTGCAAGCTTGGCACCATAACAATTATAGTAAAATAAAAATTTAGAGTTGTCTGAACAGCAAACCCCAAGCATTGGGACTAAACTGCTGAAAAGATGACTATATATATTATAATATGAATATATGTATATCAGCTATGAATGGATGAAAATATATGCATATGTACAAGCACTATCTTTTTTCTCTACCACTTTATCTTCAACTTTAGCAAATATTTTAGGATCTCTGGTCATTGGCTTCATTCCACCTCTACATCAGCTAGTTGCTGTGTTTCTTCAATCACTTCTTTTTGCTACCCTTAAAAAAATCAAGAACTCTTGGAAAAAATTTAATTCTATCAATAACTAAAAAAAGCTATGCCAGCCATCACCTAACTGATATTCCATGTGCTTTACTGTTCCTCCTTGTGATAGATTGTTTCTATAATCAAAAGGAGACTTATCTGCAAATTCTAATTGAACTGGCATTTTACCATTTTTCTCAACTTTATTTAGCAGTTTGGATCATTAGAACATTACCAAGTTTGATCCATTTCCTTTCATAAGGAATCCACCTTATTCCTCCTAGGCTTGGTATTTTTTATTCAATAGTTCCAGGTATTACTCATGCTTCCTTATCTCCTTTTTCTGTTCTTTACATCACAAAAGCAGATTTTTTTTTTCAGACTTTGGCCTCAAACTCCGCATTTCCTTCAAAATGCCTTACATGGGACCTTTAATGTATTTCTTTATAAATGATTGGATATTTGAGGGGGCTAGAATCAAAGGCAGCTAAATCCATTTTAATTATTCAATAAAAGAATAATCTGTCATTAT
Organism: Thereuonema tuberculata; assembly: GCA_023159025.1. Lineage (NCBI taxonomy): Eukaryota > Metazoa > Arthropoda > Chilopoda > Scutigeromorpha > Scutigeridae > Thereuonema > Thereuonema tuberculata. The sequence continues at coordinate 21,564,526 of JAFIDM010014012.1, forward strand.
AGGTGTTCAGTGTGCTATCCATTGAGTTCTAATTCCTACTCTAAGTATTTTGAAGATTTCTTCATACAATGTTACCATCTTAAAAAAAAAAAAAAAAATTGTAAAATTTCAAAACATGGATTTAGCTGCCTTTGATTCTAGCCCCCTCATTTGTCTTACAGGCTAATTCCCTATCAAAACTCATTTTTTAATATCTGTTAAAGCCATCACTGCAGATAATATCACTAATATCACACATTCCATTGCAGAATGTTAGGATGTTCCATCTCCAATCGTTTGTTCACAGGTACATGACCCCTTTCTTTGAACTATTGGAGTTCTTAACAACTTTACACTTGCAATAGATTTCACAATGTCAGGTTTTTCTGCCTTCTCATAGAATGGTAATTCTTGTCTGCTTTGGCTATCAGTCTTTATGCAGTGGAGTTTATTAAACTGAATTTCTTCATCTTCACTTTTAATTACCAGCTTTTACATTATAGCAGCTAGTATCTGCAGTCAGTTCCAATTTCAGAATTCCTTCTCCTTTCAATGACTGAAGAACCACAGAAGTGTGATTTTCTTCTATTATTTCACTTTCTTTACATGGTCCTCTACCTTTTTCTACCATCAGCCCCCAATAAATTTACAACAACTTGACACTTCTGTCTCTGGATTCCAGCTATTCTGGAAATCTTTCAAACCTTTTTCTACAAAATATCACTTACCAGATATCCTGGGAAGCATCTCTCAGACAAACAAGCTGATTTTCCCCTTTGTACAGATGAGCATTTTGATGAATGAACTGCCAAGTTCTTGAAGAAATCTACATTTTTGGTCTTAAAATTAGATTTTGATTTATCAAGAGGCTATTTGGATGATTCATTCTCTCACTGGAATTTGAATTGAAATTGTAGCTTGACAAGGCTTAAGTGATTTTCATGGCTGATGAAGTTTTCTGATATCAAATTTTCTCATGTGTCTCCATTTTCTTTCGCAAACATCATAATTTCAAAACCATTCAGGTTTGTTCAGAATTAATTTTGACTTATCATAAAAATACCACACCCTATTCTACAAAACTTTGCATCTCATTTCAGATTTCACAAAGATTTCAGATTCCTAGACACTAAGAATTCAGTTATTATTAATTCTTTCCTGCCATAACTCTAAATCTCTTTTTTTCTACTATCTATTTGGCTTTTTCTCAATGGAAGACCATAAAGAGCTCAGCTACAGGATTATGAAAGAAATTATTCTTTAACTGAGGTGTTATAATATTAATAGAAAAAGCCTTCTATTTAATGAACTTCCAGTAAATTTACAGTTGAGCATTTAAATTAACTTTTCTTGTTTTTTTTTACTTGGAAGGTTTAAAAGTTGGTCTCAATATTGACGATTTTGCACCAAGATTGTCATTCTTTTGGGGAATTGGAATGAATTTTTATATGGTGAGTTTTTTTAATATTGTTTCAGTACTCTTGAAAGATTAGTTCAAAGCATGATAACTTTGATCATTTTAGTTGTCTTTTCAATAACTTTAAGCTTTCACTTAAATTATTATCCATATATATCTGATCCGAAATAGTTGTATCACACTTGATTTTGATGTTCTTTAATAATAAATTCCATATTAGCATTAATAATTTTCCTAAAGAATACAAAAGCAGGTATTTGGGCAACTTTAAATTGGAATCAGTCTAGCAACAAAACAAGCTATTGTAAAAAAATTAAAAAAAGATTGCAAATTGAAAAAAAAAAAAGTCAATTTATAAAACATTGTATCACTAATAAGCATTGGCCATTAAAAACAGTCACAGTATTCATCACAGATGAAAGTAGTAAATTTGGAGGACGAATTGAATATCTGTGTATTCTTAAGTAGACTCATCTGCTGAAATAAGGCTTAGTACATAGGTGGCTTGTTGGTGTACTTTATCTTCTTTTCAAAAGTCTAAGAGATGATGCAATCGAGCCTCCATCTAAAAAACAAGATATTGAAAGTGAAGACAGACATTATATCTCAGGATAAGATAGATTGTCTTAGAAAATAGGGATGAAATATGGCTTTGTGTGTATGGAGCCTTAAAGAACAATACATTTTTTCCCGTAACATATTAACACGACCTTAAAAACGTTATATTTAAACTTTATTTATTTGTTTATTTTTTACAGGAAATAGCTAAAATGCGAGCTGCTCGTAGATTATGGGCTGATCTTGTCAGAGAGCTTTTCAATCCTAAGAGTGAGAAATCTTGTATGCTGAGAACTCACAGTCAAACATCAGGATGGTCTTTAACTGAACAGGTAAATATTGAAAAAGAAAACAGGAAAAACACTTTTTATAAAAAAATCTTTCTCTTCTCTCTTTTCATGCGATTCTTCTATTAATGATCAGGTTCTTGTCACAGAAAGTTCCCTGAGAGATTCCATCTTATTCCTCTTAAATTTGATGACCTTGCAGTGGTCTCCTTAGAGATTTAGGAACTTATTGCTTCAAGGTTCAAGGCATGCTTAAGTATAAAGATTTGGTGACTAGTCTAATCTTCAATTACATTTTCTATCTCTAGAATATCATTGATAAATTGGGCTACTTGTAACTTGCAGTATCATCCGTAAAAAGAAAATGATACTATTGTACCATTGCCGTAGAATTTTACTCTGTACCACTGATCAGAGTATCTTCTTCAAACAACTGAAGTGGTAGATGTTTTTTTACGATGGTAATCTAGACCAGTAGACTGTTGCTGTCAAAAGAAATATATTTTCAACATCACTCCAAAATTAAAATGTAAACTACATTTAATATCAAAAAGCAAATTTTCGAGAAGAATACGCCTTCTCTTTTTCAAGCCTTAAATAACAATAAGTTGAAAAGATGTGGAAGAAAACAATACTTCAAATTACACATTCTTTCCCATTAGATTATTAGATTAAAAAATAACTTCTCATAAAGAAAATAATAATATTTTTGAAAAGTAAAACTCTTTACATATGATCTTTGTTTTCTTTAACATAATATATCATACGACTTAACAATCTAGTTCATTGATTTTGACCTTATTGTTGCAATTTATGCATATTTTATCTACAAAACTTTTAGCTAATCTTACAAAATATTCCTCAATTTCAGTACCTTCATTCCTATTCATATTTTTTCTTTTTGTGTTCCGGATACACATACTTTCTATTATCTTCCTTATCTTCGTGTCTTTTTCAATATATAAAATTTTTACCTTGTTGTTAATACAATGATTTCTCTGCACACAATGTTCTGCCACTTTTGATTTATCAATGTACTTGTTCCTAATGCATCCACCGTGTTCCATCATTCGCTCCTTCACTGTCCTTTTGCTCTCTCCCAAATAGAATAAACACAAAAAGAAAAAATATGAATAAGAATGAAGGTATTGAAATTGAGGAATATTTCGTAAGATTAGCTAAAAGTTTTGTAGATAAAATATGCATAAATTGCAACAATAAGGTCAAAATCAATGAACTAGATTGTTAAGTCGTATGATATATTATGTTAAAGAAAACAAAGATTATATGTAAAGAGTATTACTTTTCAAAAATATTGTTATTATTTTTTTCACGAGAAGTTATTTTTTAATCTAATAATGGGAAAGAATATGTAATTTGAAGTATTGTTTTCTTCCACATCTTTTCAACTTATTGTTATTTAAGGCTTGAAAAAGAGAAGATGTTTTCTTCTCGAAAATTTGCTTTTTGATATTATATGTAGTTTACATTTTAACTTTGGAGTGATGTTGAAAATATTTAATAGTAGAGGCTGTAGAAGAAAGGATTTACTAAGGAAATATGGGAACTTTAGAAATATATTTCCTTATGTTTGATGAATAAACTACAAATAAAGCAATATTGTGAATCGGTATTGACATTGAAACTTGATTTGTCTGTAAAAAGAACAATGATCAAATGGTTCAATCACAGTGTTATTGTATTACTAGTTTACCTGTACGTGGGTTGAAAAGAATACATTTTGATGGTTTATTTTGCATAAAGGCATAAGACTCTCAATAAGACTTTGCTTATTATTAGCCTTGAAATAGTTCTTTTATCAGTTAGAAAGAGAATTAGATGTACTGGTGATCTGTATGATGTCTCATTTTTAAGTCAACAAACAGAGTTTCCAAACTGTTGTTTAGTGTTGGACCTTACTTTCTTCACTCTTCAAAACTGTTCCTTAAATTATCTAAACTATGGACAGAGTCAGTATATGACGAGAAATAATCATGACTCTGTCCATAGTTTAGATACAAATCTGTTGACTGATGATTGCCTTGTTTTCAGTACTTCTATGATTATACATCATTAAACATTTATGAAACATTATCAATGTTTTTTTTCACCCAAAGCAAGATATTACTAGCATTTCCAACATTAATTTGTGTGTTGCCCCTTCCCATTCAAATTCTTTTTTTCGATTTCCTTTAGGAGTAGAAAACTTACATTTTCCAATATGCAAATTTATTTGTAGATATAGGTTTATCACGCTAAATAGAATATGTGCAGATACATTTTACAAAGTTCTGTTATGATTTTTTTTTTTTTTTTTTTAGGTGTTTTAAACTTTAGTTGGATACAGTGGTATTCAACTCACTCAGGAATTGCTTATAATTTAAATAAAGTGGAGCTTTGATACTATTTTCAAAATGTCATGCTAGGATTAATGTTTTGAGATTAAGTTCAGGTTATTCAATCAACATTCCCTGCCTAAATAGTTGTTTATCATCATAAAGATATAAGATTGAAGTCTTCGACAGTATTAACGAGTTCTCTTTAGTGCCAAACTTCGTAACCTATGGATTATTTAACTGAATGGGATAAGAAGGCCAGCTTCAGAATTTTCGTCCTGGTCATTTCCAGATGTTTGTTAATTGCAACAATGTAAACATCAACCCTGTGGGTCCAGTTGGTATCAATCTTCAGCAGGCTCCAATGAAATGGTTCATCTTATCCATTGAAAAACATGAATTGATTTATTTTATATATTTCAGATTAAATGCATCTTTCCTTGTGTAGCAAACCAAATATCTTCAAAGATCCGATGACTACATTATCTTTCATGTCAAGGAACTCAAGACAAATTAGCCTTGTTCCAGATTTTTTACTGTTTAGTTCTTGCTGTCTGATAGATACAGCAGCCATCTTAAATCTGATCTTTTTTTCCTCTTTTTAGATTTGACTTCAGCATAGTATGTTAAAGTTTTATGTATTTATCGGTTTTTCCAGGTTTTTAGAATACTTATGTTCAGCTTCCAGTGCTTTGTAACTTACAAGGAGAAGACAAGGGTTGTATATCAGGGATTTTAATGACCTTTTGTGAGATGAGTACTTCATAAATATACTGCGGAATGCGATCCAACAATCGACTGTTTTCGGGATATTTGATGTTTTTTTGGAGTGTTTTTCCATGTTAGCTTAAATAGTTTTTTTTTTTTCAACTGAAAGAGGAAGTTGAGTGGTAGTGCAGTGTGTAGGATGCTCTGTTACACAACTCAAGGTCCCGAGTTCAAGTTTGCTACCTGACAACTTTTCTTTTCTTTTTTTAACTATCTTTATGCTAATGCAGTTTCTTTTATTTTTATTTTTACCTCCTTTATGCTTCTGGTTCTTTTATTTCTATTTTGTTTTTTGTTATAAATCTCTTATTTTTTTTAATTAAAATTATTTCTAATTTAGAAATAAAACTTACATATCAATACATTTAATTTTTTTTTCTTGTATTCTACTTTTCCAGTAACAATAGAGCTGTCCTTTTTTTTTTTTTTCCTTTTTTATTATTATTAATATTGGAAGTAATTGAAGAAAGATAAAAATTCTAAGCTTATTTTTTGAAATTTACAATAAATACAAATAAAAAACATCAAATATCTCGAAAACGGTAGGTTGTTGGACCCCAATCCACTGTTTATTTTTGAAGTATTTCATCAGTATTTCATCTCACAAAAAGGGCATTAAAATCCCTAATATTCAACCTTATCATCTCCTTGTTAGTTATAGTATGTACTTAGAAGTAAGTTCAGTAATAAAGAGATTATTTATAACAGGTACAGCGAGTCTTAACAGCAGAAAATTGTAAAAGGGGGGGGGGGCTCTTTAACTGGGATGCATTGTATTTACACAATATTTGTGGTAATAGGATATTTCTTAAACTTTTCATGAATCATGAGAATTGACTATTTGATAGTTAATGTATTTCCTCACAGTATCATCAAAATGATGATAGAGTAATTCTACCAGTCTAAAGTTTTGCTCCTTAAACAGAAATTCCAAGACAAATAAACCTTTTTTTATTAATAAAATAAGTTATAGAAATTAATTTTGAATTTAAAAATTACACTAATTCCTTTTTTTTTCTTCTTTTTTTTTTAAAGGACCCTTATAATAATATTGTTAGAACGACAGTGGAAGCAATGGCAGCTGTTTTTGGTGGAACCCAGTCTCTTCATACTAATTCATTTGATGAAGCCTTAGCTCTTCCATCTGTATTTAGTTCCCGTATTGCTAGAAATACACAAATAATTTTGCAAGAAGAAACAGGAATACCACAAGTAAGACAAGTTTTATTTAATATTTGACAAAGAAAACTAATATGAACTTTTTAGTTCTTTTGATACTGTTTACTTTGGATATCAATTCCTACTCTGGTCAACCCTTCAATAAGAAATATTATCTGATGGGTTTGGAAAACGTATAGTTGTAAGGTTCCGATCAGAACCGTTTCTAGGTGTTCTGCCACCCTAGGCGAGAACTGAAAAATTCCGCCCCCTCCCTTTCAAATGCCGCACCCACCAAAAAAAAAACAGAATCTTCAATTTAGCAACCAAAAAAAAAAACCCCGCAATCTTATTTTAACAACCAAAAAAAAAAAAAACGGAATCCGTCCTTCGGCCGCCCTAAAATCTTGCCGTCCTAGGCAGCCGCCAAGTCTTGCCTAATGGCAGAAACGGCCCTAGTTCCGATTGAAGTGAATACTATCATTGTTATGGGTTGTTTGCAGAGCATTGCAAGAGGATTCTGGACAGAAAAGCAGTTGCTAAGCTGCTGGTGGGCACGTACTCCTCAGCAGTACTTTGGTGAATATAAATTGCCCTGCCTTGTGCAAACTCAAGGATAAAAACTGTTGAATCTTTAGAGATGAGAACTACTATTTTCAAGATAAAGATTTAAAAAACCCTGGAAAAAATAGACCTCTGAAACAGATATCTATTAAAGGTACCCATGTTTATCCCTAATCTTCAAAACTAAATCAGTTGTTTACATTTAGAGATGTCATTTGATCTTTATGACTTCAAAAACATTTCCGTTCTTAGATTAATCTGATATTCAGCTGTATTGTTTGGATAATCAGGGGGACAGATAGATGAAGAGCAATCGCCCAATGTAATGGTCCAGCAGAAAAAGACCATCGTTTCACTGAGAATAACTTTTTTTTTTTTGAGTGTATTGTTTGATTGTATTGCATTAATAATAATAATAAAAAAATTATCTTTGTCTTTTTATCTTATGCTTTCCCTTATCTTTAAATCTACTTAAAGTGTAGAGACAATGTACTGTTGAGCATTTTCATTCTTTAAAAGGATTAGTTTTTGCGGAATTCTTCTGAACAGTAATTTTTTAATGTTTCCCAATCCCCACCTTACGATACTGATTTCTCCCAAGACTTAATTTCTTTTTTATTTTATTGTTTAATCTTTAAAAGGTAATTGATCCATGGGGAGGCTCCTACATGATGGAAGCATTAACAAAAGACGTATACGATGCAGCATCTTCAATAATAAAGGAAGTGAGTGTTATCAAATTATATTAATTTTTATTTTTTTATTTGAATTAATAAAAATAGATATGGTTTATTTTTCGTATTAAAATAAATTTGTTTTCTTCTGAAGAAATTTTTAAAATGGAAGTAGTCTTATAATGTAGTCTTTTTTTTTTTTGAAAAAAAAAAAAAAAAAGTAATGTTTCAGCTTAAGATAGTTTCCTAACAAACCCATAAGTGTAGATACTGACTCTTGAAACAGTCTATTGCACAGTTTTGAATTATTTTGTACACTCTTTATCAAAATGATGCAACCCATGTAATGTTCACTCTAGAGCAGGGGTTCTGAGTCTGTGGTGTATTATGTTGTTTCAGTGGTACCCAGAGATGTAACAAAAAGACAGATTGACTATGATTTTTTTTTTTTTCTTTTTTTGATTTTGTTGATTTTTTGTTTTGAAAAAAATTGTAATTTAAAAAAAAAAAAAATTCTGTGATTTTTTTTAACAAGATTGTTTATTTTATTCTGCTTGTCCTCTTACCATAAATCCATACTCGTGGCTGCACAAAGTCCGAATTACGAAATATGCACATGGTGGTATGTGAATTTTTAGCAGTTTATGTAAGTGGTACAATATTCGAAAAGTTTGAGACCCTGTTCTTGATCATCAGTTAATGCAGTTGGCTTAACTTTAGTTTATATTTGCACAACTTACATATTGAGTACATTAGATAAAATTTATTATTTCTGTGATATTCTGATCTGTATATTTCTTTCAGAGGAGATGATTTTAATCCATTTAATTCTTTTTTGTTGTTTCTGATGGATCTTTTTGTAGACTCTTCAAAGTAGTTATAAAAAAACAATACAAATATTACTTTATATTCAGATTCATAAGATCATAATTTAGTAGGACCAAAATTAAAATCATTGTTCTTTCATTTTTTTTCTCTTAATTCCTTGAAATGCTTTTTAATATCAAATACAAAATATCAGTTTTATGAAAATCTGAAAATTTAATACAGATCTACTTTTTGTTTGGATGTACTGTACATTACAGTTTCCAAAGAATTGATAACACCTTTAATTTTTATTTATTATTAGCACATGATAACTGAAAGTATTGGACAAAAGGCAAAGATTTGTTTTCTGTATTCTCCTCAATCCGTTCAATCTCTATTTGAATTATTGAGAATAAAGCATTGTGGTAGGCTTCTCACTATGGATCCGTGTCATACAGAGAAGTGTGAGACCAATAGCCTAAGTGGGAAAACATTTCACTGCTGACTGCAAGAACGAGTTTGATCCTGGCTGTGGTTAGGGATTTTTACTTTCTTCAGATGGATCCTTTGTTTCATCCAATCCTGTATAAAATGGTTTCCCAGATTTCTTTCTTGGGAGTTAAAGGTGGTCGGGTATCAGGCTACCCACCTAACCTCAACTTAGACCAATTGGTCTTGGGACGTAGGAACCTTACCTCAAGGGCCACTTAGACTTGTAGTGGGTTACTTAACATATAGAGGAGTAGCACCTTAGAAACATTAAGATTGGATGGAGAAGAAAGCATCCTGTAAATGAAAAAATTCAAAATTTAACCCACACTTTAATATTCTAGGCAATTACTGTGCAAAATTTGATCCTGATAAGTATGGGAATGAATAGGGAACAGACAAATAAATCAGGCATTCACTTTTTACATACAGTAGACTCTCGATATGTCGAAGTTGAAGGGACGCTAAAAAAAAATTCGAGATAGTGAGTTTTCGAGATAACAAGGTCATAACCAAAACATTAAATTTCACGTAAAAGCACAAAATACGGAATAATATTCTAAAAATTAGTCTTGATAATTGAGAATAAGTATAAATATGTAATGTTAGTTGACAATAACTAAAATCTCTACCTTTTTTTCGATTGTCAACGCTTTCAACTTTCGCTTAAAGCTCACTGTTTTCTTTTCTTTGGAACTTTTCATTTTTGAGACAACTGGCGATTCACTGACATGTTTTATAACTTCCCTAACGTTTTTTGCCGACTAACTTAACCATACATAGTAAATTCTGAACAATTTAGAACAACAGGCCTAAGCAACAATGTAACAAATGACTGGCGAGACATAGTAGCGTACACTCTCACCCTCCTTTCCCCAAATGGAGTTATCAACCAGATGGATTTATTGGAATCATCCTTGACCCCTCAGAGAGATAATGAAGGGTGTGAGAGATTCTTGAAAAAATACCTGTATTTGCTTCGACACAACTAAACGGCGATTTTTCCTGAAAAATTCAGTTTTTACTTCGAAAAATATTCGACATAACAAGGTTTTGAGTGAAAACTCTTCGAAATAAGAATTAAAATTAACATTAGATGAATATGTAATATCAAGGGGAAAAATAATTTTTCGACATATCAAAGTTTTCGAGATATCGAAGTTCGACATATCGAGAGTCGACTGTATTTATATATTTGCTTTTATTCTTAGTTCTGATCACAGAAATTATCTATTGCTTAATTTTCAAACCATTTTTGATTTGAAGTAATCATTGGACTTTTTACAAATGTTGGTTTCTTTCTTCTTATTTGTGCAGGATAGAGGGTTAATAAAATATTCAATTCAAATTCTTTAGTAGATAAGAAATAACATTTATTATCTATATGAACATGCCGAAGTGGTTATTGACAGTCCGTTGAATCTATGCTATTGTGGTTAATGTTCTAGATAGAGCAGATGGGTGGAATGGTCCAAGCAGTCACAAGTGGTTGGCCAAAATTAAAAATTGAAGAATGTGCAGCAAAGCGCCAAGCAAGGATTGATAGCGGCAAAGGTAATTGATCCCCCCCCCCCCCCATTTTTAATTCAAATTTATTATCTAGCAATAAAGAATGCCATGTTCTTTGATTGGTTTTTGCTAGCATAAGGTTGATAATAAAATTTTATTATAAATGTACATGGAAATATTTAAATTGTTTAGCAATTATTCAAGGAAGTTTCAGTTAACTTACAAATTGGTCTTACAAAAACAAAATGAATAGCAATGAAAATTATGATGAAAATAAGTTAAATTATATTCCATAATAAGTTGAATTAATATAGAATTGTAATCATAAATACAGAACAAATAAGTCTAAATTGTGATCATTAACAATTTGTTTCTTAATTACTCAGAATAATTAAGAGACAAATGGATGATGTTATGCATCATTTGATCAAGCGCCAAAATTTGATTTTGAGATATTCGTATAAACACAAAAGCTTATGAATTACTTCACATATTTTATGAAATGAAGATACTTTCATAGGACAATTCTGATCATTATCAAAATTAATAATATCCTTCAAAGTAACCTTCTAATAAAAAGTATCCTTCTAATAACGATTAGTCACATGATGCAAATCTTATTTATTATGATTAGTTGATTGGTGTTTATTCAAAATTAATTTTCCCCAGAATTAAGTTGAGATAGCAAGCAGGAACAATTTTTTATAAGGAGTTTACAAACTCTTTTGCTAGTAGATGGAGCAATAATCTTAAAAAATTCTATTAGGGGCTTGGTCAAATGATGCAATAATACCATCCAAATAAGATTAATACTAAACATCAATCAATCCAGTTGGAAGGATTACTACAATTACATTTCAAATAAAGTAATTTAGAAGTCAGTTATGTTTCATTAATTAAAGTTGAGTGGCAACTACCCAAAATGATCAACATTATTATCTACCCATATTATAATAAAGTAACTCTTAATTAAAAAATAATAATAATTACATATAATTCAGTCATAAAATGCTTTCTATTCTTAATAATTATTAAAATGAAAGTTGTGAATTATATTTAATCAATGTAAGAAATAACATTTCATTGAATCTATCTTATAAAAACTGAAAAACAATTACAGGATAAGAAGTCAAAATAGAACCCTTAACTAATTATTTAATAAAATAAGAATAGTGTGTGTGGTCGGTTCGCACCGAAGTGCGAGCTTCGTTGCCGAAGCCTCCGTGCTCCAGGGAGCGCTAGTGTTCCCAAGACGGCGAACCCCTAGCAGACTCCCTAGAATTACAAGGGAAAGATACTGGGGTGGTTTCCCGTGGCCTTCCCCAGGACGCCATTAAGGAAGAGAAAGTGAAGAAGAGGCTACAACACAGGAAAGGAAATTTTTGAAACATCCATGCTCGCTACCGGGATTTGAACCCGGGCACTGGCACATTGATCTCACGACAGACCGACGCCTGAGACCGCTCGACCACACCAGCGCGACATAAGAATAGTACTAGTGACTTAAGCTGGAAAAACTTACATGACACTGAAAAGGAAAAAATATTTAAATAATATTAAAGGATAGTATTAATTTTTAAAGAAAAGAAACACATATATAAGTAATATAATTATTTAGAATAAATTCCAATTCCATCAGAGAGAAATCTAATAACACAAATTAATTAATAGCTAAATAATTAAAAGCTTATATTGTATATCTTAAACTAAATTCATACAAACAAGCATGAAACAGACTACTTTTAAAGTTTCATAAATACTTAAAAATAGGATTTTTTGCTGTATTTTATCATCACAAATGTCAGAATAAATTAATATTTGTTCTGACGTTTTCTCACATAAGCCCGTGTACCGAGACCTGGTTGTTCTACTGATGACTGCTCCTAGCTGATGATCATCATATTAGCATGAAACAGCTGTACTAGGATGTCATTTTGTATATGACTTGGTCTCACCCATTATTAATTTTTTAATATTTCTTATCACAAGAAATGGAATTTCATATAAACACTAATAAATAATAATTAAACTTATATTTTTTTAAAATTTCAAGTGTTTTCTCTTAAGATTGATTCAGTTTTATTTATTAATTACAGAGGTTATTGTTGGCGTAAATAAATATCGTTTGGAAAAAGAAGATCCATTAGAAGTTTTGGTTGTAGATAACTCTAAAGTCCGTGAAACTCAAATACAGAAAATTCAAATCTTGAAGGAGAAGCGAAATAATCA
>JAFIDM010014012.1:21582300-21593619 GCA_023159025.1 Thereuonema tuberculata
TTTTAGTTAATCCATAGTGATCTTTCCTCATTGGGACCAAGTCATTAAAATAATCAGAGAAAGTAGCATATTTTTTTGGTTGGAAGTTACCTGCTATTTTTTTTTTAATATTTTGCTAATTTGCCATAGACACCAAAAAGCTTAGCTACTCTAATGCACAGAACACAAGAACAAAATGATATCTGTAGTTTAGTAAAAACTACAACATATTAGTTGATTTTATAAATTGATCAAGTGACAAAAGTAAGACACTGTAATGTAATAAAATCAGTTGTTTTTAAATTGATTTTATTACATTAAAATCATACTTTAAAAATAACTCTATGTTTAATTAAGTTTGCTAATATTTTGGAAAACTGTAAAATATCACACTGAATTTCAATAAAATTGAGAACTTTTATTTAACTTTCTATTTCTTTCACTTTCTAACTTTCTATTTTTTATTTAATATCAACATAGAAAATTGCTGTCCTAAGCTCATATAAGATTGAATGATGTGCAGGGAAAAAAATTATGTTCATTAATGCATTCTAAAGATTGAATTAAGCATTTTTTGATGAGTGGGAAGCCCTTACTGTTTTCTCTGCTCTGTTTCTTTTACATAAATTGCCTTCAAAAACAAAATTGAATGGATCTACAGCAAACCAGTAAATGTAAATGACTTTCAACTAAATGTGAATAAATTTAAAAATTTGGTATTAGCTAAACAATCATAATTTTAGTTTATGTATGTTACCGGAAAAGTAGGAAATTCAGGCATTGTAGAGAATGCCTAGGAAATGCTGGGCAAAATTGGAAATAAATATACTGTTACCTACTTTGTCTTGGCATTGCGTATATTACTAGACATTCTCTACAATGCAAAAAAAAAATAGCAAACTTGGTAACAAACTACTGTTACACATACTGAAATAATATTCAAAATCTGTAACAAAACTGATAATAAAACTAATAACTGTATTAACTAATTGGCTGTATAACAAAACTAATATAATCAAATAAGAATAATAATGTAAACTACTGCTCTCTTTAAAAAGTTTCATTGTATTTTGTTGATCATTAAGAACCCTAATCAATTTGAATAACAAAAGTTAAAATATTACAAAAAAAAAAAATGGATACTCATGAAATAATACGAGAAATATATGGATATGTAAAGCAAATATTATTTTGTACATTAAACACAACAAAAGTTCACTTCTTTACCGAATATGTGTTTGGCATTGTGAACAATTCCTAGGCAAAGTAAGTAATGATAATTATTTCCCACTTTGCCTAGAGGTTTTAGGCATTTTATACAATACCTAGGCATTCTCAACAATGCCGGATTTTCTACTTTGCCAGTAACATGAACACACATTAACTTAATACAAGCATTTTGTAGAATAGGCAATGATATTTTTAGAGGATTTAATAGCAGTCTTAATTTCAGTAGTAATGATGATATAAAGCTGCTAATTGCTTCAGTAATTTTTGATATTCAATTAAGTTTTCTATAAATAAGCAAAATTAAATATAGGTAGAAGAAACCTCTTGAAAAATATATCATTTATACTTTTAAGAAATCTGTATTGGTATAACTGATATTTTTCAGTATTTTTTTTTTAAATTTAGATATTTGGCCGACATGTTGCTACTGATCGCATGGTTAGTGGAGCTTATAGATCTGAATATGGAAACCGAGATGAACTAGAAAGCGTTTTGGAAAGAGTGAAGGTAATTTTAATCAGTTTCATTTTTTACAGTATTTTGTTAATTAGGATTAAATTTATTTAAATTACCAACAAGTGAGTTTATTTTTTGTTTTGTTTTTAAGTTTTATAAGATTATTGGAAAAAAAATTATTGAAGCACTTTTGCATAAAAAAAAAAAATGATTAGATATCAGAAGAAGAAAAATCTTGATCCAACTATGTTACAAAAGTAGGAAGTTTGAAAACTAGAATCTAGATAACAGTCTGAATTTAAAGAAAAGTCAATTTGAATGACCTTCTGTTTAAATGTTATCATGCTTAGTAATATACACTGATGGGTAGATCTAGTAAGCAAATAAAAGAACATGAAGTTATTAAGTAAATAGATATTGGAATAGATAAATTATTAAGCTAACTGAAATTGTTGAAGATGAAGAAATGGATGTAATCTATTTATTTGAATGAGACAATGAGAAGTTCAATAGAAAATTATGTAGAAATTCAGTTGAGAAAGTTGTGTGAATACCATTATCAGGGTTTGTTTGGCTTTCTAAGATTTAAGACGCTAGTAGAAGAGTTCTGGAAGGGTTGCTGGTTTGTTTAATTATTTGTTATTAATACGAAACATTGTCTAGCCATTAAAATCTTAGTTTAATTTTTAATTGTAAAAAATCATAACTAAATAGGATATAAATTGCTTTCTTTAAAATGAGTTTTCTATTTTAGGAATTTATCGAAATTGATGGTAGAAGACCCCGAATTTTGGTGGCTAAAATGGGGCAGGATGGCCACGACCGAGGTGCTAAAGTAATTGCCACAGGATTTGCAGATTTAGGATTTGATGTTGATATTGGCCCACTTTTCCAAGTGAGAAACATTTTTGTTACATTTAAGTAAACAGATCAATAAACTGCTTCTTTTATTCTATAAAAAAAAAGTGCTTTATTAAAAATAGTTCATTTTATATCATTTGTAATAAAGATAAATTCTGAATGGAATTTTTAACTTTAATTAGTCTGAATGTTTCTTGATGTTATTTTTTCAAAATTAATTTAAATAATGCAAGTATCATTTTTTTTCCTTCAGTAATATTGGGTTGTTTCATAATTATTGGCCGATTCCGACAAGTGTAACTTACAGAGCTAGTTAAAGAGAACGCACCTTAGTAGGAACTATCAAACACCTCTGGAAAGTGAATGGGTTCAGTCCACAAGCTGAAAAAAATATTTCAGTCAGATCAAATCAGTTTGTGGCGTCATGGAGCAACGCGAAGTGAGATTGGTGATTTTGCAGGAATTCAAACTTGGATGTAATGTGTCCGAAATGGTTGCCAATGTCAATAAAACATGGGGTGTCGGTACAATTAGTGACAGAACTGTCCATAGACTGTTTTCAAAGTTTCGTACCGATTATATTGACATCGACCATAAGCCAGGAGCCGGTTGTCCGTGACGCGGTACAGTTAAGGCAGAAAGTGGAAGAAAAAACAACATCCACCGTACATGAGCTCAGTGCCGAACTTACCATATCACCAGCGACAGTTTCCAGACACCTGGCAACTATGGGCAAGGTTAAATAACTGGATACCTTGGTTCCACACGAACTCACCGAACAGCATCAGACGGAATCTGGAAACATGCCTTGCCCTTCAAACACGTGAGGCTAGCCCCCCTTTTTTTGCATCGAATCCTTATGGTTGATGAAAAATGGGGGCTTTATGTCAACAGAAGGCGAACAGAGCAGTGGCTCAGTAATGGGGAACCAACCAAACAAATGTCCAAACCCGACTTCATACACAGAAGGATCCGATCTTTGTGTGGTGAACTGCCGAGTGTGGTGCATATATAGAGTGTTTGCCATGTGGCCAAACATCACAGCTACCATGTACTGCCTTCAGCTGAACCAATGTCACCGATATCATGCAACAAACAACCATCTTTCGTCAATCGTTTGGGTCCCATACTGCTGCATGATGGAGCACGACCACATATATCTCTTGGAAGCATGCAAACAATGAACACCTTATGGTACGAGGTCCTCCCTCACTCTCCGTAGTCACCAGACTTGGCCCCTTCAGAATTTCACAAGTTTTGCCATTTTGACAAATTCTTGAGGGGAAACGGTCCGCTAACCAGGATGGTGTGATTCATGCCGTTAGCGATTTCTTAGACCACTTTTGATGCCAGCTTCTGCCACCATTGCAGTTTTGCACTGAAAACACGTTGGGTACAGTGTAATGATGCCGAGGAAAGATATTTTTCTGAATAAAATGTTCTTTGTTTGTAACTGCTGCTTTTCTTCTTTGTGTCAGAATCGGCCAATAATTATGAAATGACCCAATATTTTAAGTAAAATCCAAATTTCAAGTGTCATTTCTTATTTCTCTCCTGTTTTCCCCAAGACTCCTGAAGAAGTTGCCCAGCAAGCTGTTGATGCTGATGTACATGTAGTTGGAATTAGTTCCCAAGCAGCAGGACATAGGACCCTTGTCCCAGAATTGATAGGAGCCTTAAAAGCAAAAGGACGAGCGTACGTATCATGAAAAATGTATATTATAATTTGAAAAAATTCTTTGTTCAGTTCAAAACTAAAAATGCTAGTATCTTGAAACTCATTGTTAAGATGTTATCTTTAGCCCCAGGTTAGCTTATTTTCATTGCTTTAGACTTAAGTTAAGGTCATGGGATGATCTGAGAAAAGACAAAATTTTACATGGTGTGCCATTAAACATCGTGTTGATAACAGAAAAAAAGCTAAATAACTTCACATGCACACAGATACACATTTAAAAAAATGCCTCTTGGATCTCCTAGATAGTTAATCTAATAATACTGAATCTGGAGAAACAACTATACAGGGTGTTTCAAAAATACACGGCATAATTTCAGGTATGTATTTCCCACATGTAGACAATCAAAATAGTTCATTACAACATATGTCCGGAAATGCTTCATTTCCGAGTTATGGCCTTCACAACATTGAAAATCACCGGAACGTTTTTCGTTCCGCCGGTCGTTGCCATTACAGAAGATGTTCAAAATGACCACCTCCTGCTTGAATACAGACCTCACATCGATGTCTCAATGACCTGCGAACACGATCCCACACTCCAGGAATGTTGCGTATGTCCTCAGAACGTGCCACAATTCGATTCCGAAGGGATTCCAAATCAGGCACCGGAGACGAATAAACCAATGATTTTAAATGGCCCCACAAGTAGAAATCGAGAGGGTTCAGATCAGGTGAGCGTGGAGGCCAAGCAATTGGGCCACCTCTACCTATCCATCGATCAGGAAACGTTCGATCCAAGTACCGGCGAGCCGTACGACTGAAGTGTGCAGGAGCGCCGTCATGCAAGAAGTGAGCGTGCTGACGATCGATCAGTGGAGTGTCGTCATAAACATGAGGTATGGTGTTTTCCAGGAAGTTTGTGTACGCCTGCCCCGTAAGTCTGTTTACAAGTACATGGGGTCCAACTAATCGATCACCAATGATACCGGCCCACATGTTGAGGGAGAACCGCACCTGGTGATGAGATACAACAGTTGCATTTGGGTTTTCATACGCCCATACATGCTGATTGTGGAAATTTGTTATGCCATCTCGTATGAACTGTGCTTCATCTGTAAATACGAAAAACGTTCCGGTGATTTTCAATGTTGTGAAGGCCATAACTCGGAAATGAAGCATTTCCGGACATATGTTGTAATGAACTATTTTGATTGTCTACATGTGGGAAATACATACCTGAAATTATGCCGTGTATTTTTGAAACACCCTGTAGAAGAAAAACCTTGATTTTGTACATTTTTAAGTAGTAATGAAGTACATAGTGGCATAAGTATTTTAGATTCATGCATTTTATTGGGATTCGTCATGTTGAAGGATGATACTTTTGATCATATTATCTATTTTATTTCTGTTCTTTTCCATTTTAAATATAAATCACCACAATCTCACATGTACAATAATGACAATGGAAAATATTTTAAAACTGTAAATTTGACAATACTTCTACTTTTGTACTTGTAATTCATAATCATAGCTTTAAAATTTTGCATGAATTTACTTCATGTATTTACACTCTTTCACAAAAAAACAAAGCATCCTGAGAAAATTGCCCGATCATGGACAACATAATATGCAAATATCCCAGTCCTGAATATGTAAATGATTAAGAAAATCACGACTAATGACTAAATAATGGATCACCATAGCACATGGGAACCGCCTGTCGAGGAGAGTACATCAAGAGCAGAGTTATGGACAATTGTGACAGCTGATTGCGGTTTCATTACCTCCATGGACTAGGAGAATACCTCGATATTGGATCTGTGCACATTATAAACAGTTGAGCTGAAAGACTGCGGTTGTTCAAATTGCCATATCGTCCGGCTTTTGGGAAGGAGTGACGCAGCCATAGGAAGATGTTGTCGCAAGTGGATCTAGTAGGACACAGCCCAGAGGCTCACAGGCAGTGGATGGCCATGGGAGACGACCAAATACGAGGATCAAGCGATTGTCAGAGCCATAAGAACAGCACCGAATTCGGTGCTCTCAACCACCCGAGGCTATGTTGCAGTGTCTATAGGTACAGAAAAGACTATCCTGACAATTGCCAGACGACTTCTAGCGTGGGGACTACATTTGAGGAGGCCACTCCGCCCTTACCCCTGATTACCAAGCATTGCCGGCACCAGTTGCAGTGCATCCGACTTGTGGTGTAGTGTCGAGTGGAGTCATGCTGTCTTCAGTGATGACTCGCTATTTGTACTGGCCACCGCATATGTGACTGGTCCAGTCACTGCACCGATCCTGGTTTTGCAATGGAACGGCACACGTTCACACTCTGGGAAGCCTTTCCTATGATAGCCAGACAACCTTGGTAGTCCTCCATACCATCCTCACAGCACAACGATGACATTCTACGACCTGTTGTGCTGCCATTCCTGTCAGCATTTCTGGGCCATTTTTCAACAGGATATTGCCTGGCCACACGCAGCACAGCTCACCCAGGACTGGCTCTCTAAATGTCTACATCTTTCCATGGCCAGCTCAATCGCTTCATCAACCAAACATGTTTGGGCGATGATGGGACTCCTCCTATGTCCATACCTGAATGTTGCCAAATTCGTCTGCCAATTGGACACCATATGAAATGGTGTACCTCAGGACACTATCCATGAACTATACATGTCTGTGCCACATATGGTAACCACTTATATTCGAGCCAGAGGTGGTGATACAGGGTTTTGACTTGGTCCATTCGTGTAGCTGTTTTATTAGAATAAATGGCCCAACTGCTCTGGAATTGTAATGATTTACTCTCTGATACAAGTATATACAAGTAGCAGCCAAGGGCCGTATTTCATTTTTTTATTAGTTTCTTTGTTCTATGTGTTACTGAAATGTGCAATTACTTTTTATTGGTAAAAGTGATTTTTGATTTATAGAACTTCAGTGTCATTGATCAGATTGTGTATAACTTATTAACAGTAACACTAACATTTTCATCTCAACCAATATTTCGTCTTTTATTTCAAAGACTTCTTCGAGGTTTTATTTCTCTTATTTTACACTTGTAAAACCTCGAAGAAGTCTTTGAAATAAAAGATGAAATATTGGTTGAGATGAAAATATTGGTGTTACTGTTAATAAGACATACACAATCTGATTTTTGATTTATTTTGGGCTACTTTCTTTGGTGGGTCAATGGTGAGGATGGGGCCCGAACTGTACCCGGCCTCATGAATAGGGCCTTTGGTGGTCCATGGGGCTGTTCGGGGTGGGCCCCTGCCGACTGTTTCTTACTCCTCCTAGAGGGTAGCTCAGGAATTTTCCTTTTGTATTTTATGTTTGTGTTTATTAAGGAACTTGATTTATTTTTTTTATTGTATGTTAGTTTTATGTTATGTTGGAGAACAATAATCTGGCTCGTCATTCTTAAGTCAGTGCAGTGGCATAACTGCATATGCACAGACTCAAATGCAAAAATATTATTGGGATTTATCTATTTTGCACTACGGTAGCCAAATCCTTGGCAGCAGCATTTGTTGCATCCCAGTGAGTCAGTCTCTTGAAGTTCCCAACTCTTAAAAGATTGGTCTCCAGACTGAAATAGAAATCAATCAATTCCTGGGATAATTAGATCATCCTGATTTTATTAAACTTTCCTGGAGTTCTTAGTCAATTCATTTTCTATTGTAGTTTAAAACAGTTTCTTAAAATCTTGGTAATAGCCATTTTTCAAAGAAGAGTATTCCATTCAATTTCACAGACACAAGTCGCTTTTCAGAAATGTCATAATAGGCTCTTGCTTTATTTGGCAATGTTTATTGAAATAATGCAGAAATTTGGTTCCGCAAATAAACAATTGCAATGTTTGCAATTATCATTCTCTAAAATAACAGATTTTTATCAGTAATTAAGATGAATCCTGGAAAACGGTATTAAAATGTATGCAGTAATTATAAAAATATCACCTGGGCTATTTTTTTTTAATAAATGGTGCACAGAAGTTTAGAATGAACATCATACTTATATCTTCTTTACTACTCCAAACAATAATATTTTGTTTCTTTTTCCTCCAAATTTCATAATTCATTATGAATACATGCATTTTTTTAAAATACAATAATACAAGCTTATTAATTAACGTCATGCTTAGTGCTAATGATTTAGTACAAAAACTTTGTTCAAAATTTTGAATTAACACTTAGCATGATGTTAATTAATATTGATATGAATTGTATTATTGTAATTTTAAAAAAATGCATGTATTCATAAAGAATTATGAAATTTAGAGGAAAAATAAAGTTTTCTTCTCCTCAACCTAAAGAAGTTTCAAAGAAACGAAATATTGTTGTTAGAGAAAATTAGTATGAACAGTTGATTATATATATAGTTCGTTCATTATATCTGTGGAGGCAGATGATCACAACCAATAACTTTTCCAAGATGATAGCTCACTGGTATTAACAGTAATGCCAATATACTGCATTGAAGGTTGTTTTAAATCTCACGTTCTATATTGTGAAATGCTTCTTTTTTTATATTTATATGGTCAGTATTATCTTCATTGTAATTAAAGGTTAATCATCTGATCCTATCATACCCAAACTTTTTTTCTGTGTTTTTTTTTTTTAATATAATAAATTGTTAAAGAGCCAATGCTATATAAGCTTGTGCTTTTCAATACGAAAAGCACTTCCGTTATTCATGAGAACCATGGATGGGACTTAATTTCAAATAATTATTATAACCTGCGCCAGTTTGTCTTTATCACGATTGTTTTGCTGAATGGTGCTTGAAATAATCTTTTTTTTTTTCTTTTAGAGACATCCTTGTCATTGTTGGTGGTGTTATTCCTCCCCAAGATTATGACTTCCTTTTTGAAACGGGTGTTGCTGAGATTTTTGGCCCAGGTAAGATCATTTTAGTTTATTAAAAGAAAATCAAACTTTTATAAATATATACACATAAAAAAAAAAAATCCCTCTCTTACAAATTGCAATAAATCATCATAAAATATTGGTTGATGAAGATACTTGCTTTGTTTTTATCGATTACTAATTCCATGAATACTCAGTATTCTTTGCATCTTTAACATACTTATGTACTGTTATTTTAATATTATCCATATCCGAAAGTGACTTTGGACAAGCAAAATTACAGGCCCAGAAGTGCAGTTGCCTCATTTTTGCTCGTTGACAAATTTGTAGCAAGTTAACCTTCCTAGTAATTAAGAAATACATATTCCATCACCCTTGGCTTTCCAGTAACCCATTCTTTTGATGCCTCCATGTTGCTTCTGCAGCAGTGAGGTCCAGGATCAACTAAGTGATCCATATTCAGTGATTCTTCTTTGTGTGTTAAAAGATTTTACTCTGAACTAAGTCCAAACATGTCTTTGTGATTATTACACTATATCTTTTGAAAGTATGGTATATAAATAAAGAAAAATTTAGTTATTTTAAAAAAGTATATTTTATTTCTTTTAATTCAGTAATTAACTAATAGAATAACATATCTTTATTATTATTCTTCTGCAAAGCAGATAACCTTCCCCTTTTTTCTTTAGTTACTTGATTGTGTGAAGTGCTAGGTTTTTTTCTAAACAAATAAATTTCACTCTTTGCAGGTACCAGAATTCCTAAAGCAGCAATGGAAGTTTTAGAAAAGATCTTAAAGTCTCCAGATAGGAAAAAAAGAGAAAGTGCCTAAATAAAAAAATTTTAGCTTAAAGGTAAATTGATAACATTTGAACCTTCTATTTAGAAATTCCCTGTCCATAATACATTTTGTTTTTATTATCCTATTATGTACACAGCAATTAAATCTTTCTTGTTCATCAGCTGCATGACCCTAACATGTTCTTTATTAGTTTACAAGTTCTATTTAAACATTACAAGACATAAGTAGTTCTTTAAATACAGTGGAAAGTAAGCAAAAACTATTTAACAAATAAATATTCTCTAGTTCATGGTTAAACTAAGATACGAGGCACATTATAAAGGAATCCCAGTCTTCGTCTTCTCTTTAAGAAGATATGAGCTCTGCTCAATAACAAACCTTTTCTCAAATCCTTAGAAAAGAGAATTACTGGCATTTATGATGTGCATCTGAATAAAGTGTACAATCTGAAATTAAACTCAGCATTTATTAAATATTAAAATACAAGTGTATATAATTAAACATGATTTGCACTTGAATCAACAGTGCCAGCTTCCAAAAATGGAAGTTACAAATTTTTTTTTCTTCTCCTTATTACAAATAAGGAAAATATCACAAAGATATTACTTTGCATCCCGGACGACTTTACTCCTGAGATAATCCTTGTATTCCAGAATATTCCTTTCCCATTTAGTAACAGTTCCCTTCGCACATATCCAGATCTCCTCAGCAACCTGAAAGAAAAACAAAATAAGTTATTCATCTGATTTCCATATGTTTATGAGATACACCTGAGTTAATATTATATTGATCATTTTTCTGATCAAAATGCCAAATTTAAGACCTTAGATGATCAGAAATTGGTTACAAATAATTTTTAAATACTCTTTTGAGAGCTTTAGTTAAAAAGTTACTAATTCCCATTTTAGTCCCTTGACTTGTGGTACAGCAATGACAAAATGGAGGCAGCCCAATTGCATTTAATTTTTATGTACAAGTTCAGATATATCAGTCATTTGGGCAGAGCACAGTATATGGATCTGTGTGCTATATGAATTAACAGAAAACAAGATAGCACCTGGAGAAATGTATTTTTCTTCTTATCAGGAATCCTGTATCAGATCATAAGCAATCAGCACAGTAAAATTGGATTACCTCACTGCCACAATAGCAGTGCAGAGAATAATGGATCAGGAGGAGTCAACCACATCCTCTTCACCTGATAGCATGCTCTAGCCTGGTTTCTCCCCCCCCCCTTCCTAAGTGGATTTATTGATTTTAAGACACACTGAACAAAATATTTAGTCACGTTATTATGCATTTAAGAAGTATAATACTTTTAGAATTAAGCAATATATGTATCTCTTTTAAGACAATGTGTAATGAGATTTACATGAGGTTTCTCTAAGAGCCTCTTAATTATGCACTTGTTGCAGCTGTCAGCCTTAAACCCA
>JAFIDM010014012.1:21598619-21632930 GCA_023159025.1 Thereuonema tuberculata
AGAGCCTCTTAATTATGCACTTGTTGCAGCTGTCAGCCTTAAACCCAGTAGTTCAGCAAGATGTCCCAAAAAACTTAAATTTGGTGAACATTCCAGTTGAGGTGTCACCATTGCGTGGGTTTCTTAAACGTTGAGCAAAACGGCCCATATCTAGTTTCAACTTGGATACAGTCCAGATAGTAGTTTCTTTTGAAGTGCAAAAAGAACTTTAAAAACTGTTAGGTCCTCAGCTCGAAATACTCATAAAATATTCTTTCACAGGGCTGTTATGAGCTTCAACTACATATACAGTACTGAATGTTCAGATTGCAACTCCTACAAACTTGATTACTCCAATGAAACAAAATCACAAAAATTGTGTAGGGCACCTCGTTAAGTTATCATTCATAACTTGAAGTAAAAATTGTCCCCAATGTTAAAAAGTTGAATAACAAGAGAATCGCTCAGAAAGGAAATAATGGTTAAACTAGAATTGTCTTTATTTTGAAAAGCTACTTTTCAAAACATTTGACAACGCTTTAATTTGCTGAGCCAAATATCCAAACAGTGCACTGTTGTAGAGATGTTACCTCCTGATAGCTCAACTTTTCATAGTATGAGAACAGTATCCATCGGCATTGAGTCTGAAGTCAATCAATAGCAGGTCTGTAATTCTATAAGGCTGAGGCTGTCACATGCATACCATTGAAATAAATTCACAAATTACATCGTTTGTTTCATTATGTTCATACACACATGCAACATCCCATCTTGCAGACTTTTCTGTACTGTAACTCATTGACATCCATAGGATAATCCAAGGTCGGAAATAACATGCTTTAAAAGTTATTCATCTGTCTGCATGAATGAGATTGTGGTAGGATTGTGGTAGGTTTCCCCAGCCAGATTCAAAAGCACAACATCACTACACTTTTGGTTTCTAAATGAATTGCCATTGAACATCTACAACACACCTACATTGTCATGTTAATTAGTGGGACATTAACTTTTTTCTCTCTCTTAATTGACAAGAAATTATGTGGGTCAATAAGATTCAGTTAAAACTTACCTGGCTGATGAGACGGAAGTCGTGGCTAACCAGAACCATACCACCTCCAAAATCGTTAATAGCTTCAGCTAAAGCATCAATGGTTTCCATATCCAAATGATTGGTAGGTTCGTCGAGGAGAAGTAAATGGGGTGCCTGAAAAGCCAGCCAGGCAAAGACAACACGGCAACGTTGGCCATCTGATAACTGTCTAATTGGACAGATCTGGGAATAAGAGTTCAAATGTATCAGTAATGTAACAAAAATAATTTAAATTTTTATTAACAACCAGTTTCTCCAAATAGCATTAGTATTCGCTCATGTAACAACTCCATTGGATTCAATTCGACTTAATCCAGGAGTAGCCTACGACTATTTCGAGAAACTGGCAGTAAATGTCCTTAATACATTTTCTTTTATAAAATTACTGTAGTCCATTAAATGTAATATCTTGAAATATCGCATAACAAAGATAATGGAATAACATTATTTCAGAATAAATATCTTTCTTTAATTTAAAGGAGTAATCGCTGCAATACAGTTTGACACTTATTAAAATTATTAATTGCAATTCAGTCTTTGATTACCATTTTTTTTCTATAATTAATTGATAAAGTTTTTAGTTCTTTTAAAAAATTCTATTTGTCCTTTCCCCCCCTCTATACCACAGCTACTTAATAATTTGTTATACCTGTTGTCTTCCAGTTAAACCATATCTTCCAATTATCTTTCTCATTTCTTCTATTTCTTTAACTTGAGGGAAACTCTTCATCATGTAATCTAAAGCCGAGATATCCAGATCTAGGAGTTCATGCAAATGCTGTGGAAATTAAAGAAAAAAGGTCTTGTTAATAAAAGTGTTTCAATTTTTCTGAATGTAAATTAATTTTCTATTAATTACTTTTGATTCTTTCAATAGAAGACTGCCTCCCTTGTTCGATACACTGTCATGGTAATCCACAACAACAACAACGTAGTCTAACAAAAGTCTTCATTATGATAAGATCTTCCAATAGTACCTGTGATGTAATAGGCCAAAAGGTTTCAATGTTAATTTGTTTTATCCATTGGAATAAATTAATTTTAAATCTGCTAATTATTATTTTTACTCCAATAAGCAAAAATGAAAAGCTGATTGCTCTATCAAATGTTGTATTACTTTCATGAAATTCTGAAAGCAATAGTTTTATTTTTATAAATAGTTGTTTGTATAATGCATTAATCCATGTTGGATTAGTATTAACATCTAAGATTTATTTCTTTGAATTTCATTGTAAAATTTAATCTGACAATGGCAATTATAATAGAAACTAATAAAATATTGAAGTTTTTAATAACTGGTGAATGGAAATGCTCAGAAATATGTAATAAAAGCTTCAAAGAGAAAGGAATTTTTATCAAATTTCTTGTAAGAATTAAAAAATTTGTTTTTTGAAGATGTACAATTTAAAAGTAACAAATAAAATTAAGAAAAATGTATACGTATCACAAAGCAAATACATAAAATGTTGTTTGTGTGGTGTAAGTATTTAAATTTTATTATCTAAGGTGGAACTAACAATGATTAGAACCAGTATGGCTGCAAAAACAATTACTATGTACACATTCTGGTGAAAGGATTATGAACCTTTAAGATAAAAATAGTCCAATGGCAAGAAACTCGAACTGGTAAAATAAGTTTCTTCAGATGAGTTGCTGAAGTCTTATAACAGTCCAAAAAATTAAGGACAATTCCCGTACATTTTCACTAAAAATTCTGTTCAACCAAAAAACCTCTAAACCGATTTGTTCAACCAAAAAAAAAAAAAAAAAATGCTGAAAATTTAAGGACATAGTCCTTACATTTCCCCGTACATTTCATGTCAACCCAAATTTCCCATACAATTCCTGGTTTTCCTGATTGGTAGACACCCTGTAAAAATAGGGTATCACCTATTCGGTAGCAGTTGTTCATGTTAAAATTTGTAAAAAGGCTGAATCATTGGTGCCCATCTAGTTGGAGCCACAATTAACTGAACAAAAGAAATAGCTGTTTTTCAAAAAGCAACAATTGAAGGTTTTGAGCAACTGGTAGACAAGTTGATCTTCTGTATCCAATATGGTCAGAAACCCAAAACTGCAGTCTGGTATTAATAAAGATTCCTAATACTTTGGCCAGTGTGTATACTATCCGATTTATGAATTTAGATCTTCCAGAAACTCTTGATTTTTGGAAAACACAATGTGTAACATTTATAAATTAATACACAAGCACACTCATACAAGTAATTCTGCTGCTGAATTATTATGGGATTAAGAATCATTTATCCCCAAATATTTCTGGAAAGCAGTAATTTTCGAATTAAAAAAGTAAAAATTTGTAATTTATGAGCTTTTTTTTTTAAAAAAAAAATGCCTCACCTGATGATAACGGGCAATCCTTAGATGGGAATGTTTTCTAATTAATCCATCTGATGGTACAAGCTATAACAAAAATAAACAGGATAATTAGGAAAAATACGTACAAAATATAAAGTTGTATTTACATTAGGCACAAATTACATCACAATTTATGCTATTATCATTTCAACAGCTGATCAAAGAAATTTTCCAGAAAATAACATTAAGTGAAAATAGTCTACAGACCAAAATTAATATTTCTTAAATGAAAGTTTATGAAATGAATCTGATTTTACATTGTTGAATTAATTACAAAATTAGCAAACTGAATGCAACAATGAATAATGTTCAGGTACTTCAGTGGCCCACTTAAAGCCCGGATTTCAACCCTACTGAACATCTGCGGGATGAATTGGTGTCTCAGATTCGTGCGTGTCTGATGCAACCGCAAGCATGCATCCAACTTGTGCAGGCTTTAGATGAGGAGTGGCCAAAAATACCGGTTGCTTACTATCAGAATGTGCCATAACGTATGGATGCTGTGCTTAGGGCAAAAGGTCACAGTATGCGCTATTAGACAGGCTGTAAATAAAGCGTCTGTTCCATGGTTTATGAGAGACTGAAAGCATTTCTATAGAAGAGAAGCCATTTTCTCATGTTGTAGACTATGGGCCACATCTATCAGATATTTTTGGAATCTACAATTTCCCTCCTTTCATTTGAAATGAAAATCACAAGCCATTCTCGTATTTCAGTATTTGACATGGATTGAACATATACAATCTGTACTTCTACTGTAGTTGAGTTCTCAGTTAAGAAAAATATTACATATTTTATAGTATATTTGTTTTTTAACTGTAACTTTCGACTCTTTATGGAAAGATAATGTGACCTAGGACTTTTAGTCCATCTCAGCAATAAATATTGAAAACCCCGACACTATATGAGAAAAATAGCACTCCAGTAATAGGAGACTTAACTAACTCGCAACAATTTGCAGAAATACGAGATATTAAATGCCATTAAGTAGATCCAGGCATCAAATCAAACAAACATGATATTCATTCATTTCATCAAGGAACTAATGGCCAAAATCACACGCATAAGAAGTTTTATCATAGTTTTGACAAATCTCTTTAAAAAAAAAATTGCTTTAGCTTTTCGATGACTGTTTTTGTGAATAAATTTATGACTTCAATTCAAACAACTCAAGAAATGTGAAGTGTTTCGTGTGATTGAATTCTTAAAGACTTAAAAAGCATCAATCAGTAACAAGATCTAAAATGTAATTTTCTTTACAGGTTTAAAGCAACAATTTCTATAGGATGCTAAATGAATTTTAGCAAACCTGTATAAAAACTGCATCAACATTGTATTTTAGAATCTTATTATTTATGTAGAAGCAGAATGCATGTGAAATGAATTTTCACAGAATGCAAATAATCCTTTGCAAACCTCAGACTGAAGCAAATTCTGGTGCATACAACGAATTGATTTCAATAAGATTATTGTTGATTTTCAAAATATTATCTTTTGACTGTGGCACTTATTCATAATCACAGCTGCCACTTTTGAATGTGTTCTATGTTTCTTACTATGTCCCATGCATAGTTTGTGTTGATTATGCAAACTACGACCTAGCTGCAACTTTGATTGAAATAAATGACTTAAGTAATTCACATATGTCTCATTCAAAACTATGACAAAAAACTTTTAAATTTGGTCATTCTAATTATTTTTTTTTCTTTTCGTTTAAACGCAAAACTAAGAACTGAAATTATGAAAAAGGACTTAATTTAAAATTGTCCTTTTTTACAAAAAAAAAAAAAACCAAACCCAAATTCTTCATTATTGAAATGCTATTAATTTAAACTGCCATATCCATTCTTACCTCTCCATAGAGTAACTTCAAGAGTGTTGATTTTCCAGCTCCATTTGGACCCACAAGAGCCAATCGTGTATCTAAATCAATTCCAAATTCGAGATTCTTGTAAATCCAGGGCTGGAATGAAAAATATTATATTAAATTTTGCAATTTACATTTAGTCTCTTGATTAAAAAAAAAAATAAATAAATAAATGTTTCTGATCCAACGACAGTGACAGTAAAAGAAAAAAAAAATGTCTTATATAATTCTTTTTTTATCTGTACTCCATCAGCACCGTTCATACATTCACTTTTAACAGCAACTTATATTCATTAACCTAATTATGTACTAAACTTTCAGATTTAAAAATTGATGGCCATGCTTTCATCATGTTTTCTTCAATTTATGTATTGTATTGGGTTAGCCAAAAAGCTCATTTGGCTTTAAGTAAAAATAAGATATATTTTCATTTTCGCCAATACTTTTATTGAAATAATGTTATTCAACATTGTTGTTCTACTAACTTCTGCCATCTTTCAGACAACTTCATAATTCCATCCTCCCAAAACTTTTTATCTTTTGAACAAAAAAAAACAAAAACAAAAATGTTTTTCCATTAAGAGAATTTTGTAAAGATCAAAATAAATGGAAATCCGAAGGTACAATGTCTGGTGAATACAGTGGATGAATCAGAACTTCCCAGCCAAGCTCTTAACAGTTTTTGTCTGGTCATCAAAGAAAAATACGGTCTAGTGTGCTTATTGTCTTCCCTCTTCAATATTAAATTGGCAACACCAAACTCTCCAATTTTGATCAGTTTTTGTTTGAAATGCAGTTTCTGATATGACAGCTGTCACAATACGATCTAACAAAACGGTGTTGAATGACATTAAAGACACCTCAGCGATATTAGAACCAAATGAATTAACGAAGCTTAAAAAAATATTTTACTCGAAAATTAAAGTCAACTTAAAACATAATTATCAGAAATTACTTCAGATGTTTTTTAGACTTTATACTTATTAAAAAAAAAAAAAAAAAAAAAAAAAACCCAGTTACAATAAAGATGTCTTTGCCTAAAAGGATATTTCTAGAAAGACAATTTGCTATTTCATTCAATTAGTGTTATCTTAAAATGGTTCCAGAGTTTTCATTAACGTTTTTCCCTAATCAAAAATGTAATACAATCAATCAAAGTTCTGAAGTCAGCTGCTACATCAAACACAGAGGTCCACAACAAAATGATATGTTTCAATACAGCTTATTTTAACTGACAATTGTTAAAATTCTATTTTTGTTTTTCTTCTTTAGTCCCTAATTGGTAATCTTTTCACAAAACTTTCCTAGGCCGAAATTGTTAATAGCTCAAAATTAATATATTTTTAAAACTAAAAAATATATATAATTAATCCAGTGAAATTGGAAAATATTACATTCAAATCGCCAAAAATTTTAATGGATTTACCTCTAAACAGCCTAAATTTCAACAAAAAATATCACATATTGCAAATCACCACAAAGAATTTGTTAACATTCTCATATCTAAGAATTGATCTAACACGTTTCGATCTAATGATTAATAATTAAAATAGCATAAGAAACACATAAAATTAAGACCATTTACAATAACGTGTTTTGTATGTGCACATTAAAATATTACTATTTTCCTCTTCACTACGGGAGCTTTCAACAGATTGAAAAACATTGCAGATGTGCTCAGTTATAAAACCGTTAAACCAATATGTTTTATAATTTAATTGTATTTTAAATAGTTTTAATTTTATATGTCTTTCATATGCTATTTTAACTAATCTTGCTCATATCTACCTTTAGTCTGGCAATAGAAAATTTATGCACAGATTTGGAATGGCAATCTCACTTACGCATTTAGTATCCCCTCCCCCATATCTTTCAACCATCTCTAGTATTATTTGCATTAACACTTTTGCTACTGATCAGTTAATCGCAATCGGCCCCTAAATACTGACCAATTTTGAGGTTTGGAATTAAATTTATAGTTTTGTTGTGATGTAATGTATTTAAATGAACTTGTGTGGCTTTATAGAGAACACTTCCAGCTTTAATTTGATACCACGAACATGGGGGTACGATAAAGTATATGATTTTATATTATTTTCGTTAAAAATAATTTTTTTTTTTTTAGAAAAATGAAAAACATCTATGCAACAATGATTTTCAATTCTATTTACCTTACACAGATCCTAAATACATATTACTTTATTCCCAGAATCTTTCTTTTTTTATTTCATATATTTCATTAGATGAAAGCCTTTTCGTTTGGCTTGCTGACAACAAAGACCATTCTGAAAGCTGAGCAACAAGTGTTCAAGGGTTATAAAAAAAAAAAAAAAGGAAATTCAGGCATGTGGTGCCATCTATCGGCAAATTTATGTAGCTACATGATCAATAAGCATGTCTCAGTCCTATCCTATGAGCGTACGTACACATAACATACAAGTTAAAAATACATACTGGTACGTTCGTCATCGATTTGTAACAGTTGACTAAAACGTACCAGTACATTCTTAGTAGCAAAGTGTTAAATTCTAAACATATCAAACTCTAGGGCCCAGAAGTTCAGTGGTTTAGGTGCTGGACTGCAACTGGAGGAGCCATGGGTAAACTCCTGGCAGTGATCTGGGATTTTTCCAGTTATTTCTCCTCCAGATCGACCCTAGGGTTCAACCAGCCCTCTGTCAAATGGGTATCTGGTTTCTTACTCAGGGGAGGGTGGGGGAGAAGAGAAAAACACAAACGTCAAAAGGCAGATAGTCATCAGGCTGACCATCCAACTTCAACTTGTCCCTTTGGTCGAGAATCGCTGGGAGTCTAAACCTCCTGTGCATCCAAGGACCTGATTTATCCTAAAATGAATTTCTCTGATCTTTTTAAGAAAATATACAGATAGATAAATGAATTTACATATTCATAAAAGTAATGTACATTTGTTTGTTAATGCCATGATTCCAACACCAAGAAAGCTCAAACTTGTCAATGTTATCTAGGAAAACATCAGACTGTGCACAGGGTTTTTTTTTATTATTTTTCATTTAAGAAGTTTGCAGGCAGGCCGTTTTATTTTAACTTTTATGACATAAGAAAAGTCATGGGAAAAAAACAAAACCCTACAATTTCAGCCAACAAGGATCTATTAATGCTTCAAGAAGCACTCTGAGAGTCTTGAATAAATAAGCAGCAATCTCAAAAGATAACAATGACATAGTTTCACATCTCATTCATTCCTATTACTTGCTGTAAAAACTACTTCGTATTCTTGCTTCATGTTTCAGGTGAAGCTGGGATATTATCGAGTAAATTAACATTTACACAAACACTTTTCAGCAACTATTAGACTGACTTCTATGTCACAAATGAACTTGCAAGTTCTACCTTTGAAACTTAACACTGATTACTAATGGAATATTCCAATTAAAGAAAAATCAGGAAACTACTTACCGAACTGTCACAGTAACGAAAGCTAACATTCTGCACCATGATGACAGGAGGTGGGATAGTACCACAATCAGGAAAATAAAACTGAACAGTCTGTAAAAAGAAAAGAATCACTAAGCAATTTTCAAAGGACGGATAAGAATAACTTCATGTACAATTAATAATAAAACCTGAATTTTAGTTTTTAGCAAGAATTCTGTGTTCCTCATTTTGATAATAATAAAAAAAAAGTAAAGAATATAATTTTATTAAGATAATTACCCACTGAAAAAAACAACAACATATTTCTAAGCATAACTGGTACTGAACAAATGCCTAAGCAAATAGAAATTTATTATACTTTCTCTTACTATTTCTCTTACTCTATAAATAATTCTAGCTTGAGGGAGAGTGAGGAGCCAAGTATTACGTAATTTAAGTGGGGGAACAGAGCAATGCATACAAGTTAATACTTTTCCTCAGTATTTCATATGCAACTTTCGTATGGAATTTGTTGCATTTTAATTCAGGAGTGAATGTAATGTAATTTTGTAATTTATTGTTCAGTGGTACTTACTGTTAACGATTTGGCAAATCTTACGAAACCACAAGGGGAGGGAGGTCTCAAATGACTAAAAATGTGCTTACGTAAAACTTGGAAAGGCCCCCCCAATGTTATAGCTAACATGGAATCCCTATATGATTGTTCAGGTAAAATAATCCCAGGATTACAGAAATAATCCTTGTAATGCTCTTTCTGTCATGAAATTTTCATATTCCAACATAATTTCCTTGTGGAAACAATGAAATTTCAATGTGATAAAGTCGGGAATCAGTA
Source organism: Thereuonema tuberculata (assembly GCA_023159025.1). Lineage (NCBI taxonomy): Eukaryota > Metazoa > Arthropoda > Chilopoda > Scutigeromorpha > Scutigeridae > Thereuonema > Thereuonema tuberculata. Next base: position 21,608,184 of record JAFIDM010014012.1, read on the forward strand.
GAGTAATTACTGAGAGCAAAAGGAAGCTGATTCTTTAGACTGTTAACCCCTTTTGAGACCTATGCATCATCAAGCCATTGTAAGAAAGGTAAAGGAAATGGCAACTAAAGAGAACCTAAATACTCAAAGAAGCATTGCACAGGTCAGGGGAATGTGGGATGCATAATTCATCAGAATCTAGGTCTTCAAAAACATCAGAAACCAAAGATACAGAAACTTACACTCTGTCATATTGAGATCCTAAAACCAACCGTCATAAGATATGAAAGATACTTGGCAGGTCACATGTGGAAAAAACTGTTGTAACCCTTTGATGAAAGCTTTGTAACTTAAATGACTAACAAGCCAAGGGCAATTTTCTATCATACACTTAAGGCTAAAGGCAGAACACAACGAGTCCATTAATAAAAGGAAACTTTTTCCAAAGGGTTCATATGATAGTGGCTGGTTATTACTACCAGGGACAGTCAATACTGCTTAGTTCCTGGGAAAGTTAAGGCTGCCTTCTATCAAAACAATATTTTAGAACCATTATACTTGTACTGAAATCTCTACACTATAGGGTGAGGGGTGTAAGAATGTGTACATTCAGTAACTATATGACTAATGGCTCAAGAAACAGGAATTAAAAGCTATTCCATTCAGGTTCATCCCATAAAATCACCAGAGGGATCTCCCATGGAGTTTGTGCATTTGGTTTACTGAAAAGGGCTCTTGGAAACAGACAAACTAGAACTGACTCGGGAAAAGCCTGCCAAGAGGAATGGGGCAAAATACCATTAATAACTTTCCCACGAAGCCTTCCCCAGTGAAACTGCTGTGTCAAGTGGTAGCCAGAATAACAAGTAAACAGAAGACAATCGTTGGTAGTTGGATAGCTTCAACAACTGAGTGTTGTTATGAGAAACAAATCATAATTAGAAATCTGGGACAACCCTCCATAGAAGTAACTACCCTGACAATTAGATAACATCAACTTTATAATATTGTGCAGCATCATATACATGCAACAAACATAAGAAATTTTTTTCAGATTGAACGCTGATCTTCATAATATTGGCAAGCCACAATAACGGATTTGCAGGCCAAGAATTGGAGCTTTTTATTTTGTTTTGATTTTATTTTATTGGGAACCCAATGGCGGGTGTGTGGATTCCCTTACTTGGTTTCGCAATCTGAACTTTTGGCAGACGGTTTGTGTGGCTGGTAAGTCAATAAAGAGGACGAAACAGCAGTCTCACACTCACTGTTGATGGCTCAGAGGCATAATCTTTTGTTTACCTTTGGTGCCTTCTTGGTATATTGCTAATAATTAGGATTTTTTTATTTTTATTTTTTGTATATGCATAACATAGCAGACAAAGTACTACTACTAATTAGTATATGCATGACAAAATGCATAACCATATTATTGGTTTCTGAAAATTCAGAAATTAACTAGAAAATGCCAAATAATTATAAGCAAATTAATGTGGACAATTTTATAATAGTATTGCTAATCTTCCAAACAGCACAGTATTATTTCCTGCAATATTCTTGTACAGCAGCAAAAACTGAACTTGAAACTGATGTTCAAGCTCAAAACAAGTGTGCATGTTCTCAATAATAAATAGTATACATTAAAGGACTAAGTCTCAAGTCTCAACATGTGAGGGTCTTAGCTTTAACAAAGCTCAACAAAAAATTTAGACTACAACATATAAAATTTTTGCATCATCAATACATATATATGTATTGTAAAATGTAAATGTAAAATATGTAAATGTAAGACGGAAAAACTTTAAAAAAGAGAATGGTTTCCGTAATCAAACCAAGGAACAATTTTTATACAAAGTAATTAAAAATATCAAAGAATCATCAAAAATCACGCAAGTAATTTTCAAATCACAAATACATAATGTTTAATTTAATGCACAAACCTTATCAGATGTAACCTTTTCGGTTAGGCCACCAGCTATCATTTTAGCTAATGTTTTTTCTTTGCTTTGTGCTTGACGTGCTAATTTAGCACTTCCATGTCCAAATCGAGCAATGTAATCCTAAAAAGAAAACCAATTAAATCAATTTTAAAACAACCTTAAAAATTCTTTTACAAGAAAAATATATTCTAAAACCTTAACGGAATAAACGTCACTTTTATCTGATGCATTAATAAGAACTTTCAAAACTGATTTTAATATAAAATAATCTATAATATTTCTGCAAGATTCAAAAATATAATAGAATAAGTCCAATGTTACTGAATAATAATAAAAAAAAACCCCGCAAACATCAATTAAAATACATATGTATCATACCATATACAAATTCAGGTTTCTCAATTTGTATTGCCTTTTATGTTCCACAGATTTCATTTCATTAAATTTGTAACTGTAAAAAAGTAGACAAGATTTATATTTATTTCTGTATAGTTTTGTCATGAAGTCAGACAATCGCTAAATAATAATCATAAGCCTCGAGTACTCTTAAGGAAGCAGGGATTTCCATCTCCACTTCAAGAGTACAAGGCTTTCATATTCTCGACCCGTTGTCATCATTCTTCAATTCATAAAAATTTAATGGATTTAAGATTTACTGGAGTTTACCATTTCACATCTAGAAACTGACACAGATACTGTATTAACCCTTTCAAGCATTAAATATAAATGTAATTGTGGTTCAATCCCAAACAGTGTAACTATATGTGTATATAAACTGCTCATAAAATTTAGGGGATGTTGTAAAATAAATATAATAGACCCAAAAAACAGAGGCATTTGATTTTATTTATTAAAGAACATCACAGAAACAAGTGACCCGAAAATGGAAGTTGTCTGAATATGCAAATGTGATGCAAAATGTTAATTTGCATGTTTGCCCACAACCCTGTATACAGATGCTGGTGCTGCTGGGTTATTTCCACTTTCCTGGATCAACAACAAGTGGTCGAATCGTTGAGTGTCACCTGAAAATGCCCCTGCAATGTGATTTACCCAAATCTGAAGCATGGAGTCATAGGCGTCTTGAAGCTTGCCGAACATAGATGAGTCGCAGCAGTGGTTGGAACCTCTCAAAGCGTGATTAGCAGACTCTGGAATTGCTTCAAGAGAGACTGGCACAGTACGAAGAGGACCAGGGCAGGGCCGCCCATGTGCCATCACTTCAAGAGATGATTGCTACTTGACGCTCATAGCAAGAAGGGACCGGCGTAGTTATGCAACTGAGCTGCAGGGACAGTTTCTCCCTGCTATTGGACATTAGATTTATACTCAGACCATATGAAATCAACCCCGTCAAGGTAAACTGTATGCATTCCGTTAACTGCTGAACATCGCAGAACCCGCAAAAGGTGAGCTGAAATGCACCTTCCTTGGATCAGTGAAGAGTTCTCTTCAGTGACGAGTCAAGATTCAGCCTGCAGCCTGACAATCGTCATGCCCTGATCTGGCGTGAACGTGGAACACGGGAGAATCTACATTTCATTCAAGAAAGACATTCCTTTGGTGAAGGTGGAATCATGGTGTGGGCAGGCATCAGCATTGGTGGTCGAACCGTTCTCCATATTGTTAGAAATAGAATGGTGAATGCTGTAAGATATTGGGATGAAATTCCACAGCCTATAGTGGTACCCTGCGCTGCAGCAGTTGGGGCCAAATTTCTTTTTATGGACGATAATGCACACCCCCACCGTGTGCATCTCGTCAACAACTTGCTGACAGAGGTTTGACTCGAGCGCATGGACTGGCCTTCATGTTCTCCAGATCTGAATCCCATCAAACATGCTTGGCATGCACTAGGAAGATGTGTTGCTAGTCGCCAATCACCTTCTATAACACTTTCTCAGCTGGAAGTTGCCCTGGTGTGTGAAAGGCCACGAATCCCACAGAACTGCTGGACAATTTGATCCTCTCCATGTCTCATCGCTGTAAGTATGCCATAGTAGTCTCGGTGACCATACACCCTACTGAACAGTCAATGTGCAACACATTTTTCACATTTGACCGCAAATGTTAACCCATGTCCATGTGTCATATACCGATAAATGGATTCTGCACCTCATTTCCATATTCGAGACAACTTCCATTTTAGTGTCATTTGCTTCTCTGATATTCTTTAATAGATTAACTCAAATGCCTGTTTTTGGGGTGTACTGTATTCATTTCGCAATATCCCATAAATTTTGCGAGCAGTGTAATAATAACTGTATGAAAATAAATGGTGATCAAAAATGAAACTATCAAAATTAGATGGCTATCAGAGTTTCAAATTGGGCCTACATATATCAGCTTTTCAAATTGGGTGGCAAGTGCTGCCATCTGTTAGCAATCTTTCCAACTTTTCTCAAATATTCCTACTTTATAGAAGAATTATAGTGAAATGATATGACAGCTGTCAGAATGTAATCTACCAAAATGATGTCAAATGGCATTAAAGACATCTAAGCATTACTACAGCCAACTTACATAAAAAAAAAAAAAAAAAAGAAAAACGAACAAACTTCTTGGCCAAACCAATATTTCATTTTTATTTAATTAAAACTGAGAATTTATTCGAATAGCTTGTATGCAAAGCAAATCCTTATATACAAAATAAATTAGAATTAGGATTTAAAAATAAATAAATAAATAAATTCCATGATTTACTACAGACAACGGAATGATTATTAGGATAATGACGAGTTCAAGATGCTAATTTCTTGAACCATATAATTAGTGACATCAACTCAACAAAAAAATGGAAAATATGTCGACATAATCCAAAACTAGAACCATTAAAGGGAAGAAAAGCCCGAGTGCAATAATAAATGAAAAGCAGCGTATACAAAGCACACTGGAGATAAAAAACTAGGCTATGTAAAAAACCTTCATCCCTGTAATGGGTTAAACATGTGAAATTACAAGAGCATGGCTTGGAAGCAATTTCCCAGCCTATTATTCAAAAATCAACAATAATTAAATAATAAGTTTCTAAAAGAAAAAAAAGAAAAAAAAAAAACACCCAAAATATTTGCAATGAGGATGAATAGTAACTTTCAAATGAAGCAACATGAATTAGTTGAAATAAAAGTTGCCACATATTTCAAGTCTGTAGAAAATGAAGTAACGATCTATACTGTCCTACATTTACTGAATTACAATTCATTTGTGTTCATGGAAGTGTGCAACTAAAACGGGCTCAAATGACAAGTTAACTTGAGAATCATCCAGAATGCCTCCTTCCAAAATAGATACAATGGACATTCTTTTGTAAGTGAAGAAATACAGTACTGCTATTAATAGCTTCACGTTAAGGAGATGTCTGGGCTTTTTTTTTTAGTCTAACAATAATTATATTCGTATATACATCCAGTTGAAACAAACTATTATTCAGATGATTTCTGTATAATTAATTCTGTTAATTACCAAGAAATAATCACTGAAATACTAACCTTCATATGAGCTATTTGATCTTGTTCCCACTGATATCGCTTCGTCTGGTTTTCCAAAAGTTCTAATCGTGTTCTTACAAAAGTGTCATAATTACCCTAAAACATTAACAAGAATAATTTAGAAACTTTTAGAAATGAAATAAACAAAGAAAATGTAATAGAATTAATTCAAATTTCTTTTATTTATAGGTTCCGTACACAATCGTAATGGATATCAGCCAATATTAAAAATCACTCAAGAGAAAATGTTCCTCGATAGTAATATACATTATTTTCAAATCAGAAATTCGAGAATTTTAGGACTTAAATTTTGAAAGAATTCAGTAAAAGGTGGCAAGACTAAAGACATCAATTAAACTTAAGATGAAGAATAAGCTGTGTAGCAGTTCATGCCAGCGAGGCAAAAAACTACTTTTAATACATTTACATTTTTAAAAAAAAAAAAAACATTTTTTGACAATGGGATTATGGATGCCTTTAGGATGCATATGCAAAGCATATTTATATCAATAACAAAAATGTTTAGAATAAAGAAAACCTTAAATCTTTCATTTAAAAATTTAAAGAAATACTTACAGTATAGTATTTTAGACCCTTTTTATTAAGATGTATTATGTTTGTACAAACTCCGTTTAGGAAGTCTTGAGAATGAGAAACAATAACTAATATTCTTTTATATCTAGAAGAAAAAAAATCTGTATTAAATAAAGAAAGAAAAATGCAAAATTTTATTAAATTAAAATGAGCTATTAATGGATTATGATTGTTTGTCTCTCACTCTTTTAAGTCTTCTCTTGTAATAACGAGAGCCCATAATTGCTATCAATGCTGTCTTATTTTCTGTAGAACCTTAAGTTCGTTTATAAGTTTTTAAGAACAGCTTTTAACTTTTTGCTGTGGAAGCACATTACTCCAAATTTTAATAAGTTTACAGTGAACTATTATTGAAGCTTCTTTCTTTTGCTTAATTATAAAACTTTGAAACGATCAACAATAACAGAAAAATGTTCATCATGATTGTGCTGAAGTGAGAAGAACTAACGAAAACTTGTATCGACAAAACTGCCGTAATCACAAATAGATAATTTCAGTAACTTAGCATTGCCTCTAGATGTTTTAAATATCTAGAAGGATATTTGCCATATTCAATTTTTGTTACCCAACATCCAAAAATATATTTTTAAGAAAGTTCCAAATTTGGTACGGTCAAATTTAGAACTATTAAAAAAAAATAAAAATAAAAACAACAAACTTGCAAATTCTAAGGCATTTATCAATGAGATAAATTAAAAGTTTCATGAGTATGGATCTCAAAAATCCAAATATAGAGGTTAAAATAACTATACCAAGAATTATGCAATTTCAATTGAGTCACAGAATGCTTAAACATGTAATTTCACTTCATTGCTGTGCATAATTTGATTTATTAAAGAGAAATTGCTATATTTACTAAAAAATGTATTTGAATTGCTAACTTTAAGTAGTTAAGAAAGCAACGAATTATCTATAACTTAATTTTAAGAAAGGGAATCGTAAGTTTGCTGTAATCAAATTTGTAAATCTATAAAATAGGGTTAATCATGCTAACAATTAATAATGCAAAGAAATTATGTATAGTGTCAATTGCAAAGAAATAACACAGAAATTAAAAATATCTGAGCTTTCATCGGCAAGAGTCTGGGATGACTGTTTCATCGAGGAGTGGATCTAGCGAACGAGTCCACAAAAAGAACAAAATGACCATCTCAAACTCTCACCGATGAAAGTTCAGATATTTTTAATTTGTGTCATTTCTTTGCACTCTTAAAAATCAATATTAACACAGCTGGGGTTTTTCTTTTCATCTACAACATGAAAAATGGGAAGAATAAACTAGAACATTAATTATGATTTATATGATGTGGCTTACAATGCAATAAAATGTGTTTTATAATATTTAAAAGATTATTACTTAAATAAAGCGCCTATACAATTTTTGTCCATTTATATAATGTGATCTTTTCAAACGTTATTCTTAATTACAACCGTCTAAAATTTATTGATGAATCTGTCCATATTATTTATAATTTATTATTCCAAAACAAAATTTATTAAAAGCTTTTTTTTTTTTTTTTTTAAATTAGAAATTAAAATTTAATATAAAACAAATTAGTTGATTTACAGGACCCTAAAACTTAAATGCTGATAGTCAATTAAAATAGTAGAAGATAAAATGGTTAATACTATTGAATAACAATGTTAAATTCATAAGTACTTTAGTATATTAAAGAAAAACATTAAAAATTTATATTACTTTCAAAATCTGACAAATTCTTTAAATACAAACGTTTTGAGTTCTTCTTCCAGCCACACACAAGCTTCCAAATCAAGATGATTAGTTGGTTCATCCAATAACAAGAGATGAGGACGAACGTACAAAGCCCTGGCTAAAGCTATACGCATTCGCCAACCACCTAACAGAAACAAATTAAATCTTACTATAAAATTCTCAGAAACTATTAAATCAACAATAATTGTAAGCACTAAATCTTATTTATTTAGTTTTTTTTTTTTTTTTTTTTTTAAAAAAAACAAACTATTTCTGTAAACAAATTTATCACAATTTTGCAGTTTTCCCAATTTATTTGCTTCATTTCTCAAAGCTACAAAAAAACTGTTCAAGATAACAATGAAAAATAATCACAGAAAATGAGTGATAATGATAGTATGAAAAATACAATTTAGGAAGAATTGCTCCCAGTAAAGTCATCATGAAAATTAAGTGGTATTCCTTTGTAGCTACAGTAGCGCTATGTAGTGGACTACACTCTCAAAAACATGTTCCTTGTTAGATTGTAATGTGCTACTTCCATGTTCCTCAAACTGTAGTTGACTACAGTATTTCGAGATGGAGCATGACTACAACTACTGAAATGAATGGCAGACAGCAATATAGCATTAACTGACTTTAGAAGAAATCGGCAAACAAAAACAAATATGATGAAGATATTTAGTTTAAATTATAATTATGCACTTATTTATTTTTATGATTATAAGAAACGAATTTTATTTGTTTTTCTCGCAATGAAAAATTTGATACACTTAAAAAAAAATTTCTTCGTTAAAATGAAAAATAACATCAATTATCTTTTATATAGGCTTTGTTTTTTTTGAGAAAGTAGCCAGAGTTTATTAATTTTGCTTATTTTGTAATTGCCCAGAAGAAAATTACAACATTTAAAACCGAAACACACATTTGTCAGTGAACTTCGAAGCGCACAAACTGTTCCTCAAAGATTAAAACTACATCACTACAGTGACGACACATGCAAGTTTTTTAAGTGTCACTACTATAGCTATGATTGAATACACCTTCAGCTGTTAAGCTTAGGCTAGCACTAATAATTATATAATTTAATTTTTTTAAATTAAAATGTATTGGGAGAACTAAAAGCTAAAAGCTAGGGAAATTATTCTTAACGTTGCTCGTCGATTTCTAGAAGATGTATCACCCAACAACGATTTGAAAAGTAAAAAGGATGCGTTGAAGGTCACTGCAGAATATACTGGAGTGAGTTTGTCTACGGTGAAGAGAATTGTACAGTCGCCATTGCTACGAACGCCAGGGAGAAAAAGGCCTCGTTTGGCTCCAAAGAGTTCGCCTGACGATTTTGATTGTTACGTCATTCGTCAAATTGTTGCTGATATGCATATCGAGAAGGAATTGCCGCCATTTTCTCTTCCATTTGAATGTTAACGAAAAGCCAGGAAAGGTCAATCTATAATCTGCGTTGCATTCTGGGAGGTTCATCTTTGAGCGCGCGGATAATAGTAATATGTAATTGAAAATTCAGGAAAGATGTCGGATGTTGTATTGATCATTGTAACAATGTGACGGTTAAAAGCTGTCATCATTTTACATATTTAAATACTGGTCTATGCAAAAGATGTGTAACCCAACAAACCCTTATTGTAACAGCACTTAATACTGTTCTTAAATATAACAAACTATTTATTCTGATACAAATAAACTCGCGATATTCTTTTAACTAAAAGCAAGCAATTTTATGATCATTTAACCCACGAGGTCACACAATGGAATAAATTTTACATCAGCGTTAAAAAAATGCATTTATTTCCAGGTAAAGCTATTTTTATGTGCTCATCCATCGAATACCTTTTCAATGGACTGTCCCACTAATGCAGATGTCGAAGTCAAGGTCATCCATCAATTTTCAACAGATTGATTGTTTCACTGTCCATTTGGGATATTTTTTACCCCATGCGAGTCCTGACATTACATTTTCAAACTATCTCAGCACATACTTTACAGTATTCGTTTTCGGAGTTTTTCTGCCTGATTACAACTAACTGCAGCATTGTGACTAACTCTTTATATATCACTACTGTATACTGATAATTCGTGAAAGAAAAAAAAAATCCAAAATGAGCCGACGATGTTTGAAATCTTCACTTCCCTGCTCCTTCCTTCTATTTGACCTTGAAAAAATTGTCAAGATCATTGTGAGAAAATTTTTGTTATTGCTTTTACTGGAGATGAATTTTCAAATAACTCCACTGCTTATGAAGTAAAATTGAATAAATGGGCAATACAGAAAAGCAACTTTCAAAAAAAATTAAGGATAGATTGAGATTGTAATGGGTAAAATTTACCCAATGCAAGTGCTAGTTTCACGGCTTGCGAAGCATGTCTTCGAAGGTTAACAGTTTCACAACAAGAGAGGTTATTTGGCTCATTTTTAAATTTATTAAGAAAGCTCTTCAAATAATTTAAGGCCGTAATTTTATGAAGAACATAAGACACTAGTTTGTCAGAGCAAATTTTACAACCTAGCAAATTTCAGAGCATTATTGCAGTGTTATTGAAGGGAATTTTGAAATTATTCTATTTACTGAACAGTAAAAAAAAAAAAAAAAGCGCTTGACAATCTGTATGGTTATCTAAGGTTAGAAATAAACTTCTGACTAGAGTTCCTGGAAAAATGGCATTTTTTAAAAACAAGATAGTTATTCATGTATTAAAAATTTTATATAGCAGAACCCAAGTTCAAAGAAAAGTCAAGGGAATAATTTGCTACAAAATGCACAGCTAATGTACAGATTCTTTTATTAATCTTCTCCAGACAAACAGAAACCCCAATTTTAAGGTTTTTGGCAAACAAGCAATATTCTAAACGTGAAATTTTTATAACACTGGTTTATAAATCTTCATATGTATTTCTGTTCTTCACTTGAAAAAAAGGTAACAAAACAACCTTTAAAATGTATTTAAAAGGAGACAAGAGTTGCATTACATTGAGAGAAAGATTTTACGTGCGCTGTTCATAATTCTGTGGATCAAAGGAATAAGCCGGCACACCTGATTAAATTTTTTTTTTCTTTTTTTTTGGCACTTGCTTATCATCAAAGTTACTGAAGAAGTTAGTATAACACATTGCAAAAATAATAATACTTGCGGCTATCACAAACGTTGAGAGAAATTTAATCAGGTGTGCCGGCTTATTCCTTTGATCCACAGAGTTGCATTACATTATAGTACAATATACAGTTTAAATTGTGTGGTTCCCAGATTTCAGTAATAAAATTTTGAAAATTCAAAAAATCTGTCAATTAAAAGTCTAGAAATACATTTTTTTAAAAATCCTTCTTGGTTGATGTTATTACCGCTATTTCATCTATTTTTTAAAAATGAATTTCGCTTATGTTATTAATGTAACTGAAATAGTCATGATTACAAACTAAAATGATTGAAAATACTAACCTGAGAAATCCTTGCATTTTTTATTCTGCATGTCTTTAGTAAATCCAAGACCATGCAGAATATTAGCAGCTTTGGCTTCAGCTGTATCAGCTCCAATTTCATCTAAGCGGTCGTAGATATCCATGAGTTCTTCCTGAGATTCTGTAAATAATTAAATACAAAATAATTTACGACATTACTTTGCCAAAAATAAAGTTCTGTTAGAATGAATTACTGATTAACCCATTGTAGAACAAGAAAAGATTACAACTGAATTACCATCATCGGTACACTGCATTAATTCTTCAGCTAACTTTTCAAGTCGTGCTCTCTCCTCATCAACATCCATTACAGATTGTAAAGCAGTTTTATCACTTGCAGAGATTTCTCTGGTTAAATGATAAATATCTATTTGACTTTGAATAGGAACTTCTCGAAGCCCAAGTGCTGCCAATAAAGTAGATTTGCCTAGAAGGAAAAAAAGACGAAACAGTTTTACTTATTACAATAAATACTGTATGTGAATTCAACACCAAGAGAAAATAAAAATTCCACTAATCATGGAACTAAAAGTAAAGTAAGTAAATACAGTTAATGTTTTTTAGATTTTTGTCATTTTTCACACTACGCCATCAACAACAGTAATACCACAGAATTCTCAAGTAATTAAAAATAAGCAGATTTCTTAAGAGATTTGGAAAACAGAAATTATAAACTGAAAGCTTAAAAATGGTTGAACCCACACAATACCAAAAATGAAACACACGTACATTTACACACAAATGAGAAGCACATTGCCAAATGAAAAAATAAATAAAAAACATTACAGATGTGGTTGCTCGGCTTGTAAAAAAAACAAAAAAAAGTTCTGGGCGATTTAGAAAGGTTGGAACCAAGTTACTGAAGAATGATTGATTTCCAATAATTTTGAAGTGCGATGTCCAATTTATCAGAGAATAGAATAAGGATGGCCCATACATGAAGAACAAAACGTAGGGCCTCAAAAAGGTATCAGGCAGTTTAAAGACAGGTGTTTACAGAATAAAGATGGGATTATGTCCTTAAAGACTGATTACATGAAAGACTCCTGCAAGGAAAATAAACACAGGGTTTATGTTAGAAACTAGGAGGCTTCCTGTTTGTATGTAATGTGTCTTTGATATAAAATACATTTTTGTGTTCTACTAGGTTACAGAGAACTTAATCTGTCTTCAGATATATAATTCTGTCAACGATGGGCAAAACTCTTTAGCCCTGCGAACATCATGCAATTTTTAGCAACTTAGTCGTACGATTTTGACGTCACGAGTTGATATAGACAGTTTTGAGCCCGTTTATATGCAACTTCACTGCAACTTTTGTCATCCGATTCAAGTTGTTCCTACACCTGCAACTCAAAAATTGCATCGAAGTCGCTGGGAATTATCCAATCACAGGGCAGCGTTGGAACACGTCAGTTGTGACGCCACGCCCATGAAAGAAATGGCGTTGAAAATGATATTTGCCGATTGGATTTCAAGACATGCTCATACTCAATGAATATCAAGAGTATTGCGAGTTTCTTTCATGCATAAATAAAGTTTATACTGAAATGCAGAAATTGTATGCGGCATTTATCAGAGGTTTCAAAACCTCGATTTTTTCGGATTTTCCACATCGGGTTTGGGAAACGCATTGCATTATGGGATTCCTTCTATCACGGCCGACTTCATGTCGAATTGCATGGCGTTCGAGGTTTGACAAAAGTTTATATCAACTCGTGACGTCAAAATCGGACGACTAAGTTGCTGAAAAATTGCATGGTGTTCGCAGGGGTTTTCCATTACTGTTAACATCTCCATTCCAATCCAGAGGTTTGTCTTGATGCCATTCATATCCAATTCTTTATTGACGAAGTACACACTGAGCTGCAAAAGTTGGTGTTGCTATTCAATGCTTAACTCCAAACTTATTTTATTACAGCAATACTATCGAAGAATGAAAAGATAAAAATAGGTCACTTTAAAACTAAAATTCATTTTAACTAACGGCTAGCAAGACAATTAAATCGATCTAAATTAAATGAACTCATGATATTTTAGTAATATTTTTTTACTCTTTCAAGAATTTTAAAAACTACTTACCACTACCATTTAGACCTATTAGACCATATCGTCTTCCACAATTCAGCTCCAATTTCGTATCAGTTAATATTTCAACCCCATGAAAAGTTATGGAGAAGTTCTCAATTTTGATGTCTCTGCTTCTTGGGTGAACCCCTAAAACACCTGTGCACGCTCGAGCAGCTGCCATCAACTGCATGTCTCGTTCTAGCCGCAATGCAAGTTCATCAACCGCTACGAGATGGAAAAAAAAAAAAAAATTGGAGAAAATAGTAAAGCAGTCACAGAATTTTATGTAATACATAATAAATAGAAAACAAATATAAAATATTCTCTGTACAAAAATAAATATACAATCTTTAGTACACTAATTTATATATTTATAAAGGTAGAAGGGCAATTACTCAATTTGATCTCTTTGTCTAATCTTTATTCTGTGAAATAATGATCTTTCAACAAATTCCCATTATTTAAAAATGAAAGAAATTGAATAACATTCTATTTTGTTAGATAACATACCCTGATTATGAAAGATACTGAACACAATAAAACCAACATAATTTTATACTTAAAATAACTGACAAATTAGCCTTAATTTTTGAGTCATTAATTAAAAATAAATGTAAACATTAAAATAAATAGTTTAACAATATAACAAATAATAAAACAGCAAGACACAAAAGAAAATTAAAAGATTTTTGCCCTTGGGATATCAGTCTGAGATGGCTGTTTCGTCCTCTTTTATGGACAGTCAGACAAATCTCTCAATGAAAAAAAGCTCACATTATGAAACCAGGTTAGGGATATCATTCGTGCCCCTCCTAATGGGACCCCAACAAAAAAATCAAGACAAAAGAAAAAACTTCAATTCCTAGTCTGCGAATCCATTGAGCAACAGAGGAAATTGAAGAAAAATTAATTTTTATTTTATTAATGTGGTTCGTCTTAACATTTTCCTTCTTCAATTTCCTCCGAGCAATAGATTTGCAGGCCAGGAATTGAAGTTTTTTTTTTATTTTGATTTTTTGGTTGTGCTTTTGTTTTGTTGGCGAGGGTGAGTGTAATCTCCAACCTGGTTTCATGATCTGAGCTTTTCATTGAGGGGTTTGTCTGGCTGATGAGTCCATAAAGAGAATGAAATCGCCACCTCAGACTCTTGCACATGATAACTCAGGGGCGAAATCTTTTGATTTTCTTTCGTGCCGTGCTGGCTTATTGTTTATTACATTATGGGCACGTTCATTTTTAGTTTAGTTTAAAACTATATTTTGTGCTGAAACAAAGTTTCTTTTATATGAAATGTTACAAAATACTACACTGAAACAATCAGTTCTCCGACTCATTTTGGAAAACTGCAGATTATGGTCCATAGTGTTATGAGCTATCATCAGGTAACTGATTCAGCCGTTACTCATTAAGTTCTGATTTCTTAAATAAAATCAGTTCTCTACGACAATTGGGATTACAAGAGACATAAGCATTACTAAGATTTTGCATATTAAGATTAGCATTTTATTTTATTCAAGGAATACTTATGTTTAATAGCCTGGCAGGTGTAGAGGATAAGGTAAGGTTTTAAAACATGGCCAAACAGAATACAGTAAAGATTTTAATGCCTTTTTAAAGCTCAGACTTTTATGAATGCTCGACACCATTTGATGAAGAGAAATGGAGAAAACTGGGACTATTTAGAACAGCATTTACTTGGCAAAAAAGTACATAACACTGTTTTTTTGCTATTTTCATTTAAAAAAAAATAGTAGTATATCAAAATTAAAAAGGAAAAAAAGTCCAAAATATCAAACACTGATCTTGGATTACTTAGCTACAACTAGGACTTTTTAAAAATCATATATAGATGTGGTACTGATGAAGTAGACATGCAGATATTCTACATAATTCTAACAATTTCCACAGAAAGTATTATACAAAACTGTTTCTTCCACACATCAGCATAAAAGCATCAAACTGTTGTATTTGCTGCATCCTCCGTTACACAAAGTAATTTTATAAATAAAACCAAAATCAGTATTTATTTATTTTTTAAAAAAAGTGTCAATTCTTTGTTATTGAATTATGGATTGCCAAATGGCTTTAGTTTTTTTTACAGGTGTATGTATCTATTTATCTATCTTTGCTTCACATCAATGGATTCCTCTTAAATATACTTAAAAAAAAGGTAAGCTTTTTTTCATCAGACATAATTTTTTTTGGGATAATCAAGATTTCCTACAGTTGGAAGGGATGCTTGAAAATGGGCTATTGCAAATCCTGAAGATTTGAAGAAAAACCTGAAGATAAAAATTGGCTTCGACCGACTTTCTTTTAGTTTTAAAGTAAAACACTGTCATTTGACTCTCCATTTATTAAGTACAAAAAAAAAAAAAAAAAAAAAAAAGCCAATTGCAATAAGTGAATCCAACCTACGGTTCAAATGATATGACCTCCCAACCATAATCGCAAAATCAACACCAGTATGAAGCACAGCGAAGAGCAAGCGCACTCTACGCAAGATTGGTTTTCATAATTTTCTGGAAGCAATGATCAGAAAAGTTATCATGAAACTAATCTTCATAATGTTTTAGCTTTCAAAATAATATCAAGAATATTTTTATCACAGAATCGCCGAGAAAAATAATAATGTTTCCTATGTGGGAACACTTTTCGATAATCCCTTCCAGATGCAGAAAACCTCGATTATCTCGAAAAGTATAAGTCCGGTCAAAAAAATGTTATATAACTTTTTCTGCATCATATTTAAGGAGGAATCCCATGGTCTGAAGCAAATGAGATCAATCTGCGACACCCTGTGTGTGTGTGTGTGTGTATATATGTATATACTAGCGGTGCCCCGCGGTTTCACCCGCATTAAGTTAAATGTTTCATACACATTATGAGTACAAAATTAAGTGCATCGCATTAACTATAAATACCATCTGGAAATATAAAAGGACCAATCACTCAAAAATAAACCGACTTGACAGAAAGTGTCTTCAGTTTGATGGCTATATACCACACGAGGGCAAATGCATGCGGCTCTTCGTTGAGTTAAGTGCGGCTCCCAATATCTCTTGATAAAAATATAGGTATTTTCTTTTCCCATTATGCATATCTCATAAAAGAGTTATAAATGAATGAAGATAATCACGAAATGCCCAATGACTTATCGCTTTGGTGTGTTGTAGGATGGCTTTCAACCTACAAAGTTTTGAGCCGTTTTGTGGAACTCTTAAATCCTATCATAGCATTTGCAAAAGAAAAAGGAAAAAATATTTCCTGAACTAGAAAACAAAACACAGCTTTCTGATTTAATGTTCCTCACAGAAATGTTGGAACATTTGCAAAAACTAAATTTGTCATTACAAGGAAAAGATAAAAATATCATAGAATTGTCACAAAACTATATTTAGTTTTGAAGCAAAACTGCAGTTTTTTTATTCATGATATTAAATCATTTTCTGCAAGTGAAAGAAAATAGGATTAATATTAAAGAAGAAAAGTTGGAAGAATATAAACAAAAATTAAAGGAATTACAAATAGACTTCAAATATAGGTTTGAATATTTTAAAAGTTTGAAACCTACATTTGCATATTTTGCAAACCCATTTATTTTTGATATTTTTGAAAATGGCTTTCCATTGTCTGAATTATTAATACTTGCTGAAAGAGGAGCTGCGGAATTAGAATCATTAGAATTGAAAGAAGATCAGGCATTACTAATGCAGCACAAGTCAAATACCACAATTGAATTTTGGAAACTTGTGCTAGAATTCAAATATCCAAATTTAAAGAAAGCTGCTTGCCAATTATTTTCCATTTTCGGTACAACATATAGTTGTGAATCGTTATACTCCTCTATGAACTTTGTAAAATCAAAACAGTGTTCACAGCTAACAAACGAGCATTTGACAGATTTGCTGAACGGCTGAAATAAATTTTACACCAAATTTTAGAGATTTAGCTAAAACTGATAAATAAACTTTTTATTACATTGTATTTTTTTAAATAAATTTTGAACTAATTATTTTGTGTTTTCTTTTTTTTATTTTCTTATATATGTATTTTTTATACTTTATAGCAATTAAGATTTATATAGAAATGTAATTAAATTTGAATTTGTGTATTTAATACTATGGAACGTGACTATGGTGTGGCTCTTTATACATATGAAAATCAAGAATATGGCTCTCGTTGACCCTCATGTATGCCCATGCCTGCTATATACTAAGAAATAATAAAATAGATAATGAGGTTTTTTACGAATACGATATATTTTAAATTATTTAATGAAAATTTACAGTACTTCATTGTAGACGATATTTTTAGTTTTTTCTCCTTGTCTATAATATATTGTTACCTATTCATAACACGATCGGTGCAACTTATTAAAAAAAAACTACCTACAAATTGATTTTATTAAATGTAACTAAAAACTAAAATTTATGTATATTAAGTCAAACGTACGCTTACCTATTACGGTTAGTACCCATTATATAGGAAACGCATAGAATTATTTAATGAAATTAAGCAAACACATCCACAAAAATTAGTTCGTTGAAGCAGAACTGTTGCTTAAGGGGCCAACCACATGACTGAGCCGTTTGGAGTAGAATTTAAACCTTTAGTTAAATATTTTTAATTACTTAATTAAATTTATTATCTGTATTTATAATCACTCTTTTATTGTGTTAATTTCATTATATCATACCACGTCCTTGTTATTATACATAATTATAATTGTAACTTATTTTATATTGTTTTTTGACTCATGCTTCCTTCCCTTTCCCCCTATTAATAGTGTGTTCGACCTCCCTTTCACCCTATTAATAGTATGTTCGACCTGTCTTTTGAATCTCACATTTGTTGATGTTTATGTTTACTGCTTCGCTCCTATTGATCGTAGCGTGATGTTATATAGTCTATAACCTTTCTCAGTAAGCAGGCTCTCTAACGCAAAAAGAATTTTTCAAATCGGACTGGTAGTTCCTGAGATTAGCCCGTTCAAACACACAAAATCTTCAATACATACATACACACACACATATTCCTTTTGGGGAATTTCAGAATGTGAAATGTCAGAATTATGCTTAAAGCTACAATTTGAGAATTAATTCTTTTTATATTAATTCAGTCAAAATAATCTGATAACCTTCAGATAAGTCAAATGCTAAATGACCTACATGATTGTGTATAATACGCACTTTTTAATCAGTGTTGGAATTACATTAACTAATTTTATATATTAACAAGGCAAAACATTATAAAAATAAAGATTTTGCAATTGTTTGTAGATTACACAAAATACAATTATCTATCTGCAGGGCCAGTGCCAGATTATTTTGCATCCTAGAGGAGACCAGCTTCTGTCACACACAGACAAAAAAATAAATTGCCAACTAACAATGAACCAACTATTATGAAAAATGAGCTGTTATATTTAAGTTTTTCTTAGAACAACAATTGTAAAAAATTATGATCCTAAAGGCCAGTTTTCACTTATTGAGCTAGTTTCATCTAGCAGAACGTAGAAAAAATGTCTCTTCCATAGGACAACTGGTTTCCATTTACACAAGAAGATCAAATGCTTGAGGAAACTCGCAAAGGATCCCTCATCCATCACTTGGAAAGTGATTAGTCAAAGTCACAGCCCTTGTCAAAAAATAGCCCCACAATTTTGAATATTGTCCCTTAAGGCAGCGTTTTTTATTGCTCTTGGCTGTTCTGCCTCTTAACTCGGATGGCTTGAATGTAGCTCTCGATAATTTTTGGAGGTTATAATCTATAGGGTTCATCATCAATCTGCCCATCTAGTGAATATGAACATATAGTGGTTCATTGAGAGGAACAACATGTAGAAGGCACAGTGTATGCCTAGTGAAAATCAGCCTTTAAAGATCAGTACTAAGCCCCTCTGCATCCTGGACCATTAGGTAGTGCCAGCATGGTAAACATGCTATGTGTATCGTACTTTGATGACAGTACCATGTACATAAATGAAAAAGGTTTTTTTACAAATGGATTACTAAAAAAAGCCAAATAAGCCTAATATTTACTGCAACCTAATATTTATATTAGAAAAATAAAAACTGTAAAGGATTAATATACTTCTGCGTAACAAAATGCATAGTCATTGAAAATAATTATAGAGAAGGGGTAACAGACATTTCAACTAGCTATGTTTAAGAAGCATGATTTAGGATCCGAGTTTTAAAATGGTTAAGCAATAAATAAAAATGAAAAATTAAATACCTTCTTCACTTGCCCCATTAACGGGGGTTTCTTCTTCTTCATCTTCTCTGCCATTCTTCACTTCCTCAATCTCACAATTATCAGTAGCATCCTCTTTCTGTTGCTTATTTTTCTGACTTCTTTGCTTTGCTGCTTCCTTCTTCTTTTGTTCACGTCTTTTCTTTGCGTCAGACGGCATTTTCTACTTAGAAATTGAAAAAAGAAAATAAATAAAATATATATGTATGTATAAATTCCACAGTTTTTTCAAGTGTGTATTTTGTGCGTAAGTCAATAAATACTTCATTTATTTCCTTAAATAATAAATCCTTCAAAATAGCAAAATATAATGATTAACAACTAGAACAAATACATAGGAAAATATATTAATGTGTTTCTACACATTTTAATACCTCTACGTAAGTTAAAACCCATTTGTTTACAAAAGATTTTGTTGATGAGCAATTAAAGGAAGGCTCACTAGTTTATGACGTACAATATGGAAGACGCGTCGACTTAAAAGTTATTAGAAGTCTGTAAACCATCAAACAAACAAAAAATACAGTTTAACAATTTGACATTATGTTACGTAAACTGAATTAATAATTGACATCAATAGTAATTTTGAAGCTTATTTAAGAAAATGGACACCAGAGACATTACTTCTTTTGTTTTAATAAGGAAGAGTAAAAATAGAGACAACAATACATAGAGAACACTGCCTGAATAAATAAATATGTAACACCATTTTTTTCCCCCAAATATACTAGCAGCTGTCAGAAAAAAAAATATCTCAAGGTATAAATTTTAAGAAGCCTATTCATTAAAACAAAAATAAAATCATTTATCTTCACAAGTTCCCTCACCTCTCCAAAAAAAAAAAAAAAAAAAAAAATTCTGGACATTCAAAAAAACTTTTTTTTTTATAATTCAAGTACATTTATGTAAGAGAGTAAATGAATAACAATGGAATAATTATCATAGTATAATAAATTTAATGTGTGAGAGGCATAATGTTAGTTTACATTTCTCGTATCCAGGTAAATATAGTAAAATTCACCCATTTGAAAATTTACAATTCAACAGTAGGAAGCGACTACTAGAATTTTTCTTACATATCAGATTTTTTACGTATCATCATTAACCCTTCAATTTCAGTGTGAAAAATCACTGACCTATATTTAACGCTTCAAAAGCTTTCGACCAACCATGGAGTTTTTTTTTTTCTAAATCCTAAAAAAATATTTCGATCAAATCTTACCAGCAAGACAAGATACACTACTGTGAAGCAATTATTCAACTAAATAAAATAACTCCTTTGAGATGCTAAAACTTCTTCTGTAATGTTTTACTTCACTTTATAATGAATGAATTCTTTTGTTATACTGAAGTCGCAACGTAACTCTTCTCCAATTGTATATTAAATGTTTTTAGATGATATACTTACAAGTATAATGAAACCTAACTAAAAACTAAAGTAGATGGGGGAAACAATTAAGCTGAAATACGATAATTTTCAAAAATATTCCACACAATCTAGATTGTTCCTTTTCTACCGCCATAAAAATCCTTTCATTAGCCCGAGTTGGACATCTTTCCTTTCATGGCGTTTTTTTTTTTCTTTTAAGCCACTCTGGCTATAATCACTTTTTTTTATCCTTATTTTTATAATGCCAAACTATTCATCAACCGCAGATATTCAAAATCGATCAAATCTTTAAGCTGAGATCTAAAATTATGTCAAAATTCACGTCTTTATGGCCCAGGAAATTACGGAATCTTTAAGTTGTTGCCTGTATTATTTCACGTTCCTTAAGAAAGGGAGGACGAACTAATTTTCTAAATCTAAATTACGAAAATTTCGCTTAATTAATTTAATCAATTTATTATTCTTTTCATGTGTTCCGTCCATTCAAATTCAAATGACGTATACGAGGATGATAAAAAAACGCATGGCTAATAAAAGCCGGCAATTTAGGCTTACATCTATAAATGTACTGAATAACTCAAGTAAACCAAAATTTCCTTCCTCATTTCCACGGATCATTATGATTAACAAGTATCATCAAAACTAATATTTTTTTGATAAAAACAGAAATGACCTACTATTACCTATGAAAGCTTTCTTTAAGATGACAACAGTATATCGATGTGCCGTTCTACAATCTGTTCAAGTTTCCTCTGTGCAAATCCACGTGCTAATTTACTTGACAGAATTAAGATTGGCGATTATTAGTTAAAAAAGCATTAATTAATTAAAATTTTATTTTAAAAATATTTATTACTTAAATTTCTACAATTATTTTTTAATTAACGAAAAATTGACCAATCACGCTTCTTCAAACAGAAACTGCTTAGCAGTCATCATGGTTTGACGACATCGGAAAATTTTTTTTATATTATATTATATATTTGACATAAGTATTTATTCTAAGTTTTATTAATTCTTAAAAATTTTGCTTTCAAGAGCTCTATGCCTTTGCAGCATAGTTTCCTTTAACTTTTCCGTAGTAATTTTTTTTTTCCAATTTTTCTGATTACATAATCAGAGGAAAATTTTCATTTTGCACAATCATAGTGAAACGATGTTTGTTTTACAGCGCCCCCAACCACTGGTCTCTAAAACACTGGATGATCTTCTCTCTGCAAAACAAGCATCGCTGCTGCCATCTTTTAATTAGGCAAAAGCAAGACCAAATGAAATGGGAACAAAATGGAAACGAATTGTAAAGCATTATACTACGACGGAAATAATTTATAAAACAGAAATTTTAAAAAGAAATCACTGCTAAAGATTATAATAAACTATTGTGTTTAAATTATAATGTATTTGTAACTATAAATAATCAGATTTTCAGAAACCTAATAAACGATTACGAGGAAATATATTACAGATTATACGTGTTTATTACATATTATAAAATGAAATGTGAATTCTTATATTAAGATTTTCCTGAGTATTCCCCACCTCGAAATCTCATCTCGAAATGTATAGTTCAGTCCTATTTTCTTTCTTTTTTTTCTAGTTCCGTAATTTCCCCCCCTCCCCCCGTTCCGTAACATATTTGAGAAGCAATGAAAAAAAAAATGTTAATAATAAAATAATAGAAAATAGCTCCGATACTGAAAGGATTTCGTAAATCAATACAATCAATACTTAAAAATTGATTGTATTGATTCTTTAAATTTTTAAATTTATAAGTAATGATGATTTATACTCTTAATATGTGTTATAAAATAAGAGCCAATAGATTACCATAATGTGTCTTAACTATGAATATGTAGCGTTTTGTTGACAACGTTTTTTATTATATAGAATTAATTTAGCAACAACCGTTGCATGTTGTCAACAATCGAGACAAGCTTGTTAGTTGGGTTACAATGTATGGTTATTATGTATGTTACCAAGTGTAACGTGAGATTCAATTCACGATTATTATTCTGTTTCTGTTTTTGAGTAGAAGAAGAGTGATTTAATCATTCTCTTCTCTTTCATGTAATATATTCCTGATGAAAACTTTTGTTGAAAAAGTTGAAATATTGAAGTAAGTCTGCATAGTAAGTATTTTTTCAGTTACTTAATTTTGTAATATTAGATTTCCTTTAAAGAAACAGAAGGTTGTTTACATTTCTCGTTGCTTAGGGTATTTGATATTTAGATTTTATTCTAGATACGAATATTGACTGTGTTTGAAGATGCTGAGTACAGATGCACTCTCAGAATTTTCTCTCGGCACATTAAAGGCATCCTAACGACAC
This sequence comes from Thereuonema tuberculata, assembly GCA_023159025.1. Lineage (NCBI taxonomy): Eukaryota > Metazoa > Arthropoda > Chilopoda > Scutigeromorpha > Scutigeridae > Thereuonema > Thereuonema tuberculata. Next base: position 21,631,420 of record JAFIDM010014012.1, read on the forward strand.
ACCACTGTAACGCGGCTCACGGGTTGAGAAGGTCTGCCCTAATGAACCGAAGATCTGCACCGACTACAGTGAAAACTATTGTAGTCTCCCAAGGCGGACAGGTCCAATGAAGAAAGGCAGACATAAATATTATTCATTCAACAATAATAATAAAAAATGCTTTTAAAGAACATAAATAAATTCTAATAAGAAGATTGAGGTAGATTTTTACGGAGGATAAAATAGAAGTCATAGGCTAATAAATCATTAGTGGGGCAAACTTTCTCCATCGTTGTATAATGCATTAAAAAAAAAAAAATACTATGTCGGCTATATGCCAAGTAGAGCCGGCATAGCCTTGTGGTCAAGGCATGACTTCCCGTGGGACTGGGTGTCCGAATTTGGGTTCGAATCCCGGCATAGGCATGGATGCCTGTTTCCTTCCCTGTGTTTGTCTGCCTCTTCTTCATTTTCTCTTCAGGTCATTCTGAAGCCATTCCATAATAGTTTCTGAGGTCGGACCGGGAAACCCCTCAGTATCCAGAACGTGGCAGCAGATAGGCCTGTGAAATGTACCCTCCAAGTCATCTGGCCAGGGTGAGCCAGAAATAGAGGAGGTTCACCAGTGGATCTAAAATGGCTAACAAAAAATTATGTATATTATAAATTTTTTTTTACAGATGTTACAGCGTAGCTGTGTACTTACGGGTCTAAGTACAAAACATTTTCCCTTATGAACGAAACGTTCATTCTCTACTTATTTATATTGTATGTTATGTATTATAACTTTTCAAACACACAACAACATTCACATTCTAAATCTTTTATTTGTGTTTACGATTTTATACTAAATTCAGACAATTATTGCTGAAATCCGTTATCTTTCGAAATGAAAGTAATCCCAATATGATTGGATGGGTAATTGCTAATTTCATTTGCGTTAAAATATTGGTTAATTAAGCTTTTTATACTTATTTTTCCGTATTCTAATTTATACGAAAACAAATTAGATATATAAATTTTGTCAATCAGAATTCGATCAGGCTTCTGCTGTAAACTTTGAAACAACTTTTGTACACTGTTATTTTATTAGACTTATTATTATCAATGCGGCCAGAGTTGAAACTCCCAGAATGCAACGCAGATTATAGCTTTTCCTTTCCTGGCCGGTCGGTCACATTAAAATAGAAGAGAAAATGGCGGTCACTGCTTCACATTCAACATTTCGACGAGGAAAAGTTCTCAAATGTCAAGTAGGGAAATTATTCTTAACGTTGCTCGTCGATTTCAAGAAGATGTATGTGAGATTTTTGATATTTCCTATTTTTGATGATTGAGATTGATATTTCCTGCGGAGCTTACAGCATTGATACTAAAGAAATTAGTCAATGATAATCCCACCCAAAACACTTCGTGTAAAATAAGTTGCCAAGACTCACATGTCATAATGCTTTCACTGTTAAAAAGATATGAGATCTCATGTAGAGCCAAGCCCCTAACTCAACGAGGCCTAACTCTACAAGCCCCAACTC
>JAFIDM010014012.1:21652930-21682352 GCA_023159025.1 Thereuonema tuberculata
CCAACGCTTTGTGTTACGTGGGATGTTTAGTCCTATGTTTACAATATGGTAGTAAGGTGTACACTTATAGGTTCACAGTAGATGCTCAAAAGTTCCTTCCACCAACAATCTCTGGTGCAAACGTTTGATGATTGGATACACGTCTGTTAAGGAACCGTTCACGATACAATCGTACAACGGCTCATCTGTTCTGTTCGCTGCCCCTTAGGCTAGGTGCATATCTACCCTCTCAGCATTAGTGAAGCGATACACCCTACTCGTACGAAGTCAACGTCTCAAATGACGATGGCTCACACTGCCCAACTAATGCGCTGCCAAACAGCGCCTTCTAGCACATTCGGGTGGCAGACATACGTTCCACTAGGAATAAGTTTGTTTTTGCATTCTGACCTATCTTTCAAGTTTGTACAGGGAATTTTGAATCACCCTGTTAATGCAGCCCAGCAGCAGCAGATCCAAGGATTAAATTTAGTTAAATTTATTCTCAGTAATTTAAACTATCACATTTATAGAATGTAAAGTCGTACAAATGGAATACATGTTTCGAAAGAATGGCATCCATTTAATAATACCAAAACTCATTCTAAAAAGATTCCATTTTTCTCATCGAAAAAGTTATTTCAATGATTAAAAGAATTGCCAAAAATGGAATTGATTATAAAATTATTTTATATTTGTAGTACTTATTTTTTAGATAATTGTTTTCTTTTTTTTTTTTTTTTTTTTTTTTTAAAAAAAAAAAAAAGTTTACTCAAGAGAGTAATTTGTAAGTTAAATGCCTAAAAATTAATATTATAATAAAATAAATTAAAATATCCTGTAAAATAAAAAGAAGGGATATAATTATTTTCTTTTTATATTTTAAGTTAATTTTTAGAGTAGATATCTATCGAATATTAACTGAAATTATTAAATTAAAAGTTGTCATCAATTGCCGCTAATTGTTTAATCCCATTTTTATAAATGAAAATTTCTAAAATTGTCATTAAATAAAATGGTTGCCTAATTTCAAGTCTATATTGCTTGTCTTTAGAATATGCTAAAAGAGTCTACCAAGGAATCAATTACCTGCTTTCAATTTCAGTTAAAAGTATTACGAACTAAATAAATTTTATATTTAATTTATATTTTAATTTCGATAAATAAATATTTTTGTACATTTACAACTTGAATTCCGAGTTTAAAAAAGAGTGATGGTCTCACTCATCTCTACAGGGCCGTCGCGTGGTTTGTTGGCGCCCGGGGCAAGATTTCGTCAGGCGCCCTACACTTGATATTTGCGCCCCCCCCCCTCCCAAAAATCTACAACAACAAAAAAAAAACCCGGAATTTCCAATTTTCTTTTTATTTTTGCCGTGCCGCGGCGCCCCCCTGGCCGCAGCGCCCAGGGCGATCGCCCAGGTCGCCCCGCCCACGCGACGGCCCTGCATTTCTATATATATTTATTTATTTATAAATAAATAATGGTTTTATATATATATATAATGGTTTTATATATATATTAGGCCTATATTTACAGAACCGGTGTTTTTTTTTTTTTTTTTGAACATCCCCCACCCCTTTCGGAGAATCTTTGCGTAGATCTAGTTAATAATTTCCAAAATCGTCAATAGACATGTTGTGAATGTCGGCTTCCCTGTTGCATTGTATGTTTTACAGGGAAGCGATTAAAAATAAAGATGGCGGCGATTAGGATGTGTAATATTGCACTTCATCAAATTGCAATAATAATTGCTTCACTTAAACTTTTTGATAATATTTCAGAGATAAATTAAATTTTGCTTTATTATTTATAAATGTTCAACTAAAACGTTAATACTGTCGGTAATTAGGGCTAGTTTATTTGTGCAACTCAGAGAAAACATTCAATTTTTCAGTTTACTTCTTCGGCGTTGGATACAATTTTAATGACATCATCATTCGTAGTATTTTTTTCTTTAGTGAAAAGTGGATTGATTTTGAAAGAAAAATATTTATGACAGCTCATTCGGATGCACAGCGGGATAAACATAATTAAAACTACAAACAAGATACAGAAAAACAGGTTTTTTGGGGTGGCGTGTTTGTCACAATTAATCTACACCGTGCTAATCATTGAAAACAAAAAATACGCAATGATTGGTGATGTCAGAGCTATTCATCCAACAAACCTAATTGGGGGAAGGCAGTCGTATTTACAATTTGATTCTATCCTCCGCTCCCTCGGCGAAGAAAAATACATTGGTGACCATCCTTCGCCAAGTCTGGTGCCGCGTTCGCTTCGGCCGTTCCCTGGCAACAGGTCGAACCGCTTACGTCTGCGATCGCCATGCGGTTCATTGATGTTGCGCCACACAGAACGATGACGTTCAAGGGAGAGAGGGCTATTGGGAGAAATCGCTTCGCAACCTGCTTTCCCCAAAACAGGATGTTTTTCATATGCGAAAGACTGTCGAAGCACATTAAAAATAAAATACTTCATTGGAACTGCGTTTGCTTTGAGCATCGCGAATTCCCACAATACTTGTGTTGACATTTAGACGTTTCATAACAGTGTGTAGGAGGGTATAAAGCCGTGATGAGGACCTGCCTTGCTCTCAGCCGTCCTCCAAGCCCTCGGTGGCAGTAGGTCTCTCCATACTTCGATACATTCCACAATTGATTAGCATAGTGTCCCTCCCTGCTCCTCCACTCGACGTAGTCCTGTTTCGTCACTGCCCTGCTTCCGCCGCCCACACATCGCTCTTCCGCCGATGCAGTTCCATAGAAGCTCCTCAGAACTCAGCTGTTCTGTAGATGCGAAGCACAACAGCCACAAATCCTTACAAATAAGAAAGGAAAATGACAGCGATTGTAAGGTAACTTCACAATTCAGTTATTATTTCTTTGTTTTAAATCCGGTGTCGTTTTTGGCGCCGTTTCTTTCCAGTTAATTGAATTGCGTTTAATTTTTACGTAAGAGTCTGAACATATTGAAAAGGTCTTTAAAACTTAACACAACAAATTATTATAAAATATCCTGGTCAAAAGGCTTCAAATTAATATTTACATTATATTGCTCAAAAAATTTTCGTTTTTCTTTCCCCCCCCCCCCTTTCTCTTAAAGTTTTATATTTTTTTTAAAAAAAAAAAATCGCATTTTTCCTCACATCAAGGCTAGCATATTTATTTTTTTCTTTCTTTCTAAAATTAAACTAAATTTTATTTAATTCAATTAGATTCAAATAAATTTTCAGATAAGAAGTAAAACTCTTTAAGTAATTTTCAGTCAAAGTTTTGTTTTGCCTTCGGTATTTTGACCTTGAATAAAACAACTGATAAAAAGTGTTCCACGAACATGAGATCCAAGAGGAGAATTAGATTTTTATTCGCTTAAGAAAATCGCTTAAAAATTTAAAAATATTAAAATTTCCTATTAAATCCTTTCATTATTTTAATTTTATAAATAATAATATTCTATAGTAATTAAAAATTCTATTATTTTCTTACAAAATATAATAATATCCTTTTATAAGATTTTATTTACAAAATTATTTTTTTTTTTATAAAAAATTATTATTGACTATTTCATTATTTATTGAATTTCTTAATACTTTAGGATCAATAACACAATTTGATTTTGTTCTTACTTAAAGATTAACAAAAAAAATTAAGATGTGAATATGAGAGATTTTCCAATACTATATTATCAATATTATATATATAATAATTACAATTTTTCAAAGTATTCCTCTACATTTGATAAGGCGAACTGTGAACACCGTGCAATATAATTAACTTAAGAAAGAACAACACATTAAAATTATATTTTTTTAATTAGTTTTAATTAGCATGAAGCTTATCATGCAATTTTTTTTATTGTTATTATTCTCAATTCAGCGAACGAATTGAGAATTTATAGATATATAATACATATTTATAAATATATATATAAATTATAATAATGTAAATTAAATTTATGTAAATATATATTATTGACGTGTTTTAAAATAATTTTGAAAAAAAAAATACTTTTTAAGTTTTCAAACTAAAGAAAGAAAACTTTTGGTCACGGACCGTGTAAATTATTAGAAATTGAAATGACGAGCCCCTTTCGTCCTCAAGGATACGAGGGAACTGATAAAGAAGACAAAAGAAAACTTAAGAAGAATTAAAAAGCTCGCTCTGAAGTTTATACTTGAATTTGTTTTTATTTATAAAAGCCCTAGGAATTCAGAATCTTTTATTTAATCTTCACCCATATTCTGACGTTATACTTCGCTAACTATGCTATGCCATATTGAAGACAATCATAAAATATCTTTACTTTTAAGAAAATGAGATATTTCATATTCACTAGCAAATGAACTAAGGCATTGTTTTGGCTTCTGCAATTTATATAAAATAAATGTTATAACACGATAACAAAAATAATATTTTTTTAAATGAAACGGAACATCAATATACCCAGGCCCCCACATCAAATTCAGGGACCAGGTATCAAATGCGGGAATCCCCCCCCCCCCCTTCCCAAGTTATGGTCAAAATCATAGATTCCTAACAAAAAATATCGCCAAAACACGAGACGATTTCATATATCTCTCTTTCAAACATGGCATACATAGTTACTATCATTGTTTTTAGACTATATTAATTTTAACATAACATCTGTTTTTTCCAGCTTTACCCAAAAGTTTAGAAATGAATTTTAGAAAAAAATTCACTCTGTGCAAACATTGTAATGCAGAACAGTTATGCAGATGGTTCAAGCAGAAAAGTAGTTTAAATAAAACGTAGACTTAATTATAAAAATCAAATCTAGACGTGATAGTTTAATTCATTATTTCTTTTTAGGTTAAGACCTCAGCCCGGGCCCCTTTGAAGGCCGGGCTGAGGGACCAACTGACGCTCCACTTGTGAGGGCCGTGAATAGACCACAAACATGCAACTGTTTTTGAAAATACTGTAGAGTACATGTACAATACTTAAATAATCACAGTACTGGAATAATGACAATTAAAAAAAAATATAGCATACAATACGATGTATTTTTGCAGTAAGGAGAGACTGTTAACAGTTATGTATAACAATAAGGAATACTTAAATATATCTATGACATGTCTGTCTGTTATGGCTGTAAAGTACTGTAATCTACAATATTATACATTTGATATGTACTGTACCATTATATTGAAAGTAGCACAATTGGTTTGTTTACACGGAAACTTCTAGAACCAGATACTCAGACACTTACGCCTACGACAGCTGTCGAATGCAGCTCGAAAGGGTTTGACAAGGTTTTATGGGAACTTTATCGTAAGTGTGAATAGTCGTACCTCGAGATATATCTGTACTTCGCTGTGTTAAAATACAGCTATGCTTATCAGCAACATGAACTTCCTGAATTATATAGCTCCTAGGCAGTGCCAAGTTTTTTATTGTTGTTTTATAATTATTAATCTGCTATATTTCCGTTTGAACGAACAACGACATAGCCCAGGACTGAAAGATTTTGGCAAGAAATAGAACATTTTTGTTAAGACGTCGACTTTTAGTATTGATAAATATTGAAGAAATTGGTACAAAATAAATATTTTTTTTTCTTTTTACTCAGATAAAATAGTTAGGCTTAGTTTCGTATTTGCTAATTATTATTTGAATTTATCCGAATCAATTTCTGCGTCTTCCTATCAAATATTATTTGAGAGTCCAACGGCGATAAATCAGACGGCCCAGGGCGTCAGGAAACGTAAAAATCCGTCCTTGCTAGTACTAAAATGATTGAACTCAATACTGAGGTGTCGGCAATTTTGAATAAAAACTTGGAAAAAAATCTTATGATAATATCATTAACAATTTTTCCTTAAAAATATATACAATATACTCTCGATATTTCGAAGTCGAAGGGACGCTAAAAAAAATTCGAGATAGCGAGTTTTCGAAATAACAAGGTCATAACCAAAACATAAAAATTCACGTAAAAACACAAGGTACGGAATAATACAGTAAAACCCCGTTATTACGCTCCCGCTTATAGCACTATCCCGTTCTTTACGCTCCTTTTATACGGTCCCTGGAATTTTCTATGTAACGCTGTATACTTTTACCCTCTTATAACGCTTCAAATCCCGCTTGTAGCGCGCTTTTTTTATATCGGAAATTTTGTATCGAAAAGAAATGTAACACTGTAAAGATTCTTTTTTTTACCCCTGGTAGGAGGGAATCTTTGAACTTTGTGAAGTGTGGGTCTGTGATACAGTTGTGCAAAATGTAGAAGCGAAAATCCCTTTCTATAAGTGAAAAATTGCAAATTCTCCGTAAGTACGACGAGAATTCTACAAAAGTCAGAAAGATTTCGCAGAATCTCTAGGAAATCCCTCGTCCAGTCTGCGAACAATAACGAAAAACAGGGATGCAATTACCGATGCAGCGAAAGGTTGTTGCAAACGTAAAAAAGTAAAGTGTGCACTAAATCTGCTCCGAAAATATATTAGTATTGTTCCTAGTGGTGTATCAATTGACGTTAATAGTTACCTGAACAGCATTGAAAATGTCATAATTCATAACAGCAGCACACACACACGGCAAACCACAATTAAAGATCTTTTTAATAGGAAATAAGCTCATATTTGCAGTATATCTATAGCAGAATCATGTATGTTGCCTGTAAAATGATGTCCAAATCTTTCCCCATCTCATAAATCATTTCCCGTCTATAGCGCTATCCCGCTTATTACGCTTGTAGGTCATGGTCCCTTGACGAGCGTAATAACGGGGTTTTACTGTATTCTAAAAATTAGAGTCTTGATACATGAGAATAAGTATAAATATGTAATGATAGTTAACAATAAGTCTAAATATAGCAATGATAATTTTAATTTTTAAAAGTAGTCGAAAGTAAATACATTAAATTGAAAAGAATTAATAAAATATAATGAACTTACGTTGCTAGAATTTCTTAAAAAATACCTCTATTTTGCTTCGACAGAACTGAACGGCGATTTTTCCGGAAAAATTCATTTTTTACTTCGAAAAATATTCGACATAACAAGGTTTTGAGTGAAAACTCTTCGACGTAAGAATTAAAATTAACATTAGATGAATATGTAATATCAAGGGGAAAAATAATTTTTCGATATATCGAAGTTCGAGATATCGAGAGTATATTTTACTAAAACAAAAAAAAAAAAAAAAAAAAAAAAAAAAATCTTTCTGTACTGTAAATCTCTTTATTGATCATATCCTGACTTCGCTCAGTGGAACTGTTGTACAGTGAATGATGAAGAACACGAAATGTTTCTTCCTTATTGTTCATCGATTCTCATTCGTTGTTCTTTTTTTCTCGATAATAAATAAAATTTTGATCAAGCTTAAAGTAAATTTAGATTTTTTGCTGATGAGGTTAAATTTAGGTCAAAATTATGTATGCAAATATGAAGAAACTGTCATGGGTGTGGTTCCCAAAAAAGTTTTATTCTCGCTCGAAAGGATTGAATATGACCGAGGGGAAAAAATAGATAACATACAAAGATTAATAGAAGGAGGGTCTCAGACCCAACCAAAAGCATCAAAAGGCTGCACGCGCAAAGGCAGTAAAACATACGACTGAGAAAAAAAGAAAAAGAAAAATCTATACCTAAAAGATCACTTTTTTTTTCTTGTATTTCTTCTTCTTTTATTATTTAAGACAATTTGGAAATAGCAATTATAAATAATAACTATTATTAATACATTAAAAGGTAAGAAGTCTCTATAGCATGTTGGTAGTTCCATAATTTAACAATTGTTTAAAAATTGAAAATAAAACTCCCAATATTATCTAAAGAAAATGGGTCTTCGGCAGTAGCAAGAAAAGTTTTTAAGTTTAAAGTAGTTATTTTTGTTAACACTAGATGGCGGTAGGTATTCGTCGAGGCTCTATATACATTATTTATAGAGTTTCACAATTAGATGTCTGCGTCTTTTCATTCAAATATTATAAATGTGGAGCATAAAAGTTAAAAGAAAGGAATGAAATTTTTTCTGATTTAATTAACAATTAGTTGTGTCCTTTTAACATGATTTCCCTTCAAGCATGCTTTCAAAAAAAACAAAAGCATCGTTCACTTTCCATCTTATTCTGTTAATTTGTTGTTCTAAAACATCAACTGTTTAAACATTTTAATTGAAACCCTCTCCCATTTTTTCTTATTTCGGGTAAGTAAACAAGTTTCATGAATTTCTTTTTAACCTTAATAAGTTTAATGTTACATACATTTCAATCACTATTTTGCTTATGTAGTTATGTTTATTATTAAAAATTAGTATCGCTATAGTCACGAAAAAGTATTATTTTATAAGATATTTCAATTTACTTGTATAATTGAATACTGAAGAGCAATAAAAAAAATAACAATTCTTATCTAATTTATTTCCTGTGTGTGTTTTTCCTTATTCCCAATAACTATAGCATTACTTAATTTGTCTGACCCATATATAACTTTACTATTATTACCTTGTATTTTTTTTTAATCCTTCTAGCACCTTCCTGAACGGAGAGACCGAATGTCTGCTTGGTTAACTCTGCCTGTGCTTTGGTTCCCGCCTCTTTTCCCTCCAGTCATCATTTACAGCATTTCCTAATATAAAAAAAAAGAAGAAAAAAAAATCAATAGGAACAATTACAAGGTATTTCTAGGAACGGCTTCAATTTATTGAAACCATTGACTACTCGCAACTACTGACTACTAATAACATCATGGCTAATGTCACCTACATGCTCACTAGATTTCGACGATGGTTGAATAATTCGTTAGTAAATAGAGGACGAATTCGACGCAAGATGAAATGTGTTAAAAATTCTGATTTTATTAGCTTAGTCTCATGAATTAATAAACAATCGAGCAGATATTGTTTGTTTGCTGATACCCAATTACCAAATGCATAGATTTTTTTTTTATTTTTTTTTTAGCGTTTAACGAATGAAAATGTGTACATTAAAACAGTAAAGATTGTTTTAAAGTCTTATTATGATTTTTTTTTTCTTATTTAAAAACGATTCGTTTTTGAGGCTGTATGTAAAAAAATTGACACTCCGTTTCGAAATCATATTTAGTTATGAAAAAAAAAAAAGAAAACAAACATGTATGATTTGAGTTGAAAGAGAAAGTAAATGGTTAAAATTAAGTAACTTAGGCTGTATTCGAATGAATGGATGTTTATTTCTGTTATTAAGATTTGTAAATATCGTATGTTCATAATGTTGTTGAGTAATTTCCCAATTTTTTGTGTATAGTCCTAAGATGTTCGCGATTTAATCGAGTATGTTGGTTTGGTATTTGTTAATTAATGTAAGTTTTGTAAATATTATTAATTAATTATTAAAATATTAATTATTTTAATTAATATATATATATATAACGTCAAATAAAAAAAATTTAATTATGTCATTAAAATCAATAATGACAAAAATGTTGAAACAATTTAGATAAAAATATTTAAAAATTTAGAAAATTACAATTTACAACTGTAATTAATTAACAGTTTAAAATGAATAGAATAGTAAATTTATGGGCTTGAAAATCAGAAAACTTGTAATATGCAGAATTCATAATTAATTCATAATTCTTAATCATTTTAAAACATATAAAATGTTAAGCACTGTATTATAATATAATACACTAGGTATAATGTAATATAACAATCTATTTTTCAAACATTTTTTTTTTTTTTAAATACAAGTATATGTTAATCCACATTATTCTAAAGAATGCAATTTATTTTCGAACTAAAAATCTGCTTTAATGTAAGTTTACTTAATCTCAGAAAGAATTTTTGATTTTATTTATTTATTCATTTATTTATTTATTTATTTATTCTTATTTTTAACATGAAAGTTTTCTAATTCGACATTTTTCAATCAAATGCAAAATGATAATAAAGCCTACATTGCTTACATTGCACCCATTTCTTGTAACACTTTTTGACCTTTTCTGGATCAAGTCTTTCCGGGGCAGGGATGTCTGATGGTCGTCAAACCAGTTTCCTTGATACACCGGACGACTGAATGATTGAAGACATTCAAGAAAAATCTACCTCTAGTCTCTTATGGAGATTTTTGTTTCCTTTCTCTATTATTTCCTTTTACCTATATCCAAATACTACTAAAATGTAACCTACGTTAATTTTAAGCACCATCTTACAAAATGTCTCAAATCAGTGCAATTATACGAGAAGGAAACGAAAATTAGATATTTTGTCAGAACAAGGTTTTCACTAAATGTATATTAAACATTGGGATCTTATCTAGATGATTAAATTTAATTAAATTAAAGAGACTTATAGTTAAAAACACATATATATAAATACGACTATAAATGTATGTTAAGCAAAATGGTATATTTAGTTTTGCTTTTAAACTATATGAAAATAACAAAAAAGAAATAAATTTTTTAAAAAAATATTTATTGAAATGGAAAAAAAGAAATAAAATTATTGCGTAAATTTAATTTTAGGCCTAACTTCAGAAGCTCTACATTCGTAGACAAGCTGAAATCATGGCGGTTGTCAGAGTAACGGAGAATACAAGAATAGAATCAAAAGAAAGGTCTTCCTATCCTAACTTTTCGTCGTTCTTCGCAGAAAATCTATCGAATAAACTGTATGCGATAAATCAATTAAGAGCAAGCCTGTCTTTTGATTGAATTAACTTTGATCAAATTGATTGAACTTTTCATTGTTTGCGATATTCTTCTCGTGGGAATAGGAACTTTGCTGTTGGTTACCATGACAACCATATGATTGACAGATAAGAAGTGATTTCATTATTGCGTGACGCTTAGCTTTTTATTTTTCTTTCTGATATTTGCTTGTTTCATTTGAATTTACTTTAACTTGTGTAGAGCATTCATTAAAAGTTTGTTTGCTTATTTTTTAATTAAATTAGTGTGTAATTAATTCTTATTACTAACCTCGCTTGCTTGTTTAATACCGTTTTAATTATTAAATTACTGAATTTCAGAAGATTTACAGACAACATGCTACCTCGATTTTTGGGAAGAAAACCTTAATATGAATACAGTTAGACTATTAGGTTAAACATTTAGTCAGTACTGTAACATAGAGTGTTATTCCTATGAAATTAATAGCACTACATATAAAACGCACAGCTTTCCCTGTCTAGCACTACTTTCACTTTACTTTCTTGGTTCGAATTGTTTTGAATGAAAGAACAGGAAATTAGGCTTATGTGATATTAAAATTTAAAATTACTAACTATCTGCTATTATTTTTTATTTTTGAGAACATATACAATAAAAAAAAGGATGGATCTACGACTTTTAGTCAATAGTTTTCCCTCCACGCAATGACTAACTTAGTTCAATTTACATTAACTTATCATTTTTTTGTCTTTTGTTATTAAAATAAATAAATAAATAAATAAATAAATAAATAAATAAATAAATATTGCATTTATTTACGAAGTAAGTGCAATATCTATTTCAGGATATTTTTTTTTACGGGAATAATTTACGTAAGAGGGGAAAAAAACAATTTAATTCGTTTTAGCTTTAGAACACAACAGTTTTTTTTTTTTGAAACATAGCACAATCCATTTTTATTTACGCGTTCTTTAAATATTAATAACCTTTTCCTTTTAATAACCTTAATAATATATATATGAATACTAAAAGAAATTAATAACTGCTAATTACAAACTAGAATTCTTTTTAATTTTAATTACTCTGATTATTTTAATAATTGGCTATATATGATCATTTGGAAATTGTATAATAAACCTGATTATAAAATTGGAAGCAAACATTTTCTTTGAGAAATGCGTTGCTTTGCTTATTTTATTTTATTTTATTTTTTTTTTGCTTATTTTCACTTATTCTGTTTCCCACAAATAAATTTCTTAAGAATTAGAAAAATTAAATTTTCTTAACACTAAATAATGAAAGATGTTATTATTATTGTTGTTATTATTATTGCAAAGAAATTGAATTTTTTTTTTTTTTTTCACATTCTGCACTCTTGTCGTGTATTTTAATCATTGGATTTAATTAATTCTTTTAGTTTGAATTAAATTGAATTTTATTTCCCTTTCTTTATTTTCTAGTTAATTTTACTTTTGAAGATTAATGACTGTCATTAATTTTTTAATTAACTAATTTAATAAACTAGAGTAACCATTTTAAGTTTTTTGCAAGCCAAAATTAAATCAATTCTACAATTTTTTACTACATAGACGAATATAAATCCAATTAGATCAAATGATTAAGTAATTAAACTAAATTTATTATTTGCATCTTGTAAAAAAAGTAACAAAAATTATGTAAAATTGTTTTGTATTTTCAAAACTTCTTATTAAAATAAATTTATCGGTAATGACTACATAGTTTTCTGATTGTTTTCGATCCATAATTTTAATAATAAAAAGTAATTATATAAAATATTGTTCAGAATTTAAAATGCTTTTATTATGTTTAGTACGATTGTTACTGGTATCTACTGATAGTGTTTGTCATCAGACATGCGTAATTCATTACTATAAATATTGGACCGGGTTTTGGAGGCTAAGTGAGGGCCTAGGAAAGGAAATTATTAATAAAAAGATTTGTTTTTATTCCAATGGTAAGAGTATTTATTTAACCCATAATTACAGATTTAATAATTACAGTGTAAAATATATATAATATGTACATAGTCTTCTTAGCGTAGGACCTTAGCTGATGAACTTATTGATAGATGGTTTTATTATCAAATGCCTATCAAAAATAGGTGATTATTACAAATTTTTATTTTGTAAAATTTCGATAAAAGAGAATAATTTACCACCTTTATTGTAAGTTATTTTAATTGTTATTATTTATGTTGTAGTAGAGTTTTTTGTATACTTTAAAAAGGAATTATATCTTTTAATATTTTCTTAATTACAGATATGTAAAACATGAAAGTTATCGTATTATTAATAATAGTATTATTTAAAATATTAATATCAATACAATTCTTTTATTTAATTAAAGTAAGCTATTATATTAAGTTTGTCTTAAATAATTATTACGCTTATTTATTGCAATTCTAATGATAATAATTAATTTATTGTTAATTAGTTTCAAAAAGTATTTATAGATTACAATTTTTTTATAATGTTTATATACACTTACTGAAAAAAAATCAACAGAATGATAACAAAAGATTATAAAAGTGTTCATAATCTTTTAATAAGTGTTTATTAAATAAAACATTGTTTTACTTTATTATTAATCTAGAAAATTAGCATAAAATGTTAACTAAAATAGTATTAAGCTTTAAATGCAATCTTTTGGTAAGATAAATTAACAAATAAAATTGTAATTGGTTATTTTTTTGTGATATGTAACGCGCAGACGCACTACATTCCTATAGAATTTTGATGGAAAGCCATTCAGAGTTAGGCCAGAAATATTATTTTATAAATATTCTGTCCCTGAGATGGAATCGTTATGTTTTAGAAATAATTATTTCTAAAATAATTTTGCACTTCCATTCGATTGATTCTTATTTCTTATTATAATTTTTTTCTGTTCGATAAAATAATACATAAACTGGTTTTTTTTTATGTTCTTTTTTGTTTGTTTTTATTTTATTTCTTCTTTTAAATTATATAACTTAACTATGTAAAAATGTATATAAATGTATTTATTTTCATTATTAAGTTAACTATCCGTATGTTGCAGCTGTAGATAAATATATATTTAAAAGTAAAATTATATTTATGTAATCTGTAGTGTTATGTAATAACTTTATTTATGTAATAACTTTTTTAATCCATGATTTTAATCAGTGTTTAAAGTTGAAATATTTAAAATGTAAAAATGTGAAAAGAAATACATTTGCACTAATAATTGGTGAGACCATTTGTCCTTTCGGCGGGTTTTATTGTTAGTTTTAACTTTTGCGGGCTCCACATTGGTTCCGACGTTTAATACATCTGCACTTTTGGGTAATCTATGAATACCGTAAAATCTTAAGAAATATCCCTTAATAACAGTTTAAATAATGAAGTAAATATGTAGAAATAAAGTATTAAAAAGTAGGATATTTTAAGCTATTTATATTAAATATTTAAATTTATTTTAAAATTTACGTTTTAAAGATACCGAGATGTAACATAAAAGTCTGTTAAAGATTATAGATGGTGATAATTTACCTTCTATAAATAATTTCAAGGAAAGTGTCATGACTTTGAGCTATTCAACTGACGAGTGGTGAAACCAACAAGCAGCTATCCTGAAACGCTAAAAGGCTGAAGATTAAGACACTAATTGAATTCTAAAAATTGTAAGCTAAGAGGTAATCGTAAAAATAAATAAGTATTATGGATAAGCACTAATCTATTATACATATCACTTTAAAACTAAAATTAATATATTTTCCAAATATGTAAACTGTATATAATGTACAAATGTTTATAAAGTATATATATGTTATTATTCCCGTATTAATCAAAAATAAATACCAGTTTTTTTGTAATAAAAATTGTTGGTTTGTTTTTGTTTTTGTTAAATAAATATTGGACTTAATTTTAATTGAAAATGTTGAGTATAATGTGAAGTATATTCTATTTATCTATTAATTATATCCTTAGAATCAGATTTTGAAGAAGAGATCGGATTCTAAAATTCAGCAAAAATTAATTATTGTCAAAAAAATGTAATTAAAAATTTTAACAATAAATAAATTTAAATGATTGTTATAAAATTAGAGAGAGCAGTCTTGTAATATTGCGTTTTAGTTTTTCTAAATTAGTTACTGAAACTTGCTACTGATGACAGTAGGGCAAATTGACCGTATCCATGTAAATTACAAAATCCATGTAATTTTTGAAAGAGTGAGTTAACTAATTCTTTTAAAAAATGTTATCATAAATACATCATAATTAATGCTTTTTTGTTTTTTTTTCTTAAAGTTTTTTTTCTGTAAAATTTAAAAAAAAAATCTTATTGCAAAAAAATGTTAAAAGCTTTATTTTTTTATTGAATAAATTAAATATGGACGAAGTGTCTAAAGTATTAAATTATTAACTTATAAAATTTAATGTAATATATATTTTACGTGTGTCAATAATAAATAATAATATTATACTAATATATTGAAATAAAATTCAAGAAACACATATTTTGTTTTAAAAAAATGAATTAAAAAAAGTTTAAATACGTTACATTACGGGAACCGGTTTTCAAGCCCTTACACAGGGCTTTTCATCAGCCTAAATTATTAAAAACAGAAATATTTTTCAAAATTAACTGAAAGTTTTATAACAAATAGTTTGTAGTTACATATAAATTACTTAAGTTTTATAAAACGGATTCATTGTAGATAAAAAAAAAAATATTTTCAATGAATGTAGCAAAGTACATTAGAGCTTTTATAAATATAATTTTATTATTTAATATTTTTTTAAATATTACACAATCTAAAAAAAAAAACTTACAATGTATATTATTATTTGATTGTAGCCTAACTGACTTTAAATTTTGACATGTTACCATATTTTTAAACAATTTTTAACGGCAAAAATAACTGGTACTAGTTTTTAAAAATAATTGTTCTCAAATGTACCGATTAATCTTGATAAATGTAAAAATCAGTTTCATTTTGAGTTGTTTACTCCATTTTACACATGACACGTGTTTTTTTGGAATTGGCGGAATTTCTATAAGTATCCGACTCTTTACTTTATTTTCTTTTTTATCACGTCTCTTACGTATCCCGTCGCTGGGAGAAAGCATCTTTTGGTTGCTTCTACCACGGTGATTTCTTTGCAGACGAACTTTTAATATTCCGCCGTCGATATTATTAACTGATGTTTTTTAGAAGCCGTAGATGTTCACAGAATGCAGCTTACGTCATCGACTTATGGGAATGACGTCATGGCATTGAAAGAACAGCGTTCGCCAATGAAATGAAGATGAGTTTTTTTTTTTTGGGGGGGGAGGGCTGTATAATTGCAGATGATACCAATCTTAACAATTTATTAGCGTATTTACAGAGAAAATTATATTACGAACAAATAATCATATATAATCATAAAAAATCAAGTTGAAATGATCCAGTATCGAAATGATCCAGATGTAACACCGTCAGCTCAGCGAGGAAGCGTATATGAATTTATTATCATAGGCAGGGATGAATGGTATTGTGTACGATTCACTCGTGCTCTGTTGTAAGTGGACAGTTACTAGCAGACTTAGATACCTTAATTACTCTTTAATTCTGACTTAATTATTAAGTCAAAAACAGTGAAAGTATTAAATCCTTGCTAATCATTAATTTTAAAAAAAAATTGTATTATTATTATAACTTCTTTTATTTTTAAGTAGGTTTTTCTATTTTATTATTACAGTACAAAATTAAGTAAATAAATAAATAAATAGGAAAAACTTAAAAAAAAAAAAAGAGTACGACGCACTTAAATCTTACATTATTTTATAGCGTATATCTTTTATCATATATTATAGTATTAAATTGATTTATAAGAAAATTAAAAAAAAAATTAACTAATCTGTAGATGTAATATGGAATGCATCTTTTTCAAATATGTTATCGTATCAGCGGGGCCGTACTTTCGCACAGGCGCTGGAGTCTCTAGCCTATGGGCCCCCCTAGGCTGGGGCCCAAAAGTTAAATTGACCAAAAAAAATAAGAACTTTTGAATTTTACACCAAAAAGTTCCAGTAATTAGTAACAAAGACACTGGCCTCTCACCTCTGAGTCCGCGGTTCGGTTCTCATGTGGGTTTCGTTGATAGTGGCGATCCGCGCTGGGCAGGTTTTCCCGGAGTTCTCCCGTTTCCCCTGCATTTCTCACACCATCCTTTCTCAGTCTTTCTCTCCGTCTGTCCTTTCCGTGGGGTAGTACAAAAGATCTTTCGGGTCGACGTGCTCGGCAGTAATGCCACCCACTTTCAATTAATCTAATCTAATCTAATGAGTAACAAGATCAGATGCTTGAATCGGTTATGTAAACAGAAAATCAAAACAATTCTATACCTGAATCCTAGTTATTCATTTAAATAGTAGGCCTACATAATTTTTTTTTTTTAAATTCTTACTCTGATAAGAATAAGAGAGTCCCGCAACCAGGGCATCTCCGGTCCCGGGAAGGTTATGTACGACAATGCCTATCAGATTATTTAAAAACGAATATCTTTTTTATTTACCTCTCCTCGTCATAAAACAAAGAAATATTCAACGTATTCGACTTTTCGAAATTATCATTTCAACTCTTCTTCCCTTGTTTAGAAGTTTACGGGAAGATTTTATTCGCATGAATTTATTACTAAAGTCAAAGAAGACACCTGGTGGCAAAACATTTCTTTAAATGAAAAAAAAACACACACACACAAAAAAAAAATGCTTTAATTTTGGCAAAGCAGGAAGTGTGATAACATTTTATGATTACCGTATAATCCCGAATACCACCCGCCACCGAATAAGACCCGCACACCTGAATTTCTAACGACAAAATTTGGAAAAATGTATTATGAGACCACGATACGAAAGGCTTAAATTAGACCGCACCCGAATTTAAGCAGTAATATTTTTGTAAAGAAAGTGCAGGTGGTATTTATGTAAATATTCTTATCCTTGTCGTCCGAATTCTACAGAAAATGTATAAAACAATTTCCCCAAATATATAACGAGAAGATTTTTAGATGTTGACTACAGAGAACTCGTCAGTAGACAGCTAATGCTGTGAACGGTCAGGTAAATAAGAAAAAGGCTTATTTCAACCCTCTGATTGAAAGGGGTTCGTACTACATTCATAATTAAGTTGTAGATAATTGAATAAACCCTAACGGAAATTGATTAATTCAATATTGTGAAATGACGAGACTAAATGCAAGAATTTTGCAGTCTTGAATAAATCAATTAATGTCTGTACCAATCAATATATCAGATCAATATACACAAGATAAGGCAAAAAAAAAAAAATGATACTGTTAATATGTCTGTGTTAGAGATTGTATCTATACAGTCTCATTTATTTTCAACTTAATCGACAAAATAATCCATTTCGTATTTTGAATACATTTTGTTATATTTACATTGATTTAAAAAAAAGTAGTCAATATTTAAATTGAAAGCTCATACATTATTCAAGTTGAAGTAATGATTTCCAAATGTGTTATTTTTCTGTAACTTTGAGATCACGATAATTTTCGCTGAAATTGCCTTTAATTTCCGTGAATTTATGAGAAAAGTAAACCTTTCATCCCTGTCTCCGAAGAATTACGACTTCAGCTCAAAAACCTAAAAATATTAAACATTAAAAGCTGCCGGAAGTGGAAGATCATTGATGCATTTGCTGATTTGCTTAGTACAGTAGACACTCGCTAATCCGGCATGTTCGGGACTTCGGCAGTGCCGATTACCGAAATGCCGGATTACTGAGCGCCGCGCCATCTAAAAATAGCCGTTATTGCGAGGATAGCGGAAATACCGCTAAAAATAGAGAGTCAAAAGGGCTATTAATAGGTATCAGGCCATTTTTCCGTGTTCTATTGTGATTTCTCTGATTTCGGAAAATGTTAAAAACAAAACAACAAAATATATTTTTTTATGTAGTATTATATTTTAATACAGTACATACTAGCACTAGACGACATAAAATGGCGGACGAAGATTTGTCATCACTGCCGAGTATGCCCGACCTCAGCCGATTACCCGCGAACTCTGCCGAACGCGCCCGGAAGGCTTATTCAGTGTAAAAAAAAAACCCTTAGACAGATGCCGGATTACCGAATGTGCTGGATTATCGGATGCCGGATTAGCGGGGTTTTACTATAAGTTGTAGTATTGTAATATGAAATACCATCAGGTATTTTGATCTTTGATATATGATTGCACGTACGATTTAAGAAACCAAAAATATATATATATATATATAAATATAATTTGAACTTAAAAAAAAAAAGAGCTGTGATTGGATTCAGACCATCCAACCAAAAAAAAATATAATATCAACGCTATTAACTCATTTCTCTAATTTCTTTACCTAAAAATATTAATGACTTATGTTTTTCTTAATCATGAAAATGAAAATAAAACAGCGGAAAAAAGGAACTGTAGAAAGAAAATTGGGCATTTCTTTCTTTAAAAAAATAGTATTTTGTATCTTTGAAGCCAAAGCAGTAGATATAAGTTCGAGTGATGAAGAATTTTAAACATAATCAAATATTTGTCACATCTTCACTTTCATTTGGTTTATCCAAATTTATACTTTTCAAATATATACAGTTTAAAAATAAAGAAATAACAATGAGTGAGACCAAATTATTTACAAGTGACATCCTGGAACAGCTGTTTCACGCTCGCTGGCGATCATCAGCCTGGAGAAATAAAGAAAATTTACTTTATTGTTTCATATAATATAATATACAATTTATATTCGTAAGAAATTCGACTTTTTATCAAAGTATCGAAACATATCGCATATGCAACGGAAAACCACATTTTATTTATTCAAACAATAAATTACATCAAACTAAAAACTAAAACTTAAACCTTAAATTAATTTAAAAATAAAAATTAAAGTTTAAATTCTAAAGAACATGTGCAATACAATATTGAAATCCACTTGTAACAGTCGGAATCTGCGCAGTTGAGTTGACCATGCCACAATACTCGTGTTGCCTGGCAATGCGCGCGCGAACTCCAATTGTTGGGGACGTACGCACACACACTTTTTCTTTTTTTAATAAAGCGATAAGAAAAATAGAAAATATGACGAAAAAAAGCTCTTATTCGGAAATTTGGACAAATTTTTATCAGAAGATCAAAATATGCACAATAAAAATTGTGTTATTTAATCATAACAATTAGAATTTATTTATATCAATTTGAAAATGCAATAAAGACAACGAAAAAAAAAGTTCATGAAATATCTAAACTATAATAAACTAGCCGGGTAGCGTCGCTTCTTTCCGGAACCTTGCATATAAAGCAACAAACAAAACCTTATTTTTTCAGCATATGAATATTGAGATCGGAGAATATACGAATTCCCAGCCCATTGTGGTCTTCTCCGCTTAACTCAGGTGTAATGCGGGTTGGCGCCACGCACCTGGGGTTGCGCCACACACATTTTTGCATGTATCTTGCAAACGCAGGAACGTTTATGAATGACTGATATATCGTTCGACAGAACTTTCAAATACCAACATTTTCTCAACATAATGTTCTCTTCCAACTTTTATACTTTTCGTTTAAATTGAGAAAAAATCAAAATTTGATCCTTTAAAAGGCGACATCTTGGAAACGAAAAAAAGTTTTTCGAAAGATTTTTGTAGCATTTTGTTTGTCTTAAAAAGATCTACATTTTATACATTTGCATGACCAATCTATCTCTTATAGTTTGGTCACAAAATTGGAAAAACTGAAAGTCATATCACAGAATGACAGACAGAAAACGTTTTTATAATATATAATAAATTACGTATTCATTTTTAAGAAAAGAAAGAAGAGGTAACTTTTATTTAATAAAATAAAAGTAAGCTTAATAATGTAAATAAATAAACGTATTGGGCGAAAGTGAATCAATTGATGTATTTACAGCCCAGATTTACAAAAGAAAAATAGTAAAAAATAGCACATTACCAACTTTTGTGAAAACAACTAATAATTTTTAAATACAATCGTTCTTACATATCTCTTATTAGAAAACAGTTATCTATATTTCAGATAACAATCGATTAAAAAATTAAAAAAAAGAGAAAAATCAAGAAGCGCTGTTGAAATATTTCACGTGCTTTTTGTTCTCTGGAGTAAAAGTTCTCGTTCTAGTGCTTTTCTCCTCTTTGCTTTCCAATTTACAGCATTTATGGCGCTATAATTCTTTACTAGTCAGGCGCTCTTTCATAATAAAAGAAGAAAATTTTGTTTAAGTGCTTTGGCCACTGACATAAATTCTACAAACTCCCCTAAAAGCTTTGTTGAAATTTCGTGTGGGTTTCATTTCACTATCAAAAATTTATTTATATTGTTTGTATCAGCAATGTAAGGATTATTTAATATTGAAATTCTCTTGCTGTATTTCTTTTTCTAGTTTCACAGAATATTAACAGTGTGTCCTCTTGAATACTGGCTTATCCGGAATCTTCTATGTTTCTATAAGTGGTTCTCAAATGCTTTCAATATTCCTGAACAAAAAGTAAGGATAAGGATTTAAAAAAAAAAAAAATGCTAACTTTAAGTAATTTTCTCATTGTTGTTCGTTACTGATCTACTTTTGAAGGAATTCACGTTATAAGACAAAAGGCGATGATATTAAGGACATTTATAGTGTAATACCACGTGCATAGAGAACATTTTTGTGATAAAATGTATCCATTTAGAAGCTTACACATTCAAAATAACAAAACATTTTTACCCTGAAAGATTAAATGTAAAGAGATTTCGAAATCTACACAGAAATCATTATATGTCATCATTAAGAAAATCATCATTAAGATTTTTTTTTTATTAAATTTCTAAATGTATCTGTCTTATAATATTTTATCAAAAAAGTTGTGTTTCTCAAAATGTTCTGAAATTCTGGTTTTACATGACTGAGTCGCGGAAAAAAAAGTTTTTAGGAAAATGTGTTTTTCTAAATAAAAATTAACTTATCTGTATTACATGTAGGTACATAGGTATGTCCCATTGGGACCCATGGGGGCACTGGAGATAAGGCTCCCAAAGTTTCATTAACTATGGCCTGGGATGAGATCGGATGGTAAGTCCAATGCTCGCCCGCCTGTACCCACGGGAAAGAAACCCGATACCTTTTCTGCAGAGGGCTGGGTAAGCTCTAGGTCCCGACTACAGGAGAATTCAGCGAGGATTGAACTCACCTCCCTCCAACCCGCAGTCAATCACTTTACCACTTGGCTACCAGGCCTACACAACTAAATATTACACACAGAACTAAATGGAAGTACCTATTCATCAATGCAAAAATCATATGGGAAGAAAAGCGTATAGATAACTACGTAGAACAAGAAAGTAACATCAAAGCATTTATACAGTACAGTGTAAATTCATCTTCATTTTAATTCACAAGAAGAAATCAATTAGTTAATATTTTTCTTAACATACTGACATAAGAACAAGAGAATTAATTGTTTTCATTTCTGAAGTTAAAAATAAAATAAATAAACCGTAGGGGTTAACAAGAACTGTTGAAGCCCGAAGAGCTGGTAAATCATGAGTGAAAGCGCTGGCCCAATGATGCTCGGTAGAGGAGTAAAAGGATATTTCAGTCATGTCAGCCAATAGAGGTTTAATACTTTCTTCATTTTTTGAAATTCATATCAATTCACTCATTATTGTCTTCTAATAAATAAATAAATATAAACAATTTTCTAGTCTTCACAGATTTGTTGTTTATTTTGATCTTCGGTTTGAAAGAATTCGAGTTAAAATTCTAAAATACATACGATTTTGTAACAAACACTACCCAAATTCACTGAAAAAGAATTTATTTTGAAATATTAATTCTTTTTATTAAATATAATAAACATAACAGATGAATTAAAATTGTCTTTATTTAACATTGTAAAAATATTATCGCTGAGAACAAAATTCTTAATGAATACGTATTAAATTTTTGAGGTTTTTTCTTTTCCTACGATGCTCTTTATTATTATTATTATTATTAAAATTTGTAATATAATTGAACATTTCGTATATCTATTTATATTAATTTCAGTTTGCTATGTGCGTATATATGTAATAAATAATTCCATCATCTTTATTAAATGAAGTAATGGAATATCAGTGAAGTAGAATAAAAAAAAGGCTTGAAGATGTTGCCATACAGTGCTGCCATCTATCAACTAAAGGAAATAATAATAACGCCTCAATATGCCACAAGTGTATTTTTTCTTTTCTTGTCATTTTCCTCTTATTTACTCACCATGTTTTAATGAATAGTAAATTGTATGATGACGATAGGGTCATCACATAATTCGATTTGAAAGAAGGAACCAAAAAGCAATAGGAGATATAACGACGCTTCTCATTATGAAAACTAAGAAAATACGAGAGGAAAGATAAGTGCGCAGTTGAGTTATAAATCAGAATAGTACAAAACAAGATTTCTGGTTCGGGGGGGAGAAGAAAACACGAGAGCAAAGGGGTAACACAAAAAAAATCACAGAATGCATTGATAAACCTCAGCTATTAACCTTCAGGATGTACGTTTCGTTCTCTTTTTGATCATCAGTCCAGTAGTTACATGGGAGTTTCGAAAGATTATTTGATAAAGAGGACATGACTTTTCTTGTCTGTCTGTCTTGTGAAAGATAACAACAAACCAAAGGTAAGTGCAGAATTCGGCAGTTTTGGTTATTTTTAAGTTTACCTCAGTTGGTTTTGATTTTTTTTTCTTTTCAAGTCTTGATTTTAATTATTTACATAGACAATATAATAGTATGGTTAGAGATTTAAGAGCACACACCTACGCCAAAGCCTTAGAGGAAAACATGAAGTAGTAATAAGAACATGATATAATCACGGTTGAGGATGTCGATGGGCCCATGACCCCTTTCCCGAAATTTGATTAATGCGCAGTTGGAGTTAACGACGCTCTTCATGATGGGGATTTTTTAGATGCTGGAAGTTGTTATAGATTTTTTTGATTTTTTTTTTTTTTTTTGGGGGGGGGGGGGTTGAAATTGTCTGATTTCAAGAAACTCATAGAATTTTTTCTCGCGAACGAAATTCCTATTTATCGGAGATAGCATTGTATCGGAGAAATCTGTTTTTGGTGAATTTCATCCAACATCAAACCAATGTAAGCCCTTAATAAATAAGAATTTTTGAGATGAACGGGAGCCATCTTTTCAATATCATTTTTTTTTTTTTTTTTTGTTAGTTACATTTTAAAATTGAAATCTTAGTAATTGTAGCCATTGAAAAAAATAGAAACATACGCCGAACAGAGAAAGAAGCATCCATGCCATGTAGGGATTCGAACTCAGGTTCAGGCGTATCATTTTGACTGTTTGACTGAGCTCGTGAGACTAATTCATACATTTTGTTCTCAAATCGTTTCTTGCTCTCCTCACCTAAGGTTTGAATTGTATCAAAGTCAATAGGAGCTCATTAAACATTCAGATTTCAAAGATCAGAAGAGTGTAACGGATGTTGACGGTTTTTGGCTTTAAGTATAATCTGTATCAGTAAATGAGATGATTCTGAATTACTTATATCCCACCAAAATGAGCTGCTAGCATCAATTGAAGCTGTACTAATAGTGAAACATGTAAAGACACAGGATATCCGTTTTATCAAGGTTTGTGACTTCCCATTCCATAAAGAATTACAGACACTCCAGTTTTAAAAGGTAGTATTTCCGAATATTGCCAAAATTCCGGATATTCTGAAATTTGGGGATAGAAATTGAACAAATTGAACAACAAAATCAAATTTTAATAAATAATAAAATATTATTTCCTCAACAAAGAGTTATTTTTAATTTAATTATGCAAAAATATTATATTATATGTTATAACATGCAGGAAGAAAATATCCATACAACAAGAAGTAATATAATATATACTAAACAAGTCTTTGATAATCCAAGAAATAACTTCGGATTACGAATTAAAAACAGACTTATTAATAAAATATTCGACCAATTTTCAATTGATATGAAAAAAATTGAAAAGATATCTATCTTAAAAAAAAATAATATATAGAGATATAATATCTGGTAAAATTATTTGGGTCGACTAATTTTGAAAAAAAAAAAAAAAGGATTAATTTTGTATACTTTATGTACTTTACTTTACATTTATTATGTACTCATAAGTTATGCATTTATAAGATATCATAAAAGTTTATATATAACTTTTATTTTCAAATTTTGAAATATTGCTTATTCTTATTTTATTTATAAAATTATTTACTCTAAATGTATATAGGACCATTTTTGTTTCTGATATCATTTTAACTCACAGCACCTACAACACAGGTCAATTAACCTAGTAGGACTGTAATGTAATATTTTGATGAATAAATAAAAAAAAAAAATGACAGAAATCACTTCATTTAATATTCAGGGCATTCTCTATCACTTATTATCTGCTTTTTTTAGACCTTTACAGAAATGAATTTCCTTTTCTTTTGAATTATATCAAAAGGATTTGTTAAAAATTCCTAAAAATTTTAAAAGTTTACAAAAATTGTAAATGAAAATTCATTTTCCTGAATTTTTACCCATCCAATTTCATCAGGTTTAAGTTAAACTTTCTAGAAAAAGTAAGATAACTAAGGTATAATTAAAAAGCTTACCTACGGGGGGACAGCCCTCCCCCCAAATCAAATTCAGGACCCAGAGCCAAAAAATAGCCAAAAAATATCGCGAAAACAACGCACGAATTAATATTTCTCCCTTTTAAACTTGTCACACAGTTATTACCTTTATTAAAGGAAATTAATTTAAACACTGTCATGCAGGTCCTTAGTTTTTTTCCTGGTAGCACTTTGCTTGGCCTCACGATAAATATAAAGTAAGAAAGAGTACTTACAGACGTTTTGATGCACCAAGATGACTGTACGGGACCCCACACGCATTTCTCTGAAATCGGAACGACTCATTGACCATGGAAACGAAGCACTGATTCTTTTCTTTGATTTTTCGCTGGTTCACACAACCGTTAACACTGACTTTGCATAATGCCACCACCTATCCCGTCATGCATATTTGAAGTCCGCAGGCGATGATATCTTATCAGCAGGGCGAATACTGCGCTGAAATCAGGAACGTCCGACACCGTTCATCTTCAGCCCCTTGCTTCGCTTTTAATCCTACGGTCACCGCTAATCCATTCTGCCTTGCCAAATTTCTTATTTCGTTCTTCCAGGACTCGCGCACAACATATTTTTTCTTAAGAATCATTAAGTAATAAAAAATAAGAAGCTGATTTTTCATAGGGGTACCTATATTATGTAGTTGTCGTGATGTCTCACAAATTAACAGAAAATAGCCAATCATAAAATATAGGGGTATGATTCCAATTAGTGACGTAGGACGATTGACATTTTGAAGGCCGTGGGAAATAGCAAAAACACTAGTTTGTGAGAATAAGAATAAAAAAAAAATTCCCGGGAACATAATAGATGAAATCGAAACTAGAAAATCAGAGATAACACGAAAATTAAAATGTAAAATAATCGGATTTATGAAAACAAATAATGATTTCTTTTACAATAAAAAAATATTTACAGAACAAAACAAGGGACGAGGGGACAACACACAAAAAAAGAAGAAGTGTGGACTGAAGGCGGCAAACAAATCACGAAAGGAAAGAAAGAAAGAAAAGTTAAAATAAAACCGTGACAATACCAAAACTTTTCCAATTTTAGAATGAAGTTTGGAAAAAAATTGCTCTTAGCAGACATTATAATGCAGAATAACTATGCAGACGATCAAAGCAGAAAAGTAGGTTATATAAAATGTAGACTTAATTATTAAAAAAGGTCTAGAAGTTATAGGCTAAATCGTATCCTTTTTTTTTTTTTTTTGTTAAGACCTCAGTCCGGGCCCCCTTGACGGCGCTGAGGGACCAACTGACTTCCCCCTTGTGGGGGCCTCCCTACAGACACTGCCTTCTAAAGAAATGAAAGTTACGACCATGTTATTATTCTTATCCAGGGTGTTGACAGCTTGATAACAACGTCTCAGTTCAATTCTTTGCTTGAGATCTGGGTATTGGTGCGATATTAATGTGTAAACAATGACAAAATCTGTTCTACTTTACAGGATTTCGAGAAATTCTTTATATCTTATCCAGAAATGTAAAAGTGAACTAATAAGCAAATCAAATAACGAAATCCCTAAAAAAATGTTAACGAACTTTGAAAGGCACCTACACCTTTATCAAACATAAAATACAAATATTTGAATAATGAACTTAAATATTTGTCATATAGTGTTCAAGCTTATACGGAACACAGCATTTCCTAACTTTAAATCGCGCTGGAATAAGTCCCAAATCCAAAAACAATCTCAACTCGTATGTAATCGTTTACTTAATCTGATACATGATGTGCTCTGCATTTGAAAACGTAGTTCGGATTCAAAAATTGTTTTTCGTTTTTATTGATCTATGAGGCCTTCGGATTATATATATATTCATTTCGTTTTGAATTTATTTTTGTTCATTTATTTTCTTGGAATAGAAGCTAAGGATAATCAAAATAATTCTATGTAAATCCAAGCAGAAGAGAAGACAATTATTTGAAGGGAAACTGCTTATAGGGGAGGGCGGGGGTATCCTGAAAAGAAGGAACTCTGTTCCATTGCTAAAAATAGCTCTCGTACGAATGT
This sequence comes from Thereuonema tuberculata, assembly GCA_023159025.1. Taxonomy (NCBI): domain Eukaryota; kingdom Metazoa; phylum Arthropoda; class Chilopoda; order Scutigeromorpha; family Scutigeridae; genus Thereuonema; species Thereuonema tuberculata. The sequence goes on from JAFIDM010014012.1 coordinate 21,680,231, forward strand.
TTCCCTGCACTGTGGTCCCAAAATAGCTACTAAAATAGGGCGATCAATACAATGGACTTGACCCACGTCTTTTATATGGCGGGGGAGCAGAGAAACCAAGGAAATCCCCACTCATAGGAGCAAAAGATGATTCTGTACGAGAGCGACATCTAGTGAGCAACACTGGAAACCTAAGGAGGCTCTTCAAAGCAGATGTACGTTTATAAGAGGTGTATATTATATAATAAACTCAGTATAATTCTATCTATTCTTTAATTTGCTTAATTATTTTTTTCCAATTATTAATCAAAACAGGCTTGTTAATATACATGAATGCAGGAAAATAAAATATTAATTATGTTGTCTAATAGATTTTAGTAGTGAAAATTAACATATAATTAACATTTGAGAATAATTAATATAAAATGAACTAATTGCATTCGAAATTGTACGAAGATAAACAAGAAACCTATACAATGTTCCACATAATCATTAATTGAATGTACATTTACAGACCAAAAAATAATTCTAAATGTATGCTGTACTGTAAATAAACTAGAAAGTACTGCAGTACTGATTAAATAATTTAAATTTTAAATACATATAAAAATTTTCCGAAGCTGTGACATTCCATTGAATAAAATTAAATTACAAACATCAAAAAATTAAATACAATTTAATTAAATTTTGATAACATAATGGTTAAACCAAACTTTTCTTTCTATTTTAAAATATTTCATTTCTTTTAATAAATGTTTACATTAGAGAGATAATATTCTGGAAGAAATGGTTTATTTATTGACTGCATCTTTTTTTTTTCCTTTTAAGATTTGATCTAAAAATAAAATGCATCAATTTTATTTTTGCTTGCGAAAGATTTACATTTTAAATTCAGAAGGATATAAACATAATCGTAAGTCTTATACGTCGCTGCCGGTTTAGTCTGGAGCAAGAACTACAATGTTTTATGCATGGCAGGGTTCACTGGGGCGAGAAAATGATACCATGGTTGGGGATATATCGGGCATCGTAGCTTATAACCAAGATACGATTTATAGAGATTTTTTTTTTTCATCCTTCAATTTCCCTTTGATTTGTAACATTTCCCAATACCTCAACATTAATCTCGAAACTTTCCTCACGTATGAATAGGTCATAAGTTCTTCATCTCTTATTTTAGCAACAACTTCACCGTATTTAGATCATGAGATATGCAAGCTTTCAGTGAATTCAAGTGAAAAATAATTTTCCCGCTGCTTTAGAATCTTCTTTCCAAAAAAAATGGAAGATTACCGAGTCTGAGCTTGAGGTGTGTAGTGTGTGTGTGTTCTCCTTATTTATTTTTGAACTACTAAACAATTCTTACAGTTTCGAACATTCAAACATTTAAAACAAGAACAGATAGAGCTTCGTTTGTCTTAAAACTTAATCATTTCCTCTTTAAATCTGAAGATGATTCATCCATCTTCAATTTCTTTAAGATAACAAGGTAGCAGAAAAATGGTGATAAACAATAAGCATTTAAGACATTGTTTCCGGTTGTTTCCTTGCTGCCTCGAAATTCTTTGTAAAAAGAAAAAATCACGTTGCAATGATATTAAACACCAGCGTCGCAGAAAGGGTGGTGCAAGTGGTGCCCACGCACCAGGCGCCTATCAGTGAAGGATGATGAAAACGATGGAAAATGAAGGGATTTTGCATGTCTTGTGTTTGTATAAAATGCTAATGTATGTTACCTGTCCCTAACATCAATAAGAGGCGGAATCAAAACTATTTCGCATCAGGAGCAATGAAGTTGCTTCGGTGCTGTTAAACATCGTCCTAATAATACAAATACATTCATTTCTAAAATATTCGCAGTTATGATATAGACGATATTAATCTTACGCTATTATACTTTTTTAATGATGTTTAGTTTTTAGCAGCACTGTTATAAAGAAATGGATAGATACAATAATTAAAATACTGAAACTTATATCATTTTAAGAGTGACGGTTTCTATAGGTTTGCCTAAATGTATCATTACGCTTCGTATCTGCTGCGACCATCCACCAAACCGATAGGATTTTAGAATAAGAGGAGTTATTTTGGTCTTCGTCGTGCAACCAAAAAAAAAACAAAGTCTGTCCTTTCCAAGATGGGG
>JAFIDM010014012.1:21683338-21697788 GCA_023159025.1 Thereuonema tuberculata
TAAATAAATAAATAAATAAATAAATAAATAAATAAATAAATAAATAAGCATCTGAAGATTTCAAGGAAAGTGGACTTAATTTCTTTCAAGAACTTCTGAATTGTAGAAGTGAAGCATTGAGAATCACTTTATTGAAATGTGTTGTAATTTGAATCTTGAATGTAGTTTGAAAATATTAATGCTTAATATTTTGAATCCATTGAAAAGTTAGTATTTTTTTTTTCTTTTATTTATTTATTTATTTATTTATTTATTTATTTATTTATTTATTTTTTTTGTTGAGTTATACTCGGGATTTTTTTCTGGCGAAACGCTGGGGGACGCGTAACCCTAAACTTAGTAATCCCATGTGACCCATGTGACAAGGAAAACATAACATTTATTACACCTGTCTACAGTCAGCAATCTGATGTTTATCAAATTGGTTGTTCCTCCTTTGCAGCTATTTAAACCTATGGTTTATGTAAACTCATATTTTTTTTAAAGGAAGATATTTTGCAACCGATACGAAGAGTAAGGAGTGATGACAACAGCACTGACAAACTGATGCCAATTACTGAGATGTAACTTTTATTGTATAGGCCTACTACTTCCATTACTCTTACTACCACTCACTTCCTTCTCTCTTAGGAGGGATACTTGAAATTTATATGATACATCAGAAGCGCAGTGGTGCCTCAAAGGATAAAAAAAACAATGAAAAACTCACCAATAAACCATTATTGAGAAAATTCATATGCCAGCAGTGCGCAGGCCTCAATGAATTTTTTTAATTGCATAAAAATTCAAACTGCGCATTTGAATTATTAATAATAACAATGGATGAGACCAAATTATTTACAAGTGACATCCTGGAACAGCTGTTTCACGCTCGTTGGCGATCATCAGCCAGGAGAAGTCACTGTAAATAACAAGGTCTCGCTGAGGCTGGTATGAATGATACATCGGAAGCGCAGTGGTGCCTCAGAGGATAAAACAAACAATGAAAAACTCACCAATGAACCATTAGTGACAGGATGTCACTTGTAAATAATTTGGTCTCATCCATTGTTACTGAAATTTATATGTTGCTGATCCATAATCGAGTCTCAGATACGAGAATACCCCTAAACTTTTTTTTAGAAAAACAGCACTGGTTATACTTAAGTACGAAAGAGGATGAAACTTCGTCCAACTTTGACAGGTTGTCCTGCTTTTCATTTTTAAACTTTTACGTTGTTTACGTGTTGGGAAAATCGATTTCGGGGGAAAAAAACTCTTCCTATATTAAAAAAGACGGAATTAAAACAGAGTTGTCAGTATTCACGCTCACTTGAAGGGGTTTCCCGGGTGTCGTTTTAATTGAAGTGTATTTCATAAAAATAAGAACGTAATTAGTACGAGAAAGGGGAGGGCGTGAATTTTAGGACACTGATTAAGCCTAGAAAACTTCCGGTATGCTGGTGTCGAGCTGAGGTCCATCACCTTAGCAACGAGTGCCTTTCCCAAGGATGCTGTCCTGATTAACCCTTTCCTGTTCATCCCACCCCTCTGCCTTTTCGATCCTTTGTCATTTTGTACTATTATCGCCCTATAAAGAGCAAGAACTTCCTGCCATCGTGAAGAGAAGTCAAACGGAATTTAATTATATTTAGTTGGGGAAGGGAGTCTTAATTAGAGCTAAGAACTAGAGCGGACATTCAGAAACCCCAGCGATCGAATAGTAATAGGGTAATATGGGATGAAATGACTCACTTCCTTCAGAGCAACCATCTTGCACAGGACTCGCTCCACTGCACCCCAGTAAACAACGGTACAGAAGCACTCACGCCCCTCCGTACAGTCTTTGACGTAAACAATATTTATTATAATACACTACAATTTACAGTTATACATATTATTGCAAATACTGGGTAAAAATCCTTCTAAACCCGGAATAAATTCTCAATTAGTACTTATTTCCGATTAAAAATATACATTTTCAATGATATTTAATTGTTTTTTAGCTTCTGAAACGTAGGAGCCTGTATTTGCGGCGTTTCAGTGCGTCCTGAAGACTCGACAAAGAGACATAGAAATGCTTTTAATTTTTCAAAAGAGTTATTTACATGTAAATCTATAAGTAATCAATTATCTGTTATTAAAAAAAGGTGATGTTTACATAATCAAATAAAGGAGAAGAATTTGAAATCATGTCTTACATTTCTTTGTTATTAATTAATGGATAATAATTTATATTATCATTCTAAAATAAAATAAGCATTAATAATCTTCTAGGTTCTTTTTGTCCTTAGCAAATTACACGTTTTGCTTGTAGTTTAATATCTAGGGCTGTATATAGAGAGAAGTGTACAATGTGTTTATAAATCGGTCTCTAAAATCAGGTTTCATTTGTACACTGAAGTATGCGGAGAAAGTAAATGACAAAAGATGAGTAAGATTCTAAGAGAAATTAAAACGAATTAGAAAAGAGCTTGAATTTTGGAGTGTTCAGGAGCGCAAAATGTAGCTTTGTGGCCAGATACCAGAATATCGTTAGATGATCAATCGAACAAAAATTAGGAATAATATGTTGTTAAAAGATTCAGAAATTACTTAAATATTTATTTGGATTGAATCACAATTTATTTACATCATTCGAGAAGAGAGTTGAAAATTATTCACTGACAGATAATAAATATAATAAAATCCTGATCAATAATTTTAAATTAAGTATATTGGAGTTTTTTTGAAAAGCCCCGTTCCTTTATTTGTTCTGTACTGAGATGAATGTGATCTTGTAATTAGATTCGATTTAGTTGCGTTGTTGTGTTACGGTGGAGCGTATGTACGAATCATTCTACATTTTCCTGTTTATTTACAGGTCTGTAGAGAATGAGCATTATCGAGTTTTGGCAATGATGAGACTGGGAATCAAATTTTATATCGATTGTTTTTGGTCAATATTCGCCATCAGTTAATTAGAATGTTTATCTGCATTAGTTGTATGCTAATATGTAATATTATTCTGTATCTTATGGAGTTCTCTAATTATAAATGAATGAAAAAAAAATTAAAAAAATATAGGAGCTTGTCTTTTTTTTTGGGGGGGGGGGGGGATAAAATCGTTAGGGAAAAAAAGCAGCAGTAGGGGTAATAAAAGTCAATGGTTCTGATCCCTCAAACGTATCAAGAGACACGTATTGCAGATGTCTACCCAGCATCAAACCGTACGCTATGAAATAATTTTCTACTATGTTAAAAATTATAGTTTGGATAAAATATTGTTTAGGCCTACTATTTTATAATGATCAAAGTTGTGCTATATTTATTATCACGATCCAATTTCACAATACAATACAATTTATCCTATTAATAGTGCATTTATTAATTTTGAAATATTCTTTTAATTTTTAAGTTTTTTCCGGTGTTTTTTCAAGAGCTAATTGATACTATGCTGACTCTTTAAGACCCTTAAATACCTTCAATAGGGCTGAGAAATACGGCGTGGGAGGACTTCCTCAAGAATAACTCTATTTTATCTTATCGCCCACAGTGTGCGCACGCATTCTGGGAAGCTTTCTGCTTCGTCCGTGGAATAAATGATTTTAATTTATTTTTTTTGAATGGTGTGTGATTAAAAAGATAAAATTTAATTTAAAAGTTGACGTAATCCCTTTGATTTTTAATTCTTTTAGAATTACTTGCCACCAAAAAAAAAAAAAAAATCTCAGCACTGTCATTCTGGAACCGCTACAATGGCGCCACTTTAGCGGAAATTCGACTACGGTACTATTAGCTATTTATATACATATATATTTTTTTTTTTTGCTTCTAAAATTTATGGAATTAACTTTTGAAAAATCTTAGAATACTAACATGAATGCCATTCTTGTAGAGTTGATTTTTATTATTATGCAGATTTTCACTTTGAAAATATTTTGATATTTGATAGTTGAATATTTATTTCCATATTTGATAGTTGAAAAAAAAAAAAACTTTGTATCTTCTGGCATTCCCGTTTTAAAGACGCCGATATTTTTGTAAAACATTATTATTCCATCATTATTGAGAGTATATACTCTAGTCGTTCATAAAAACGGAATTGTTGGATATCCTTTTTTTTTTTGTATAGATTTAGCTTATTGTGGCAATGGGAAGACAAATGGAACCTCCACAAATATAAACTAAAAACAATAATACGCATTAAAAATAAAGAAAAAGAAAATTCATGTGCTGGGCTCTGCCAGCCTCAATGAATTTGCGTTGCGCATTTAAAAAAATAAAAAGCGCCTAAAAACGCATAATCACGTTAAAATATGAGACCAATGTTCGTTGACTGACATCTCAAGACAGCCTGTTTCACGCTAAAACTTGGCGATCATCATTTGACAGTAGTGTTTTAATGTATTTATTTACTATGGATATTTTTTTCTACTTTAAATTTAATTATTTTAAAGAAATAATAAATAAATTCGCAACCATAAATAAACCCATTACGGCAAATCATAATATTACTGACTAGTGCTTACAATCGCAGTGGTTAAAATATTGATAATAACCAGTCTAACGTTAATGTTCTATTACCACGAAAACCCCATTAGGCCTAATTGTTGTGAATGAAAATTCTTAGGACTTCTTTTAGATTCATCTTCTACGAACACCCTTCATCGATCTCCAGGAAGAATAGTGACACGGAAGGAAGATACACCTGACAAACATCTTTGAATCGAGTTATTGATTGGTCATCGCTCGTAGAATGAAGTCACGTGATGTTATTTCTGGATTACAAAAAAAAAAAGCAGTTGTATGGGTGGAGGTTTAACACTAGAATTGAGTAAGAATTCCATTAATAAATTTTCAACATGAAATTTAGAAACTGTCTCAAGTGAATGAATAAATTATATTTAGGCCTACATTTTCTTTCATATTTAATCAAGGATAAATTCATTTAATTTTAATTAGAACAGTGAACGAACTTTAAAAACACTTCTTTGTTCAAGTAAAAGAGAATTAAAACTGACATTAACTTGAAAAAAATATTTTTTTTAAATAAAATTAAAATATTAATTTTTATAATTTTTTATTATTATTATTAAAATTATTAAGAAAGTTAATTGATTCTTCAAATTTTAAGTTATCTGAAGTTTTAATAAAACTACATTGAAGGTCCTAAATCATTTCCGGAATTTAGCACTGATTGGTAATAAATATTTTTAATATCTCTTTAGAAATAAAAAGCTTCTTAAGTGCTGGATACCTACTTTTGTAACCGATTGCATCCGTTTTAGGTAATACTTACTTCTAATCGCGGGCATTTATAGATGCGGGTTTTAGGTAATACTTACTTCTAATCGCGGGCATTTATAGATGCGGGTGCGAAGGGGGCCATGTCCCCCTTCCCCAAAATCTCAAATGTATAGATAAAATGTATAGAAATAAAAATCCTACGCAGGACCCTGCTTTTAGAGCTGAGACTATTATTAATACATACATTTTTAGTGACCCATACGGGTATTGTTGCGTTTGGCCTGTCCATGTCTGGCTTTCTCTAACAAGCCCTGAACGGAAGATCGGATCGGCAAACTTCGCTATTGTGTTCAGAGGCCCAAACACCGTAGGAATGGAAGTATTTATTTCTGCCTACTCGGAAAAATACGGACAGAATCGACCATTTGTCACCGGAAACAAACATTCAACTGTGCCTCAAACTGTTATAGATACCAACGAATAAAAATAGAGATTGTACAGTAGACACTCGAAACTAAAGCATATTCAAATTTCAAGTCGATTGAGTCAGTATTTGTCCAGGAAAAAAATTCCAAACTTCACCTTTTTCCGGTGGACAGTCGGCTGTCGTTGCGCGGCGGAAAACCCTCCTCAGGTGAAGTTTAGGATTTAATGGATCGTCCTTAATTTTATGCTTTAGTATATTTTTTTTTTTAGATTTTTCAAATTAGATTTACAGCTTTCACTGAAGCCAATCAAATGTTCTTTTACTAAACTAATCATATTGTTTCTTTCTTAAGCTATTACAGTTTTAGGTTATCATCTGCGTCCAGCAAATAAAAATAACAGTAAAAAAAAAAAATCTTGGGATTGTTTTTTACCTCGCTGCCTTTTTTTTTTTTTTTTCAAATACAATGGAAGGTGTTGTTCATAAATAGGCATACGTTTGTTTGAAGAAGATCATTCACTAACTGAAAGGTGTGAGGAGGGGATAAATAATCACGCAATTTTTAAAAATGGGGTCCGGGTTTCTTCCTTCCTGTTCCGATTGGCTACTGAAATATAGGATCCTTACCTCCAACCTCATCAAAACCAATTGAGCTGCAAAGGTTGTGTTAATTTATCTACGAAACATTGTAATCTAAAAAGCTTTCAATTTCCTTCCAAAGAGGAGAAGAAAGTCTACTACACTTAGTCTACTACACTTATGAAGTATTTAGGGCTGTTCTACATTTCCGTTAAGATCTACGAAAGCTGAAAAATAAAATTTGTTTTCTTGAATACACTAATTAGATTAATAATAATAAGAAGAATAATAAATAACATGAGTAACTTATCCGAGAAACTAACAACGGAAGTTGTTAGTTCTGCGCTCACCTTGATGTAATTGATATTCATACATCCCCCGAAGAAGGCCCGAGGCACCGGGCCGAAATATCGATAGTATCTCATCCCGGAGTGAGGAAATCCCTCAAAAATGGACTATATAGTAATTAGAACTCTATTTCTCTTCATATGCAATTTTGAACCCTCCAATGTAACAAAAAATTTCTCTTAACATATACAATTCCTCAAACAAACAAACAATAATATTTTAATTAAAATTGAAATAAGGTACTAAAAACTAATTGATTGATAAACTTATTAAGGAAACAAACTAATAATAAAAAAAGGACCATAGCTTTTATTGATATGAATGTTAATAAACTCAATTTTGTCCTTGACTCTTCAAATGCAAATAAGTCTGTTATATTTTTTTTTTTTTATTACCATCTTTGATATTCAAATTCAGCAAGTTTCCTAGAAAGGTTTTGTGTAAATATTTTCAAAAACCCTTTGTAATAACTGTGAGAAATCCTGTTGTTTTGTAAACATGCCAAACTTGGTGAATGGTAACCACGTAAAACTTGAGTTTTTCGAGGGAAGTCGGTGTAATTCCATGAATCATACATGTGTCACAAACAATTTTCAATAATGCTAATTTTTCGGTGAAGTACAATTCCCAGAAAACGGTAAAAAGCTGCTGATGGTTTCGTGATTCATAGCTCAGGGGGCGTTTCTCCTACTTGGCATCCACATCCCACCCACAATCATTGACGAATTTCAAGTCTGGAAGACACATTTCAGTCAAACGTCGAAAACTATTAGCATTATTAGCCCGGAGTAACCAGAATTATTTGACCTCAGTGCAATTACGGAGTTACAAAGTGCGGATTACAATGTGAAAAGAACTTCTAGACCCTTCAAAAGTATTGAGATAACGCTTCAGTTGAACGCTAACAGTTTTCATTTATTTATGTATTTATTTAATTATCAATTTTTTTAGGTAAATAGAATGAGAGCAGTAAAATACTGGAGGAAATTATTTTATTTGTTTAATATTATAGTCTTTTCTTAAGTTAGATTATTTTATGTATTCATGAATTTTTAGAATTATGGTTAATAATGTAAACTGACAATTTAAACAGTTAATAATTTAAACTAATATAAGCAAATTATAGCATAAATGAAATCCATGAAATTGATAGGATAACAACGTGACGACTTTATACAGAGTTATCCAAAACAACGGTTTTAACACAAAGGACGGAAGGAATAACTTTCGAACCTCCAAAAATGACGGAAAGTAATTGAAATTTGCAAAAGGTATTCAAAGGAAATTGAATTCTTTTCAAAGCTTAGATCCGTAGGTGAAATCAGAAATTTTTAGAAATTAAAAATATATATATATATCATAGCGTAAAACAAATATAAAGCTAGTAGTTATTAATTATCCCGCCAGAGCGCGCCACTGTCGAGCGTCCAGACTAACAGTGGTGGAATTTTAGATAGAGTAAGTTTTGTTTCTAGAATAAAACTAATGAAAATGTCAAGTCAATCAGTGGAAAAAGAATTCCAATTTTGAATTGGAAAAGCGTTTGACTTAAAGATGATCAGAAATACAATAAATAATAGAAATATGGAGTAGGAAACAAATATACGCTTACAAATAAGGAAACAACATTAGAAGATAGAGAAAGCAATTATGTCAAAAGTCTTCCATGTACAAATAGTCCCTTAAGTATTGAATAAACGGGAAAAAGCCCAGAAGAATATCTACTAGGAACATGTCAATATTTGAATATATATAAAAAAAATAATAGATAAGGACAATATTCCAGGATATTTGATCGGAATAAAAAAATTACAAAAGTTTAGGATTACTATGAAAGCACAAGAAAAATCCTGAATAAGTAGATAAAGAGGAATTAGGTCATATTTACATATTAGATAAAAATAAAGCTTATTTTATTATGAGTAGACAATGAATTCTATTTTTTCAGATCAATGGTTTATTTAGTTGAAGAGCCTGCAATTCTCACCACGATTTGAGCCTAAGTTTAAATAAAAAAAAAAATTGAAAAAAAAAAAAATACTTCCTTATAAAGCTTTGTGAAACTTCAATGGGAATGACTCGTCCATAAAAATCTGGACGTATTCCAAAGGATCTATTTTCTTTTTGTATTTTGTATTTGAAGACGAATTTATAGCAAAACATTTATTTCAGTAAAAAGGAAAGCAAAAACAGCTTTTCGTTTATAAAAGCTAGTCCCGATCACTTCATATACACTGTCCGGCCACTTTATTAGGTACAACCCTGCTGTGCGCACACATGGTAATGTCATGGTGTGGGGATGTTTTCCTGGCACACGTTGGGTCCATTGATACTTCTGGAGGCACGTCAGGATGCTAGAGCGTACCTATACACCGTAGCTGACCAAGTGCAACCGTACATTTTAACAGTTTATCCTTATACAGATGGCTACTTCCAGCAGGATAAATGCGCCGGTGCACAAAGCCCGCATCACTATGGGATGGTTTGAGGAACACGACGATGACTTTTCCTTGCTGCAGAGGCACGCCCAGTCCCCGGATCTCAGCCTGATTGAAAATTTGTGAGATGAGCTGTATCGGGCTGTCCGCTCCAGGCCCACACCTCCATCAAATCTTTAGGAACTGCATGACACATTCATGTCTGCATGGTACACAATATCTCAACAACGTTTTCAGCATCTTGTGGAATCCATGCCTCGACGAATTCAGGCTGTTTTGAGGGCTAAAGGAGGCCCATCAAGCTACTAGTAGGCGTGCCTAATAAAGTGGCCGGATAGTGTATATACGAGATATCTACTGTCATAAATAATAATGAGTTGCTGGTTTCAATAACGAATGTAAAAACCAATGTTTGTTCATTTACTTGAATTCTTCGTTTCATATTATTATAATATGAATTTACGTTTCATATTATTTCCTAAAAAGAGAAAATCTTCTATTAATCTTTTCTTTAAAAGAGTTGGTCTCCAATTTTATATCTTTTAACTTGAGTAAAAGATAAGAATGACATTATTTGTCGAAGTACGTTTTTCTCAACTGGGATGAACCAGTAAATGATCATTAGGAATGCTGTGAAATTTTGAGGAAAATCAGGAAATAACAATGTATTATTTTTTGGATCCACATTCTTATCTCTAATAAAACACTATAATTTTTAATTATTAACATTGCAGCAGAGCAGTGGTTTTTAAACTATGGTCCTCGATTGACCAATAATTGAATAGTTTATGTTTGTATAATAAAATAATTTAACGTGTGTGAATTCGTTTAAACATAAAAAATGAACTAGTCAAAGCTCTATGGGGCAGAGCGAGACGTAAAATTTTTAGCGTTTTAATATATATTTTCAATTAGTCTTTGTGTGCTGGATCCTTCAATTTCTATGTTTAGATTATGTTTGTATTTTTATACTTTTTTATATTACGGAATTCAACTGTTACTACGAACAGCGACATTAATATATTGTACTAGAAATTACAGTAAATTTAATAGAAAAAATAAAAAGGTTGAAACATTTAGCTTAAGCTATTATTAATTTTTTTCCTGATATAATAATTTCTTTGCCCTTTCTCACCTTCTTTAAAAATTGCATTGTATCGTCTCTCAAAAGTACCCTTCCCCTTTTTAACTGTCCATTTTTTATAGCTCCATTACCGTTTTTAGCATCAAGTTGGAATTTTGATATTCAGGTGAAAACACTTTCAGTACTTCTGCCATCAAATTCGAGCTTCTGTTGAAATCTTATGTTGAAATCTCTAACGTGTTTTCGGAATTAAACAGCCTCCTTTTTGTTTTTCTGTTCTTCAAATTGTGTAAATAAATCTGTAGATGTTCCCCTTCAAAATCCCATAAATGTTAATCACACAGATCTAGATCCGGTGAACGGGATGGCCAAGCTCATCCAGCTATGAAATTGGTCACGCTATCAGATTGCTCTATATTAGAAATTAAGGACTGTATTCTTACCTTGTTCACTGATAATTATGTCTTGAAAAATTGGAACATAAAATCCACTTGGTGTTTCTTTTACAATCAACAGATGTGTCACAGTACGATCATGAAATCCCCAAGAAATCATGAAAACTCCATTGCTTGGTGAAATCATATGGTGTCTATGCTTCCATATCGGCCTGAAATGTCAGATGGACTTCTTAGAATACAGGACTTCATTTTGTATAACTCATAAAAACTTAAAATTTGTTTTAAAAGAGGAAAAAAATACCTCTTTTCATTCATTTCTGTAAGTTTTGTGAATAACCGGTTAACTTCAATTTCTTTGCTAGATCAACTCAAGGGTTTTTTTTTGTTTTTTTAATGACTTCAGCAGATTCACGAAGTAGCAACAGCGTGACTAAGGGAGACGAGGAAGTAGCACTGATGCATCATGAGAACCACGCACGAGGAAGATGAAGCAACCCCTCTATAGTTTACCCTCTTCGAATACTGACCCTTACCGAATTATGGCCAGGAACCCCTGCCTCTTTGCTTTCCCCTTCACCCTTTCAGTTGAAACTTCATTTACTTAATATTGTTAGATTAATAATAGCGTAGGAAATGCATTGCTGTTCATTTACAATAAGATAGAATTAAAGCCATGAACGATAAAAGGAATAATTTCTTATTTGCATCGTTCGCCATTTTTATCCACAAATATAAAGGATAAAAAAAATAGGTTTTTCTTGCAGTGATTCCATACACTGCAGCGAAGCCACACATGGAAGACAAAATAGATTACGGCGCTCATTTCACAACAACATTTCCACAACATAATAAATCAAGGATACGAAATAAGCGGTGTTAAGAATTTGTTGGAGGGGGGGAGGGGGGAATTAATATTTATATTTTTATTCTACTTATAACACATCAGGAAATATTATGAGTGTGTAAAATGCTCTTAATGCTATTTATTTATTTATTTATTTTAAATAACCTATGTTATTGAATCTCAGGTGTTCGAACCGAAATTTCCTTCAAATCCACCATTTTAATATATACGTTTAGATCCTGTATTGAACAAGGTTAGGGTATCAGGATGAGCAGAGGCGGATTTACACTTTTGCCGCCTATGGGCTGTGCCAGATTTGCCGCCCTCCTCCTGTCTGAATGTATCACTAGTAACCTATACTGATGTTTATGTTTGAGCTAAGTTACTGATAATTTACAACTCGTCTATCCGTTAGAATTTACTTACTCAGAGTATGAAAAAAAATTGTAAATATATAGGCCCATTCCTTTCCTTGAGTACACATTCTAAAAATATGTTGTAAAACCTGTTTAACAGAAAATGAAACATCAAAGTTAATTTAAATAATTGGAATACATTTCGTACACAACAGTCGCAGAAGATGTGTATTAGAAAGTAAATACAGGTATAACGTCACTATCAGAAAGTCCTCCGCCGCCTCCCAAGCCTGAGCACTCCAACGCAACGTCTACAAAAATATGCTTTATTCTCATATACTGTATAGACGCATCAAAAAGATAGGAAATGTCTGTTTCTTTTTGCTTCCCTCATTTTCTGCCTGTAATATGACACTTAATATTTTTGAATGTTAATATTATTGAATAGTACAGGATTTTTGTTTTTTTCCCTATTTTTTTTGCCCTGGGCTACAGCCCTCTTGTAAATACGCCTCTGAGGATGAGCTTCTTAATGTTTACGATGTCTAATTTTATAACAATTCCAAAAAAATAAAATACCAAAATTTAGAGATAAATTGTACCTTTCCAAACATGCCCATTAAAGATTGTAAGGGCAAATTTTAATGGGTTTTAAATTTTAGTCTTGCTGAAATTTAAATTACGCGATATTATTTTTTAGGAAATTTGTTGTCCAGACCTTATTTTAAAGGGTTTCTTCATTTTAAAGAAAGTAACACCTGCACAGAATAATTTAATAGAAGATACTAATAAATGTACCCAGAGAAAAAAAAAATATTTGATCTAAAAATAGGTCTCGGTACTATCTTGGTTTTTTTTTTTTTCTTTTTTAATAATTTAAGAATTTTTATTCAGATTTTCATAAAAAATATTTTTGCTGTCATTTTCCGGAAAAAAATATAACTTACTATTAGTTTCAGGGCTGCTTCATACACATTATACGTTTACATTATACTATAATTTCACAATTCAATAAATTATGTATGTCACTGTTACAGTTGCTTCAATCGGTAAGTTTTATCAGTTTTAACCCAATTTTTTTCTGTGTGTTTCAACGTAACCACATTATTTATTTTCAGAACATTGCTTGTATTTTTGTTTAATAAGTCCATCCGGAGTGTTTCTTTTTTTAAAAGGCTTTTCTTTTTTTAAAGCTAAATGTTCTGTTCTTGTCCATCTAGCACTGAATTCAAATGTTGAATGAAAACTGTTCGATTTAAGGTTTGCGTGACTTCTGTGCAAGTGCTGGTTTAGCGATTAGGGTGGGGCTGTGTTCTTCCACTGATGTTTTGCCGCGCTCCCACACGATCAATGAGTCATTGTACCGCTGAATGGGACGAAGGTCGTTCCCCGTTCCACGACTCGTATCGATCGTTCCTCGGAAAACGCGGGAAATGGATCCCAAAGAGACTCAAGTGGGAAGAAATGCATTCAAATCATGATGCCATTAAGAAACGGAGGCACCAACACCCTCGCATTTAAAACAACAAGCTTCCAAGAGAAGGAATTAAAATCAAGTCGATAAAAGAGTAATGATACACAAAAAACTGCTGACTGAAAACTTTAGAAATATAAACGTGATTAATAAAAGAAAACTACGTTGCTTTAGAAACTTAATGATAAATCACAATGCATAATCTCTGCATTGTTAGGTTCTTCATCGCTATTACCCTTAATAATATCTAAGGAAGAGAGTACCTAAAAGTGCAAAAGAATATTTGAGTGAAAATTTTTAAATATTGATTATATTGTTTTAATTATAAAAGAAAAGTAAAAACACATATAAGATCTCAATCATTTCTTGATATATATTTTTTTAATTTCAAAAATGACTGTGATCTTGTAATTAAAGAATTTCTATTTGAGGCGCTAATAGGTTCAGTCTAATTGCCTACTTTTTAAATTGTAATATATTAAAAGAGAGAGAGAGATTCACGTTTGAAGGAAAATCTTAGTTAAAAAAATTTCCTGCAGCTTTACAATTTGTGTTGTTTTGTTTTTAAGGAAATACATTGTTGAAATTACAGGATATTTCTCATTCCCTCCATTTTTAATGGTTAATTGTCTGAACATCATTTTTCTTTATTCGTTTTTATACTGTAATAAATATTTATGATACGTTCAATTGGAAACGTAATTCTTATTTTTAAAAAGTGAAAAATACTAGACAGACATTTAGAATGTTATCATTTAAAATTATGAGATAACTTACATTCAAAGACGGGAAACTACGAAAGCGGAAATGATTAACATTGACTTCCGCCTTGCGTTAAGAAAGTCATCTTCATTCAGAAATTATATGTTATCGAGAAATATTATAAAGCCATCTTTATATGGAACAATAAATTAGCAAATCTAGTTATTGCGAATTGGTGATCTTCAAACAAAGTTATTATTTTAAATTTATAATGATCTACGAGTCTGAGGCATATATTTATGCAAAAAATATTTTAGGATTTAATGAGTATTTTTTTTCTTAAGAACTTAAGAAGAAAAAATGAACTAAAAAAATAATAAATCCAACAGTAACTGATTTGCAAAACTTGTTTGAAATTATAATAAAATGAAAATACACTTATCAGAAATATCGAAAGTTTCGGCTTTGCATAGCTTTGTTTTCATTAGGGAAAAAAAGTCAAAAATCTAATTTGAAATGAACTATGGCAAATCAACATCAGACCTTTTATTTATTTATTTATTTATTTATTTATTTATTTATTTATTTATTT
>JAFIDM010014012.1:21698830-21728117 GCA_023159025.1 Thereuonema tuberculata
ATACACTTGGCAATATGTGCTTTGGTCCTTGACCCGCCATACTGTCTTAGCTGGGGAATCCCATGGTTTGAAACTTTTTCGAGATAATAATAATAATAATAAATACTTTATTGTTTTAAGACCATTATTATTATTAGTATCTGAATTAAAAAGGTTGGTCATCATCGCCTTTGTATAAACCTTAAAGTGAACAGGGAAAAAAAAAATAATCATGTGTTTTAAATAAAATATATTTATAGTCATTCAGTTTAAATATATAACGATGTGCAGTATTTTCCTGTTGCTCTTTTCTTTAAAACAAAAGAAAAGAATAGTAGAAAAAAACCCTGAAATTTTGAAACGAAACCATTCGGAAATCTTACTGGAAGAAATTTCATGCCAAAAAAAATTTCTAGCGAATTAGTTATTACTATTTGTAAAATAAAACTTTTCATTCTTTCTTAAATACTGAATAACATGTTTTCGAAATACATCCTGTTTTCTTTATTCTTCCACTCTTTGTTCAGTTTAATTAAGAATTTTATGACTTTAAAGGTATTTTAAAAACAAAAGTAAAATAAAACTACTATAATCATAACAGTAAAAGTAATAAAATCAATTAAAATTAGTAAATTTATTTATTTATTTATTTATTTATTATAATAATTAATTGATTTTTTTAACCGTATTTTACTCAATAATTTTTACTGAATCGTTTGCAATAAAAAAGTAATTAAATTAAAAATTAAAAAAGGGACCAAATTTTTAACTTGATACTACTACACACCGTATTCCTGAATGAAAAAAGTAATTAATTTTTACTAACAAAAAAAGTAATAAAAAAAAAATTATTACTGTAGGAAATTTAGAAATTCAGTAAATTTAATTTTTAAATTAACAATAAATTTGTTACACATTTAACAAGTTGATAAAGACAAACTTTTATAACAGTTTAAATTTTAAAAACATCGCTTTACTTTCTTTTAAATGAATGAAATTGTAATGAAATATGTGCATTCTTTAAGAGATATCCCCAAGGCGCCCAAGGGATTAGTGCCGTTTCTTGTCAATAGATGGCAGCTAAGTAGCGTCGACAGTTGATTCTGTTTGATGACTCGATAGCGGTGTCATGGTGGGATTGACGCCTAATGTTGACTCAGAACTTACGAACCGGATGCCTCAGAAAAGAAACCCAAGGCGGAAAAGTTCGCCGGGATCAAATGCTATTAATAGGAAAAACCCCTTTAATCACAGCAGTCTGGCTTCGGTTTTGCTTGTATTTCTAAGATGATTTCATCGCGGGAAACTTGAAATCTGCCATCTTTCTTTTGTTTGCTTCTTTTAAACAATTTCCAAATTTATATTTAACAAATTATTCTCAAAATTAACAATTTAAATAGCAAGCAACTTCACAGAATAGATTGCAAACTTAGGAAAGAATTCCCAAAGTGAAAATTAAAATTATAAAAAAAAATCAAAATTACAAAATTCACTTTATGATTAAATTTCTTTATATTTATTTCTTTTAATTAAAATTAAAAAAAAAAATAGTTAGATTTAGTGGATTTAAAAAAATAAATATCTCTTATTTTAATTATTATAATATTTTCAAAGCAAATAACAGCACAAAAATTTTTATTACTTTAATTTTAATCTGTAATAAATTAAAATTATAATATATCTAGTTACATATATTCAATAATATATATTATTGAATTTCTTTTCATGAGCTGTCAAAGATCATTTAATGAAGTTTTGTTTTCTTGTAAAAATTTTCAAGTAAAATAAGTATTTTCAAAACTATAAAATTAGGTTTAGAATTAGGTTAAGAATGTTCTCCAGGTACAAGGTCTCTGAACTGAAGACTATTCTAATTATTATCAAAATTAAGTTGCTTTTTGAATTTTCGTACGTCGAAAATGCCATTTTATATATCGTTATTTTAACTGGATGTGGATTGAGATATATAAATGTGGTCGTACGTACTATAAGGAGAACCGTAGATCTGTCTACGCGATATTATGTTACTTTATCATCTTGAGAAAAAAAACAGGATGGTTTTATTAAAATAGAATTGGTATGAATTGCTCTGAAACTTCCTGAAAAAAGAACTGAGTAATCCCACATGAGATTGTATCGTTCGACGGCTTACAATTGGCCAGTTTATTAGCAAGCTCTAATGGCATCAGATTGCTGCATTAATGGCAGCGTTATTTCCTATTTTGCTTCCGGTTTACGGATAAATCGAAGGCCTGACGATCCCTGCTATTAACGATGTCCTGAAAAAGATGACCCAGACGCTGAAATTGAAATAGAAGGTTTCTGTCTGTGGGGAATGCGGGCGGACGGTCGCCGTCTGAAAAGTTGTGCTTTTTGTTCCACCATGACATCATCGGGACATCAGACGAGGAAAGCCCATTTGCCACAGACGGAAAATAAAATTAGAACCGAGAAAACGATACACTGGAGACGAACTAAAATTAGACAAGTACACGAATGCGTTTACCGATTTCTTGCCAACAACTCCGGAAAAAAATTATCTTTTTTTCCTTTTTATTTATTTATGTACGTATTTATAGTAAACACGGCAGATCAAAGGAACTTCCAAAGCTGTAAAAGCTTAAATAGGCTTTTTTATCATTTAATAATTATATTTAACTTTTTTCTGCTATGTAAGTTTCGTGTTATTGTTAATTTATGTTTAATAATAAAACATAACTTGAACATAAATTTACAATAATTAAAAAAGAATAATAATAAGTAACTTAATAATATGTTTTAGGTTAAGGTGGATAATTAACTAAAAGAATTTACTTTAAGAATTAAGAGAAACTAATTTTAATAAAATTTATTTGTAAATGAGTTTATTTAATTTTGTATTTAATGTACAAAAAAAAAAATAATATTGATTAAAAATTTGAATTTGAGACAGAGTATTGTAAATTCCAATTTACATATTTAGTTTAATAATAATTTAGCTTTAATAAAATAAAATAACCTTATTGTAAATATGAGTCTTATAAAAATTATAAAAATTAGTCTGTTTATACTTTTAGTTATGTATTAACTTATTTACATATTTTAACCAATAAAATTTTATCTGTAAGCATTATTAAAAATAAAACAAAATTTATTTTACTTAACACATATTAATAATGGTAGTGTTCGAATTTAGAAATATCTTAGCACTTTCAAAGTAAATTTCAAAAATATCAAATGTAGGCACGTATCTGTAAATATCAGGCTTCTTGTTTCATTACAGAGTTGTTGTTCTTTATCATTTAAATCCTTAATGTTTTTCTTTCTTTTTAATATTTTACTTAAA
Organism: Thereuonema tuberculata; assembly: GCA_023159025.1. Classification (NCBI taxonomy): domain Eukaryota; kingdom Metazoa; phylum Arthropoda; class Chilopoda; order Scutigeromorpha; family Scutigeridae; genus Thereuonema; species Thereuonema tuberculata. The sequence continues at coordinate 21,702,135 of JAFIDM010014012.1, forward strand.
ATCTATTTAATATTCAATTACATAATTATACGAATTTGAAAAGTATCCCGTAAGACATTGTTTCGTTGCAACGCTTCCTATTTCGCAGTGGCAGGAATCCCCAAGAGACCCCGGGAAGAAGGGAAAAATAGGGCAAGGTTCATCCTTCCTGGGCTACACCAAGGGGAGACGCCATGTTAACGAATTATTTTCTTTCACGTAGAACACCAAGGGATAAGGACTTAAAGAAAGACTAGGAAAAACAGCAACAAACTAATTCATAGTAGAACTGGGAAGAAGAAGCTCTTTTTATTTGTGTAAGGTAAATTTTGTGACACTTTCAGTTACAAAGAAAGTAAAAATAATGAATGTTAGGAGAAAGTCCCTTTGTCAAAAAAGGGAAAGTAATGTTCTTTGTCCTTTTATTATTATTATTATTGTTATTATAATTACATTCAATCATTATTTAATCATTAATAACATTTAGAATCGCTAATTAATTTTCAAAAAGAGATTTTCTGAAATACAGTTGTCTTAAAATTAATCATATAAAGTATGAATTTAATTTTTTTTTATCAGTCCCATTAGGTACACTTATTAACTGTATACCTGTAGTCTAGGACCAAGAAGTTTAATATATAAATCTAAAAGTTAAAATAATAGTTAATAATTTAACAAATTAATTAAGCACTTAAAATTAAAATAATTTTCATTTTTTAATATTTAATTTTCCCATCCACAACATTACAAATCACTTGTTGTTTTATTTGTTTAAATGTTAAAGTATCCTTTTGATTAATATCTAGTTGACCGAAAATTTTGTATTTTACATAATTGACTAATATTATGTATCCGAAGTTATTTTTAATATTATCAATAAGTTAATTCCTTTTGTTTAGAATCTCCTTCTCTTCTTATGTCTATTTAATATTATTTATTAAATAGCTATTAATGCTATTAATCTAACAGCAAGAATTTTATTTATAATATTGGATTTAATTTAAAGGAGCAAAAAATTTTAATTTAAGCTTAGTTGAAAAGTTTAAGTTCGAATTATAAAAATTTGCATTATTTAAGAAACTTCCAAAAAATATGCCTTCCTAATATTAATTACTTTTTGTGTCCTATTTTTTTTTTAAATAAGAAATTATAAATTATAACAATACCTATAACAAAATATGATTTGCAAAATTGCATTACAAAAATTAATTTTCTTTATTATTTATTTAAAATGACAGTACACATTATTCCACACGTGTTTAACTAATAATATAAAATGTACTTTGATTGTGCAGATATGTTAAATTTGTAGGCTTTGATATTCATTAACGATAAATAACTTACATAAGATATATCACTATATTGAATACACAAAAGAAAAGTAAATAAAATAAATTTCACTTAAAATCTGAAAATAAATTATATAAGATTTTATTCATTGAACATCCGTAGTTAAATCAAAAATATTCAAACAAAAATTATATTTAGTAAACGTTGTTTAATGTGCGGAGTGAACTAAATTTTTTCTCGAAAAATTATATTTATTTAATCTTTGACCTAATTATCATCCTCTACCTAAAAGTAATATAATATTAACAATAATGAAAACATAAATTGACTTTTATTCTTTTAAAAATATTTCTCGTTATATAAATATAGTTAAGTTTGTATATTTATTTAAACGCGAGAAGGAACATTAAATAATGTGTTTATCTGTTACAGACTTTTCACTTTAGTTTTATTTAGTTTTTCTGTTTCTATATTAAGTAACATTTGAGTTCATTTTAAGTTGAAGCAATGAGTTTGATCGAACAATTAAAGGAACAATTAAGGATTTATTATATATTAACAATTAGATTGATAATTTTAATTTAATTCATGTAATTTTTATTTCAGGACAAATAAAATAAATTATTTAGTAAAAACTCAATAACAAAAAACAAAAACAAAAAAGCTAAAATTTAACTTTAGTCAATTAAAAAAGTTTTGATTGTAAATATTAAAAATGAAAAAAAGAAAGATGTCGTAATTATATTTAATTACAACCTAAATTAAATAAATAAAAAAAAGCAATTACTTAGGTAATATAAGTGATTTATAAGCAATTTGAATTCGAAAATTATTTGAATCAAATAAATTTAATGAGCAAAAACTTATTTACAAGATTGCTTCATTTTTTAAAATTAAATTAAATATAAAATAAAATAAGCCTTAAATGAATTCTATTAAACAATATTTAACCAGACACTTGTTTTTAATTTTGTCTTCATCACATGTGTGTTTTACAGGACTTTTGTTTTTAACATCATGAATTCTATTAAATTAATAAGAATATAATAAATAATAAAGAACTTCGTGACATGTTGCCAAGGATCAAAATTGTAAATAGAGTTTCAGAACATAAAAAAAAAGAAAAAAAAAAATGGGATAAATATTGTTATAAACAAAGTAATTGACAATACAATTTTACAAATTTGAAGGATTACTGAAAGTATGAAGATTTTTCGACTTTGAAAATTCAAGGTCAAGCGAGGTTAATTGAAAATAGGGTTGAATTTTGTGGGAATAAATAAAGGCACCTTTTGAAAGAGAATAACCTTTCATTTTAATTCCCATTATGTTTAAGAATTTACAACAGGCTATGTGTGAGATAAGCAACCACTGCTCCAGGCTTCGATGAGGGGAACAACAATTAAGATTTTACAAAAACCTTCTGCTGTTGCTGGAACAGAAGGGAAAAAAAATCAGTCAGGAAGTGTCGAATTACCCCACAAAGAAAGTGTTCCTAGACAGAAATGCTTTATTTAAAAATAATTTTTAGTCTGAGATGTTCGCCAAATAATAATAATTAATATAAGAGCTTTTTCATTGTATTTTACAAATACTTTGGCGAATCTAAAAGATTGAGAAGGAAATAAAAGTAAAAAAATAATCGTTTATCAGTATTTTTTAATATTTCAATAATGAAAAAGTTTAGAGCAATTGATATATTAAATTATGAAAATACTCTAAATATTTTTATAATGAAATATTGTTTCATAATACGTTAAAATACAAATTTTTTTGGACTTCAATTAAGTGATATTTGATGGGATTTTACTTGCCCAATAAAAATTTTAAAATTTAAATAAATTTGATAAATTGTTTTATTATAAAAATTGTTGTTTTTATTACTTACTAAAGTTGAAGATTGTTATAGTTGAATTACTAAACATCTAGATATAAAGGAGGTATTTTTCTGATATATTCAACTGGAAGAATGTATTTGGTCAGGAGTGCTGAGAATGGCGTTTGTATTTCATTAAGGTATATTTTCTTTAGTAAAATGTCTATTGTATGTAAGCTTTTGTAGGAACTCTAAAAAAATGAAATACACTGCAACCTCGTTTATCTGGCCCTCGTTGATCGGATCTCCGGATAATCCGGATCAGATTTGTAGACATTTTTTTTTATTATTCAATGTTCACGTAGATAATAATTTTTAACTATAATAGCAAGAATGTATAAGTAGCCTACATTCGCTTTTTATTCTGATTAAATCTACACTTTCTGCATAGATTATACAATTAATTATGGTAATAAAATGCTTTTTGTCGAGTTTAAGAAAGCTTTACTAGAGTGTCACAGGGCGTTGAAGCTACAAAACAGTTTTTTTATCGTAATAAACTGTAAGTCTGTTTATTTAAGGATTTGTTTTGCTTATTACCCGGATTATCCGGATTTTCGATATTCCGGATTGCCTTTGGTCTCAGTCCGGATAAACGAGGTTGTAGTGTAGTTGGATTCAGGTAAGGAAATGATGTAACGTGAAGTCCTCTAACATCGAGTTATCATCCAACTAAAGAAGGGGTGGGTTGAAGGGGACCATTTTACATATATTTATGTCAAGGCACAGGACTACCTTACCTTTGACCTCTGATAAACATTATTATTTTGTAAAATGCAATTAAGAATTTAGGAAAGAAATAGAGCTATTGTAAAATTAATATTTCGATTGTCTGAATAATCGAAGTGGAAATAGGGTTACATTCTAGTAAAATATAAAAGATAATATTCCTTATTACTATTCGTTTTCCCTTTAATAAGCTGCAGATTATTGAAGATCAAAAGCAGGGAAAAAATATTAGTGCAATCAAAGTGGAGATAATACCTGAAAAAAAAAATTAACTAACAAACAAACAAAATCTTCAATGTAATATTAAAATAAAAAAAATATAATAAAATGTTATTGTATTTACCTATAGTGAATGGTGGAGGATTAGTAAAAATATAGTATTTAAAAAAAAATATTACATCTTTATGTTTTTACTTCATATCTATTTCAATTAATATTAAGTATATTGATTATATATGATTACTCGTAATTTTTAAACCATATATTTTTTAAACAATTCATTATATTACATTCAGTAGGGAGGGGTTTTGATACAAGCTGTCCCCCCCCCCACCTCCTGCTACACCCATATATCCAAGAGTTGTCCCTCATTACTTCAATGCTAATATAAACTGCAAATAATTTTAGGGCCTTTTTTATATTATAAAGTTTTATAAATATCATTCAGAGTTTATCTGAACTTAATTGATTTAAATTCAATTTATTGGATTCTTTCTTTCTTAATTAAAATTTAAAAAAAAAGACACAATTAGTAATTGTTATTTTGTTTTATTAATTTGGTTCTTTTTAATGTTAATTTAATTTCACAGTAAACACGCCCAATTTTATTACTACATTTAATTCAGGAGTCAAATCTAAGTTTTCCTAAGGAGTTATTTTTTTTTTTTTTTCTTAATTTAAAATTTGACTTTGCAAATAAATTAATAAATCCACAAATTTAATTTCAGTTAAGACTTTTTTTGTTTGTTTGTTTGTTTCAGAAGTTTAAATACCCTGTATTAAAATGTTGACACTCCGTAATTGATGTAGACGAACTTCGCAATTGTTTCTCTTTTAAGATGGCGTAGTAAGAAGGGAATATCAGCATTGAAATTTTCTCCATTTTAAAATGTTTTGTCAGTTTATAGTCCAACATATAACAAAAATCAAGTTTCTGTTGATTAAGAAAATGAAACTTTTTTATACATTTTTAAAAATTTAATTTGCAGTATTTCTCATATTTTTTTTAAAGTTTTCATTTTTTATTTTTATTTTTTTTGAGTGGAAAGAGGCCTAAACTCCGTCAGCAAAAATATATTTAGACCGGCCTATCCTTCAGAAGATCGTAAATATCCCTTAAAAAATAAATATTAAGTAATAAAAATAAATATTAAGAAGTAACCGGTCACAACATTTTTGGGTTGTCTGTCAATGATGTTCCCACGGCCCCTGCTTCAGTATCTCTGCATAATATTAGTAGCATCCTTCATCTTATCTGAGGATATAGTGTTCGTAGGTCTTCCCCTGATATTCAAATTTATATGTCTAGTTAATACTATTCTAAAAGATAATATGTACATAAAATATTAATAAATTAAAAAGTTTATAAGCTTTTTATAATAAAAACTAAGCAGATCACTTCCATTTCTAAAATTAAAATTATTCTTTTTATTAATTCTTTTCGGAAGGGATTATTATTTTTTTTTTATATATTAATACTAATGTTGTCGTAATTTCCAGTTGTAATATATTCCCGAAAATTAAAAACAAATTTTTTTTTGATAACTTGAAGAAATTGCATTGTAAGCTAACATAGAATTTTACGAAAAATAATCAGCTAAATAAACTTTAATTTATAAAATTACAAGTATTAAATTTTATTAATATTAATATTTAAAAAAAACATCGGTAAATACCTTTCTAAGTTTTAATAAATCGGTAAAAAGTGAAAGTAATATGAGTTATAATTAACTTTTTAATAAAATTTTCAACTTTTATTTTATTTAATTGTCACAAAGAATATTAATCATTAACTTATTTTATTATAAAATAAAATAATTTTTATTTTAAGTTATGATTGATATTATTTTTAATTTGAATGTTGAATTGTTAGTCTTAGATAATTCACTCCTGGAATTAAAAATGTAAATGATTCAGTTATGGTTATATTAATATTTTTTGTGATGAAACCCAGTTGACTAAGATTCTTTTTCCGTCCCATGTGGCCCTGCCCTTGTATGTATCATCGTTTCGTCGAAAACTCCAGCAACGCTTCCTCCGTTTCCCGCCCAAAAGCACGCTGCCATTGCTTTGATGAGGCCAAAATGTAGTTTCCAGTTTGGCCGCTTGAGGACCACCGGTAGATCAGCCATAACAACCCTGGGTTCTCATCGGGTGCTTGTGCTGGAGCTGTCGGCTGTAATTTTTCCCGTCAAAGCATAATGATACAGCGCTCGGGGCCGTGCCTTCCTCGCTAACCAATAAAAGCTCGCTTAGCAATGATGTCAATTCGGTTTCTCCTATGAGAACTCGCAATCTTTCGCAACCACTCGTGATTGGAGGGAATATCGAAATGAAATTTTTCTGTTTTAGTACAAAATTAGATCTAAATACGAAAATAACAAACAACAATAATAAAAAGACCAAGAAATTACAGTTAACTAAACCACTGATTTACGAGCTTGGATCTTAATTAGAAATGAAACCAGGCTCACATCTTAACTTAATAAGGGAAGAAAAAGGAATTAAAATAATCCATAAATATATTCTTTGATGAATAATTATTTATTTCATGTTTTATCAGAACCCAAGCATCGAAATTCATTAAAATATCTTTAAAATAACATATCTCTTCTTCTATTAAGACATGCAGTAATTAATTTTAATTATCACTAGTAATATAATGCAAGTGTACTTCAATGTTACTCAGATAGCAATGGATTTTAAACTGAGATAAAACTTTACGTAACTGATTTTAGATGTCTGGAGACCATTGTTACTTGGCTACCAATGACATTAATAATTTTTTATATTTATCTAAGAACCCAATTGACACGCACAATTTACGCACGTTAAAGAAAGATTAATAATTTTTTATATTTTTTTTTATCACAATAAATACGGTTTAGCAATATTTAAAACGGACATATTAACATAACTATGAGTAAATTTGAAGTGGATAACTAGAAATAACCAATTGGTTGATAAGTTAATACAGTACATACTTATCTGTCTAGATATATATAAATCCATCAACAAATCATCCTTTATGAAAAAAACCTTTACTCCATGACGATATTTCTACTAATTTGTAGAATTAGTGATGTATCATTTATTAGAATTTGAATAATTAGTGATGTATCATTGTTTATTAGAATTTGATAAATTGTAATTATTTTAGTCTATTCTCAATAATGATGATTTGTAATATCACATACTATTATTCATTAACGTTGTTTAAAAGAATTTGATGAAATTCTTTGTTTATTTATTGTAATAAGAGGAAGGTTTATTTTATTTTTCCTCTTTTACCTGTAACCTGAAGAAGAATGATTGAAAAAATCATTCGAAATATCGTCATGGAGTAACAGTTTTTTTCACAAAGGATGATTTGTTGATGGTTGATAAGTCTTTTATCAGTGCGATTTTTGATGAGAATCAAAACTTTTGCAGTTTCTTTCGGTTAGAAATATTAAAAACTTCTTGGAAATCGAAGTGGCGCCTCCAGAAACAAATAAACAACAAGAAATTCACAGTAAAAAATGAGTTTAAAAAACTCATTTGCCTACTTAGATAGGATATTAAAATTTCCAAGACCCGCTATTGACCGATGAAAAATAGAAAAATTGAAAAAAAAAGTCCTATTTTAAATTTTTAAAATACATATTTGTTTGTTTGTTTGTTTTTTGCGTCGTTATTTTTCCCGCCATCTAATTCAAAATCATGTCTTTCTTCTATTGTGAGAAAATAGCAAATTTTCAGAGAAGATAATGAGTTCGGAGAAGTAAGTCATTAGGAATACAAGGAATAGATGATTTGGGGTCTCAGGTATCTCGTCGCAAAGTGAATTTCTGTCGTAATTTGTGCTTAGCGTAGAATAGAAAAGTTTTGACAAACAGAGACTCTTGTTTTAAACTACATCAAGATACTTGTAAGCTATAGATGTCCATGAAATTTATTATTTTTGTAACCACTGTTGCCACTTTTTTCATTGTAAGTATTACAAATTAACATTATTCCAATAATTATTTCGAATTTCAAATTAAATGCACGCCTACAGCTTAAAACAACACGACCCTGATGAAACTAAGGAGGAGTTAGACGAATACCAGGTTAGTTTTTTACTTTTCTTTATTTTTATAGGCCTATTCAGTAATCTTATAAAATTAATGATAAAAGTTGTGATCTTAAATTTCAGTTTCAACAGTCTTCCAACTGAACGCAACCTTCCAGCATCAACTAAATTTCGAACGATGGAAATGGGTCTTCTTTTAGCAAATTCTTTCTTATATCCGACTGTAAAGCCACTCTCACTTCAAGAACTCCAAACATTTGAAGAAATGTGATGGTTTCAAGCGTCAAATAAAAAAAAAAAGACTACAAAATAACAAACAATACGCCCTAAAGACATCTTCAAACCAGACACCAAAGTGTTGGACAGATGCAAGAGGAAGACAGAAAGAAGTAGCTTTTAAAAGATGATAATTACATCTTTCTGGGTAATAATTAAGCTAATTTGAATCGGAAAGCGAAATAAATTTCGAAGTATTAAAGAAAAACGAATTTTGCTAAATACTAATAAAGAAAAAAGTCCACAAGAATTCGAAAGACAAGACCTGATAGCAAGAGATATTGTCATGCGTTTGTCGGTTTATGTTAGTCTCAATTGTAAGTGACTATTAGGAGAACTTACATGAGATCGTTATGAGAATTGAACTGTTACTAGGAGATAATAAGGAAGAGTAAGGAATTATAACTTATTTTTCAAAAGTCAGCTACAATCAACATTTCCAACTGTGAGTTCGTTGGGGCACAGAAACTTCCTGAAAATGGAAGGAGGAAGCACACAGCAGTCATGCTTAGAATTGTTCAATAAACAATATGGTAACAATGAAAAGAAAACAAAATCAAACCTTCCATCTTATTTCTGATAAAACAAAACCTGTTCTTAGCATTTCATTATTATTTTTATGGTGAACTTTATTAAGATTGGCATTTGTGTTCGTAAGGTTCAAGAATACATTGCCGTAACCTTAAATAAGAATGAGCAGCACCGGAAGTAAAGCAGTTTCTACAGGAAGTGATAATTTATAAACATAGAGATGCTCTTTTCTTTTTGAGTTTTTTCTTCTCCAGCAGAAATGAAAAGAAAAGCAGTTTACTGACGAAGGATCCCGAGTCTTTCAGAAACTTTTTACTAATTAAAATCCCAAAGCTAACAAGTAAAATGTTAAATGACGCTTATTTTTATTTGATTAGAATAAAAGAGGCATAAATAGGATTATAGTTGTGGGTGGGCCACGTTAGGATCCGGTCTCCAAGAGCCAAAAAGACAAAAAAGGTCCTGAAAAATAATTAGTAAAACCAGTACAACTCCGTTATATTAAACTCCGAAGAAAATAAACTAATGAATTGATGTCTGTATTAATCAAGAAAAAAAAATCGAATAATTTGCAATCAATGAAGTTTTAAAATTTTGAAATTATCTTGATCTATCTTTTCCCATTCTTAATAAAATAATGAAAGAAAATAATGTTTAGTTTTCCGTTTCTTAGTTTTTCTTATTCACTTCCTCTACAATTAAATTTGTAGAGGAAATATGTAATGACAAAGTCTTAATGTTACTTATTACAACTTATTTCTATGAAGCAGGATTCTCAGTTCCGTTCACAGCCAAATTCAATAAATAGAATGGAGGTTGAGAATGAGGCTATCAACAGAGTTTGAAAGAAATCTATAAAGAATAAAGTTCATTTAGAAATAGAAAGTCTTCAAATGGAAAGGAATAGATTTCAGTCATTTAATTTTTCTTCAACTTATTTCTGTTTTAGAAGGAAGCTTTTAATCTTCATAAAAGGATTCCTTATGTTTGCGATACATTTCAAAATGTTTATAATGGACCACTTGAGGATAGGCGGGGCTTCATAGTTACAACATATCCCACCAGGCTACTGCTTGGCTTGTGGGATAAACAAAGCCATGTGCTTTGTTTTAACCCGTGTAGATATAGAGGAAATATTATATTAAAGAAGGATATTGCAAGTGTTTATACAGAATTATTACAATAAGGAACTGCACAGTACTGAACCAATCCGTCTTGAAATATAAAAATCGATGATTTTTTTTTTTTTTTTTTAAGTTTTTTACATGTGTTAATTTTTTTTTTTTTAAAGTTCTTGAATGGAGCCAACACACAAGTCTAAATAAAAATTAAGTTAAAAGTTTAAAAAAAATAAACATTTACAATTAAAACAAACTAGTTTCGGCCCCATTAACGGGTCATCATCAGTGAATGATTTTTTTTTTTTTAGTAATTCACACTAAGTTATATAACATGTTATGTTATATTATGTAATGAATGTGGGTGGCAGAGAAGCCAAGCACTGCGACCGGAGGTCTATTGTACTAACCCACGGAAAGAAGGACAGATGGAGAGAAAGACTGAGAAAGTATGGTGGGAGAAGTGCAGGGGAAACGGGAGAACCCCGAGAAAACCTGCCCAGCGCGGATCATCCACCATCACGAAACCCACATGAGAACCGAACCCGGTACTCAGAGGTGAGAGGCCGATGTCATAGCGACTATATAACTTACTCGCCATTTGGGCTTTCTGTTTGTTTATCCCACAAAATCTCTCACCATATGCTTAATACGTCGTATGTGACGTGGATAGGTGATCCATTGAATGTTTAAAATTATAATAAACGTTGACTTACTTAATAAGCTTATTATCCATTATTGAGATCCGAATCACAGACTGAATTTTGCCTTGAGAAAAAGAATTCTTTATTTTGGAACAAAATCACGATACCATTTGGGGCAGATTCTACTCGAACATTCTGCTTTGCTTAAAGAAAGAAATCAACGAGAATAAACAAATTTACTTTGTAATCTTATAAAACATCATTCTCCACTAGTAATTTTGGAACTACCTAAGGAATCTTTTTGAAACTTGGGGTACATATTTACAGCAAGTGAAGTTATAACCTTAATATTTCATTTTTTTTTCCAAGTAGATATCCCAAGAAATTGAAGCATTAAAATGACACAAATTACTTCCGAACACAAAAAATTAAAAAAAAAAATACATTCGAACAATAATTTTTATTGATATCTAAATAATGTATATTAATCTTTAACAAAAATTAAATTTCTCATTCTAAAAAAAATGCTGTAATTTGTTCGTATATCCACATATTACAGAGTAGGCCTATATCTATAAAATCCTCGTTCATCTAGTTCCTACAAATTTTCGAAAGAAAGTGTCCAATATACGATAAAAATTCTAAAATTAACAATTAAAATATAAACAAAGTAACAAAATAATTTAAATTCCAGTTCGTTTTAAAACTTATCATTGAAAACTTCCTGCAATTTCTTTGATGATTGAATAAAACCTGAATTGATTCATTAACCAATGTTGTTTTTGAGGAAATTTCAATTCGGAGAATCAGTTCTTCTTCATAAGAAGTGATTAGAACAAAATTTAGCAGTTTTGGTTATTGAAACGCTGACTAATTTTGCTTAAAGACAGAATTTTAAATAAAAGAATTTAATATTGGATCATAAATCGTAGTCTTATAAACATTTCAATATTAATTGTTTTATTTTTTTAATAATATTCTTTGCCTTAACATAAAAAAAATGTCATAGAACAGAGGAAAAAATATCTACAATGTAATTATAAGCTGACTTGTTTGAAAAACCGAACATGTATATTAAATTTTATTATGATTTATTAAAGTTATAGTGTTGATAGAGACGTTAGATTAGATTAATTGAAAGTGGGTGGCATGACTGCCGAGCACGTCGACCTGAAAGATCTTTTGTACTATACCACTGAAAGAAGGAGAGACAGACTGAGAAAGGATGGTGTGAGAAATGCAGGGGAAACGGGAGAACCCCGGGAAAACCTGCCCAGCGCGGATCGCCACCATCAACGAAACTCACATGAGAACCGAACCCGGTATACTCAGAGGTGAGAGGCCAGTGTCTTAGCGACATTGCCAACCGCGCGGCCTTTGTAGAGATGTTAATATAGACTTGTAATATAACTGGTTTTATTCTAGCGATGCTCATCTATGTTAAAGCCACATTAATTCTAATTTATATAAATCATACATGGTGAAGAATACGGAAACAATAAATATGTAAGAATTTGTACTTAACAGTGATATTTAGTTGTGAAATCTATAAATCTATTAGATCTATTGTTCATCTGTAATATAAAAGGAAAATTTATGGATGTGTGTTTTTCTCTGTTCGAAATATTTAGCATACTTCCCAACATGCTACAGACTTGAATGTTGGTGTGTGGGTAGTTTTCGTAGTGTAGTCAATGCAGTGGCGTAGCTAGAGTTTCTACCTCCCTGGGCGGTCCTGAGTTTGACAAAAAGTCAAAACGACATATAGGATATTCCCCGACCACTGCAGAAGACCAAAAGGGTCGCCCCCCAAAAAAGTGCCCCCCCCTCCCTCCCCCAGCTACGCTAGTGAGACAATGTAAAAAAATATAAAAATAAACTTCTTTATTTTTTTTATTTTGAGGGGAGAATGACTATGAAGTGTATGGAGGCAACCCACAATACACCTGAGTTAAGTAATCTGCAATGCTTTCCTCTGCCATTGCGAAGTAATCTTACAATTTCTATTTCTTTCTCATCCACATCATTACGAAGAACGGGGATTTTGCTAGAATTACATATAACTTAAAACCTTACCACATGATTTTTAGCATTAATTGAGTATACTTTCGATGTTTTTACATAAGAAATGGTAAAGGAATTGGGAAAATTTCTAAAATATATTTTCATAGTTATCAGCTAAATCATTCCATTTCAAAAAAAATATTCGAAGAATCTGTTTTAGAAAGTGTTAGTTTTATTATAATCTTCGTTTACGTAGGCTGTAACTATTATTTATATTCTCGACCAACAAGCTAAAAACACTAGTAAACGAAGCCAATGTGTCCAGTATTGAAACAACTCTTGGAGCGATGAGGACTTTCCAATATAATATAAAAATACTACACAAAAAAATTCACCTTTTTCATATTAATTCCATTCAAAGTGCAAATGTCTGGGACGACATTACGGTATTAGAACAACTAAGAGTTTGGAGATTTAGTACAAATAATTACAACAGTTTGGGATTTTCTACCGTAAAAGAAACGGTAACTTCTTCTATTAGAAAACAAAGTCGATATAAGTCTATGGTGTCCTGTGGGATTCTGTTTCAAACATTCATTGAAGCTGCCTTTGTTGATTGGTTTTCGAGCACTTTGGTAAACTTGATATTTCGGGAGGCGTGGAAAGCAAACGATTATTTTTATTTTTATTTTTTTTTCGGGGGGGGGGGGGGGGGGTGGGGGGGGGTGGGATGGGGTATACTTTAAATCATGGCCCCCTCGAAATCTCAAAATGTATAGATTAGCACTATTTTAGATTTTTCGTTTTTTTGGTTATTGCTTTGTTCTCTAACTTAAGCCGCTTCCCCGAAATATAATCCTTTTACGACCTGAATGAGAAAAATTCTCTTTAGTTTTCTGTGATAGAATCATGAACATTAACAAATACATCACCTTGTTATAGAATGAAAGCTGTCTTTATTTGCCGCAATCTAGAGATATGGTATAAGTTATGTTCATGAAAGACGAAGCTCCACATCATAAGAGAAGTTACAACTGTAAATTGGAAGAACCAGATAACGCTAGCCCCAACATTCTCTGGATAGGAACTCTGTAGAAAAAAATTAACATCTTCCTCAATCTCATTGTTAAAAAAAAACAAAAAAAAAAAAAAAGCTAGCCAACAAATACTATATGTAGGTGCGGTAAATACCATAACTTAGCTGATGAAGATTTATGCTGCATACTTCGGTTCGTAGGCATACCCAGGAATGATGATCGTCGCAGTGTCATTCAACAACAACAAAAAAAAAAAGCCGTCGTCTCCTTTCTCGAAAAAGGGGAGTTAAAGAAATACCAATGACTTTCCAACCAAAAACCAGGTCCCAAATCCTAGATTTGTTCCATTTTCGGAAATAATGGGGCTGGGGGTTTCTAATCCCCAAAGTGGTCCGCCAGTGTTGGTTCTTCACTTCTGCCAACGACAGCACCATTGTTGGAAGCTTTCTTGACATTAATACCAACAGAAACGAACGAAATAAAAATGTTAGGTTCTCTCAAAATGCTCCATCATCAAATTAATTCCAGTTTTAAATAATAAGTATCTAAAGATAGTATTTCTTCCTTATTTAAATCTTATTTTCAGGTTGATTAAATTTAAACTGCTACCATTAAAAATATTCGCTCTTTAATTGTCAGTCAGCTTCGTTTCAGGAAGCAAACGTATCATTAATAGATTTGGGATGTTCCTAAAATATTTCAATTTTAGGATATTGATTTTCAAGAAAAAAAATAATAATAAAATAAATATAATACAGTTTAATGATTTCGAAATGTTTACTTGAAAAATCCGATTTCTGATTCCTCTGACTTTTCTATCAGAACCTTGTTTCAAGGAAGAGTTTACAGCGAGGGAATGTCCCCAATCGAAAGATTATGAAAACTTAGTGAACTCAATCCTAGAGTTTTACGAGGATGACAAAATAAGAATATCCAAATCGACATTTCAAACAAAAGAATGGAACAATCTTTCAAAAGCTCATAGAAAACGTAAGGAGAAAAAAGATGTGAGATCACAATGGAAGATTCCTCCAGTTCGTAGGTCACGTAATGCTAATATCAGACAGTTGTTATAGAAAACTGCCAACCAAAGAAAAGGAGAATGGGTAGATCTGCCCCACCATAAGATATATGCGTAAGAAAAGATCTCCATAAATAGAACATTTTTTATTATTACGATTTGTCTCATTATTAGTCCATTCGGAGTTATATAAGTCTATGAGGTTTGAGTGATTGATTGTGGTGAATGTGGGTGGCAGGGAAGCCAACCACCTACAGGCGGGGGATGCTTGGATGTAGGTGGTTGGCTTCCCTGCCACCCACATTCACCACAATCAATCGATCACACTGTTAATAACTTTTATACGTAATTAATAATTAATATTATCATTTATTTCCAGTAAATAATAATAATTTACATGTAATAAATGAAAACAATATTTACTGTTACTGAACATAATTATTAAATGATAATTAATTAATATATCCGGGAAGTAAGATGTCAACGAGATAAGTCATATCTAGACGTATATAACTCCAAACGGACTAATAACTGAGACGAGTCGTAATAACAACATATGTTCTACGTAAGGAGATCTTTCTACAATTATATGTATCTTATCACTATACAGGGTAGGGCAATTTCCCATAAATTTTTCTTCATTCTCCTTTCCTTGAATATGATAATGATGAACGAAAGCAGAAAAATCAAGCTAATTTTAAAATCTTTGCAATGTATTTACTTTCTAGGTATCAAGTACTTCTAATACAGTCAGATTTTGATTCAGTTTTGACGAACGTATCTTCGATAGACCTTTATAAAGTAACCAAATATGCTTTGCACAGATGCTTCCAAAGATGACAACAAACAAGAAAAATGAAAAACACTGAGAAGGGCAGGAGATAGATAATACAGAGATGAAAGAACAGAAAGGAAATCATACTTGGAAAATTTAACTGGTTCTACAGAATTAAAATCAGAGAAGAGATTAGAAAGAATTGCCTTTACTACCTACATATGAGAATAATTACATTGAATATCTGGTTTAGGGCGGGTTCTGAGGCTAAGTGGTAATAGTTGGAGGATCTAAGTTCAATCCCCGGTTGAGGTCTGGGATTTTTTCCCAAACCTTGCTGAATTCTCTCCCAAACGGGCCCTAGGCTCTACCCAGTCCTCTGATAATGGGTGTCTGGTGTCTTTCCCTGAGGTTAAAGACTGGCAGGCGTCGGGATGACTACCCGATCTCATCTTAGTCCCCCGTTGGTCACGGAACGCAGGGAGGCACAAAGACCTCAAGAGGCACAAAGGCTTGTAGTAGGATACGTAACCTTAATCTGGTTTGGGAGTAGCGGCACTGTAACACTAATCTGTCATAGCATTAACCATCAAAGAATTCCACATTTCAATAAGTATCCCACATGAATCGTCTCAGTGTCAGACTCCTCCAGATTTGGAATGATATCAGAAACTGTAACTCTTCAATACTTATAATTTTACGTAATCCTACTCAATGAAGGTAAACTCTTTCGAACTATTTTCATATCTAAGAAGGTTTAACGTGCATCAAATGTAACATAAAAATGGAAAAAAATATAGAAATGAACAAATTAGTTTGCTTTCACGCCTTTGAGCTATTAATTTTCCGCCGATGTATTTGGCTGAACCTTTTATTAAATGCCTTTTGTGCATCAGCGCTTAGCGGGCTAAGGTAATTTTGCTGTACTAGTTATAAACTTAGCGATTTTTCTATTGTCGTTTGCTTTTGTGGGGTCCCACTTCCGAGAGCGGGAAATGGATCCATAGACTTCCACGCGTTCTGTGCTTGATCAACGAGGCTAAATCTGGCTGATGAGTCCTAATAAGGATTAAGAAACAGCTGTCCCAGATTGCCGTCGACGATGGTTCAAAGACAAAACAAACGAATTTGTGCATTTCTATATTTTTTCCGTTTTTCATAACTGTTTTCATGTAATCTTGAATAAAATCTAACGGAGTGTCTCATCTAACAAATTTATTTTCGCCATCTGTTTCTTACAGAGGCATTTGGATGACGTCATTCGAAGTTCTGACTACAAGTGAATACAAAGTTTCCTAATTGCTGGAACCCTTGATGTCTGGTGGCTGCATCGGATTGGACGTTACCATTCTCATATTAGTAATGAACTTATTGGACTTCCTTTCTGTCTATCTCTTGACTCATCGACTTTGTTGGTTTCGTCAATGACAATTTGTATTAGAGAATTTGGCCACAATCGTTGCTTCCCAATAGAATCTCCCTTGACTTGATGAAAAGTCGAAGTAAATTATTACTTTACTCTTATAACTTTTATTATTAAAAAAAATTCAGTTGTGTTATTATTATTATTTTTTTTTTTTTGAAAATAAAACTGCAGAGGAGATGTGATACAAAGCCTGAAATTGTCTAAAGCAGCGGTTCCCAACCTTTTTCAGCTGGCGACCCACCTTTCGTTATCGGAATACCTCCACATATATAGGAATAGAAGAATATAGAATAAAGCTATATTTGTATCGTATCCCTTCCTTATATATGATCGATTTTCGATTTTTCTGATCTTTTCTGATGGTTTATTCGATCATTTCTGATAGTTTTAGGATCAAGTCGCGACCCACCTGTAACCCTTCCGCGACCCACTAGTGGGTCGCGACCCACCGGTTGGGAACCGCTGGTCTAAAGAATCCGAAATTGTGAGAGATCAAATCCAAAAATGACAAAGTTTCCACAAAGTATCTCGACACTGTCGGTATATATTTCTGTATTTTTTTTTTAGTAATGTTTAAAAGTATCATTGTGATAATATTCTTCGAATCGGAATATGACAAGTAATCCACGGATAAGTTAGTATTTATTATCCGCGCGCTCAAAGATGAACCTCCCAGAATGCAACGCAGATTATAGATTGACCTTTCCTGGCTTTTCGTTAACATTCAAATGGAAGAGAAAATGACGGTCGCTGGTTCACAGTCAACATTTCGACAAGGAAGAGTTATCAACAGTCAAGCTAGGGAAATTATTCTTAACGTTGCTCGTCGATTTCTAGAAGATGTATCGCCCAACAACGATTTGAAAAGTAAAAAGGATGCGTTGAAGGTCATTGCAGAATATACTGGAGTGAGTTTGTCTACGGTGAAGAGAATTGTACAGTCGCCATTGCTGCTAACGTCAGGGAGAAAAAGGCCTCGTTTGGCTCCAAAGAGTTCGCCTGATGATTTTGATTGTTACGTCATTCGTCAAATTGTTGCTGATATGCATATCAAGAAGGAATTGTTGCCATTTTCTCTTCCATTTGAATGTTAACGAAAACGTCAATCTATAATCTGCGTTGCATTCTGGGAGGTTCATCTTTGAGCGCGCGAATAATAGGACTATTTTTGTTTATTTAGCTTGGAACCAGATGTAGTCTTTTTTTTTTTTGTCTTTTTTGTTATTGAGCGCTATAACTATTATAACTATTTAACATTAATTTAAGTAAAAATATACTAGTAAATAAGTTTAGTCAATTTGATGTCAGAATCATTCTATTAATAGGAAAAAATTGTACGGATCTTTGTAAATTTGTAAGTTTGTAAGCAGAGAAATAACCAATCACAGTGCAGCGTTGGAACACGTCAGGGATGACGTCACGCCCATGTTTAAATATGGCGTCTCGAATATTCTTCCCACTTCATCGCGACATATCGCGATTACACAATTATTATCAGCGTATTGAGATTTTCTTTCCCACATAAATGAAGTTTACACTGAAATGCATGAAGTTCATGCGTCAAAATTTATCAGAGAGTTTGTAATACCTCGGTTTTTATGTAATTTCGACTGTGTAGCCGCTCACACACTACTCAACAAAGTAGGGGACAATGACGAAGCACGTGCCGTCATTGTTGTCCAGACAGGATTATTGGTATTGGCTGTTGGACATTCATTATTGTTATTGTTATTGTTGAAACTGGTAAATCATTTTTTTTATTTTCTTTTATTTTAAAAAAAATTCGCTTAGTCATTCAAATTATATGTGGGCTGTTGCGGAAGTCATGAATTTTAAAAAATGAGCTTAGAACATCTTTTTCAATCTTGTGTTTTTCAAACATTTCAGGGCATTTCAAAAATGTGGCATTTGTTTTACTTCCGTTAATTTTGCTTCAATTTCGACGAGTCTTTTAGGGCAGCATGTTGCCATTATGTTTCAAAATGAGAAACCGCAGCGCTGGCTACTACGAAAGTGGTAAATCAATTTTTTATTTTTTTTATTTTAACAATATTATATTATTATTTTAACAAATAAGCCTATATTCAAATTACGTATGGGTTGTTGTGGAAGTCATGGCTTCTAAAAAAATTAGCTTAGAACATCTTTTTCAATCTTGTGTTTTTCAAAAATTTGGAATTTGTTTTACTTCCGTGAATATTACACTTTCGCAACTAGTGCTTTTCATTCTTTGAGTAATTTGAATTGTAGATCTTAGTAGACCGAAGATCTTTTGTAAAGTGAACCAGTTTCAGAAAGCTTGAGAATCACTCTCGAGAATCATTTCAGAAAGGAAGGAAGATTTTAATTCGCTTCAGTGTCTATCAGAGAACTAATGACCATCTTTTTTTTTTAAAAAAAAGTATCATCAAATTAAAAGACGGGCAGTTAGTCAATTTGTAAGTAAAGTGTCCCACTACAGACCTATGTGGCCCTTGAGGTCGCGGGAGGTAAAGCTACCGGCGTTCAGTGACCAACGGGACTAATTCGGGTGGTCAACCCGACGTCCGCTCGCTTTTAACCCCCGGGTTAAAGAAACCTGGTATTCATTCAACAGAGGGCTGGCTAGACCCTAGGACCCATTTGAAGGAGAATAGAGCTTGAAAAAATGCCCGGTCACTGACGAAGACTTATATGGGAATGTTAACTTTACATAATAAATGAAGAATAATTAGATTACAAGGTGAATTACCTAAAGAGGAAGTGGATAGGTTTAATTTACAATTACAAATAATAAACTGACAAAAAAAATTACACATGACTGAAGCCTATTTAAATAAGAAAAGTTGAAAGGGTTAGCTGACGTAATGGACTAAATTGGGAATAAAAGACTCAGGATGTAGAAAATCCAAGAAGTTAAATTCACGAGTAAATTGTAAAAGAAGAAAAAAACTCCTTTATGACTTTGCGCCCATTTTCAAAAGCATGTTTCCATGTAACTAAATAACTTATATATCCTGCTTCATAAATTTCTATTATGGAAACAATTTTAGAAGTTTTAAATTAAAGGAATTTATAATACAAAATCAATATTTATTAATGAACTTATTAGGTAATGATTCAGATATAAATTCAGATACAGTATATTTTAAAATATACAAATATAATATTTTAAAATGTTTTTAAAATAGAAAACAGATTTTTTTAAGATTATTGCTCTATCTAATAGCGAAAGGTGTAAATAAACTCTTATAAAAAATTGTTCCCGCTAGATATCTCAACGAAAAATTAATTTTGAATAAACGCCAATCGACTAATCGTAATGAATAGCATCACGTGACAACGACCTTTAAACGATATTATTAATTTTGATAATGTTCAGAATTGTTCTGTGAAAGTATCTTCATTTTGATATATATAACACTCTTCATTCCTTAAAAAATGTGAAGTAATACATAAGCGTTTGCGTTTATACGAATATCTCAAAATCGAATTTTGGGGTTTGGTCAAATGATGCAAAACACCATCCAATTGAAGTTTATTATTTTATTTTTATTTTTTTTTTAACCAATTTCTTAGCATATCTTGAAAGTTAACAAAATCATTAAAAACTTGAATTAAATCATTAAAACAATATTGTATTAAGCTTCATTGAATTGATTGTTTGTGCTACGGATATACATACATCCACTCACTGCCCCAAACAAAACAACTTAAGCATCCCCAGAAGGAAGTAAGGGAAAAGGGAGCGGAATAATTTAATAATAATTAAATTTAATTTAAAAAGGAAATATTAATTATTATTAATATTAATTAAATATTAAAAGTTGAAATTTTTTATTTTTTTTGTTGTTGTTTTTTTCAAAATAATTAATCTGGAATTTTTTTACTTTTTTTTTTCTTTACAAAAAAGTTTACTTTTTTTCTCATAACTCCATCAAAATTTCAATTTTAATGAATATTTATTAACTAACAATGGGTTCTCAAAATTTTTGTCACTTTTATCTTTATTTGTAAATAGAAAACTTAAATATTGATAATAAAATAATGATTATTTTTCGTAATCTCTAATATTTGAGATAGAATTACTTTTAAACATTGAAATGAAATTGAAGAAATTGAGATTAGTAAATGGGGGGGGGGATCAATTATTGAAATTTCTTACAAAATTTTTTTCTCATAATTTTATATATAAAAAATAAATAAAACCTCCAGGTAGAAATCTGGGTAACTAGAATACCATTTGCGCAGATACCTCTATATGTCCTCTATATAGACCATCGACACTTCATCTACACAACAATGAAGAGTTAAAATTTCGTCACTTACATTCCACAGCAGAAGGTCTACTTATTCGTATATTTTCTTATATTTCAGATAATCTGGCGGCTCGGAAAATATATCTCACGAGAAACGTCTCAAATTGAAATCAGATTGTCTCATAATTTTTGAATCTACTCAAAGAAAACTCGGAAACCTTATGTATTAAAATGCATATTTGTTGTATATGTAGATGAAACTGTAGTGGTGGGAACTAATATGTGTATTGGAAGGTGCTTTGTAGCTGGATTAGATTGAAACAAAAGCCGAGGTGGGAGCAACTCGGTCACCCGATTTACGATGTTTACATTCAAGGGCCTTTTGTGCAGGAAGAGGGTAAATGGCAAGTGCGCTTTGTTCTGGTTTCTGAAAGAGAGTTTCCCTTTCTTTGTCTTCAGCAATTTGATTTCCCTCTTGTTTTTCGTCTTCCTTTTCTCACTCTTCGTTATTCGTCACGAGTCGAAGTCCCGAGGAGGATCTTCGTTCTTGTTCGTATATTGGTATTTGTGATTTAATTTAGGAATTCTAACGGTGTTGTGGTAATTGTTTGGGATTAGGAAGTGAATTCTATGAGCCTCCCAGAGCAAAACCCTGCGGTGTGGGTTCCTTGGGTACTCTTGTTCGTCAATGACGTTGCAACCGGTCCTGGCAGAGCTGGTTGGTGCCGGTTTCCAATGGAGTAGGCCTATTAAGCTGCCTTCAGAATCCCACAGTGGAACCCATAACTCATAACTACATTCATTAGAAGGTCTAAGCAACATTCCTAATAATCAAATATTTATTCCTTTCGTTTATATTTACTGCTTATAACTGTCTTAATAATAAAACATTTGTAAATTCTGTAATTAAGCTTACCTTCCCAACTTTTGAATTTCCTCCTTATTCAAAAAATATTGCACATAAAGTTATGTTAAAAACTAAATTATTCAAACAAAAAAAAAGATATAAGCAAAATGTAGTTTGCAGCCGAAATTACGAATACCTAAGTGGTAAAATTCCAGAAATAGTGGAATCAAAAACAGTGAAAGAAAATTTTCAGGAATTTTATGTAATGAGTGAAATAATAATTCACAATTGCCTGACGAAAAAGTTCGGAAACTTGAACTTTGAAACGTTGCATTGTTTTAATTTTAATTGTCAATATATTATATGTGAAAAGATACATTACGGTCTATATATTTACCTAGCTTTTACCTGCACGTCAAACAGTTTAATTAAAGAGGAAAAATATTCACGTAGTTCCATAAATAGATGCAAACTTAGTTATATAAATATACACAATTTATTTCAGCAAAGCCATAACGTAGTTGTTGTTCCTGTTTCTTTAAATAACTCAATAGGTTAGTCTATTACAATTTCAGTAATTGTTACTATTTAAATTATTAAAATTCAGTTAAGGTAAATAAAACTTTTTAACTTCTGTGATTATTGTGGTTTATTGGCAACTTAATTTGGCAGTTCTTTTAATATCAGAATCAAAAGGAATCTTCCTCATGCTGTCTAGATCATCTCGAAAATTCCAGATCGCTAAGATTAAAGTTCATTAAATTCCAATAATTTCAGCTTATCAGCTTGTGAGTCATCTTGTTCACAAATGGTAGATGGATTTCGACTAAAAAATTATTTTTAAAAACCATACAATGTAGAAGAAATGCTTTTTTGCTTTCTTCTATATATCAAAAGGGGATTCCAAACATCAAACAAAAATTTTATTTCGTTGAAATAAATTGGTAAAAGATATTTTACATTTAATTCTATTTCTTCCAACTATCATCTCCTTCCAACCCTTTTCCGGTTTCAATTCCGACTTTTTAATTTCGTCTGTAAAGATTATAATTAAAAAGCTTATAAGTTTTGGAAATTAAAAGCAATTTCCAAAAATAAGCTTTTTAATTAAAACAATTAGAACCGTGCTCCAAAAGGTTAAATGGTGTAAGGTATCCTTTGCGTAAGGTAATACTTTAGATAAGATAATAAAGTAATATTTACGTTACCTGAAATTTTCTCTGTACTATCGTTACCTGTTTATTTAGTTGTTGTTTTTTTTTTTAAGGGCATCGCCAATATTTTTTCTTTTTTTTTCTTTTGACGACATACAATGGACGACACGTTATTCTATTTGATATTGGATAACTTCATTAAAAATGATGTGACGTAATACTTCGTCACCAAAACCTTTTCAATTAGGGCTGTCACTTTGCAGAATATTAAAGACTGTTTCATTTAAAGTTTCAGCTTATCAAAATAAGTTTCAAATTACAAAAAAAATAATATTTTAACAAATATTAATAAACTTTTTGAATTTGAAACTAGACTGCTTAACCAAAGATTATACCGCTCTAACGGAAGTAGTGTACTGTAAAAAAAAAAAAAAAAAAGAAAGAAAGCTTTATTTTCCTAATGGCCTCTAAAATAAATAAATAATTAAAAATAAAAAAATAAATTAGAAAAAAAAATTCCTAAATTGATAATTTTTTTAATGAAATTCTGTGAGTAACTAAATGATTCTGATCTGCTCAATGGTGGCGCTACAATCGCATTGATGATTTTAATGGAAGGCGAGCGACAGATTTATACGAATTGATTTCTTTTATTTACAATCATTATTCGTGTAATTTCACAAAACAAAATGAAGAGGATCTCAAGGAAAAACAGTAAGGATAATGAAAACTGTCTCCGACAGTTTCAATTTTAAGAAATAAAAGAAAATTTAGGATTTTTTTTTAAACATCTTATTACGATGTTTCTTTGAGAAAATTCACTGAAATTCGACGGTTTAGAAAATATTACTCTCTGAAAAAAATAGTTTTAAGTAACTTTTGAAAAATAAATTGAGAAAGAAATTTAAATAATGATTTATTTTATACATCAAATGTGAATTTCTGAAACATAATAAAAGGCTTGATTAGTAGAAATTAAAGGAAAAATTGATGAATGGTATGATAAACTAGCAAATTGAAAAAAAAATATATTGTATATTTCCTTTTATTTTCTTTATTTCGTCTACTATTATTATTGTATTGCTATTATTATTTATTTTTTGATTTAGTTTAATTTCTCACGTCGATTTACATTGGATTAGAACTATATTAAATACGAATTCTGATGTGCACCTTAGTTAACGTAATTTATAGCAATACATAATCATTTGATAAAATTAATGTTTATTTCTTTGCTGAAGAAATATTATTCAATGTATTGTTGGATTGTTGTCGGAGCAGGTTTAGGATTCATTAGAGCGAGGGGCCACAAGAGAAATATCGACTCGCAAGTCAGCGTTTGGTACGACGATAGGAAAAAAAATTCTTGCGATTCGTAATTGTTAATAATAACTAATAATAATTAGCAGCTTTATATCAAATTTATTATTTTATATCGTTTATATCGTTGTTATTATTAAAAAAAAAAATGAGGGGTGTAGGCATTGTAGTTCCCCTTTCGAATTCAATAATTCAAACAATTAGTAATAACTGATTTGAAATAATTTTTAAAAAATAAGTATAATATAAAAAAGTCGTTATTTAATAATATTAAACTTGTAAATGGCCCACTAGTTAATTTTAGTCTTCTGATCAAGATCAGAAGACTTATATTCCCGATTTTGAGGACAAGTATAATTAAAAACTCATTAAAATATCATTAAATTATCATTAAGCACAACAATCGCAACAATTGCGTCTTTTGCATGCGCAATATTTATAATAACCAATATCTATGATATTTTCTTATCAGAAGACGTTGCGAAGCATTGTGATTGGTTTACTAATCGCTTTCCCTACCTTGTTTAATTATATGTTTTTTAAAAATATTTTGTATGTTGTTCTTTTATTCATTTTAAAAAAACCTAAAACTACACACGTAAAAAAAAGTGCTTCAGTAATATTAATTTACTCATTATTAAAATGTTATAAGAGCCTTACTTAAATATTTCAAATAAACCTCATTACATATTTTATATTCAAATGGTAGATGCTACTATTATAGATTTGTTCTTATAGTTGTAACGACCCGTAATATTTTTCGGAGAGGAAAAAAAATAGTTTAAGTTGAAGAATCGTACACAAGACATCGAAGTCCTTTGGGGTCGTAGGAGGTAAATGGCTCCCGATATTTCATGAATGAAGTCGAGGGTCAGATCTACGCTTGCTTGTCTTTAACCCTAGGGAATGAAATTCATGCCCATTTCACTTAGACAGGAGAAGAAAGGAAAAATCCCTGTCAATTTGACTATAAATCGCACCAGTAGATAGGGAGCTATTCGTCATCAAAGTATGTGAATGAATAACTCGTAATTATGCAGAGATTCCAAAGTTGGTACGTCAACTATATCTTAGTTTGCTTTTATTTATTTATTTTGCTACTTCGTTCCATCGGATCCTGCTTATGTCACTATTGAAAATGAAAATTTTTGTAACGTTTAAGTTGGCCAAAGATTTTAACTTAAATTTTGTTAGTTTCAAATTTTTCCGGGATTTTTCACCCCCAAAAATTGTCGCTGTAGTCCAAGATCCTATTTTTTAGCGCCTGTGTTAAAGCGATGCATTTTTAATGGGTTTCTCTTAAATTGTCCATCCTTCTGCCGTAGATTCAAAAGAACTCAATCTATTAGATTTGGTGTATTTGGAAATAACTTGGAAGGCAACTAGAATTTATCAATGAAAATTCTAAAAATCATCTAGACTGAGTGAATATTAAAGCTTTTTTG
>JAFIDM010014012.1:21743032-21758104 GCA_023159025.1 Thereuonema tuberculata
TAACGGAGGCGAGGTTATTAACAGTTCGAGACTAAACGAAATGATGAGGGTGACAGGTCGACTATCGCCCTCCTTTGAAGCCTATTCCCATTTTATAAGGATTGGTGTAATTTAGCAAACATATATTTACTTGGAAGAAAAAAAAAACAGTCATGGACCTAAGATCCTCCAGCAAGCCTTCGTAGTCTTACCAAGACCATTCCAGCTCCTTTAATGAAAGAAATTAAGTGTGATTATATTCAACATTCTACAGGTTCTCTGCTAGATTCTCTATTTCTTCTAAGCTTTTTACTTTTACCACTCTTTTAGAAACGCTCAGAGTAAAAAAAAAAAAAGGATAAATCCCAAATTAATAATTAAACGCTTGATGAGGCTGCTTCTGCTAAACTTTTTTTAATATTGTCAAATACTTTCTCCGAAAATAACAGTCGTGTAGAATCCTAATTATGATGAATGGAATATTTAGTGATGTCGTAATCTATAAAATTGTAATAGGACTCACATCTTCGGTAGATTGGTAAGTACAGTACGTAGATCAGTTCTTTTCTTTACGTTCTTCTCACTCTCTCTCTTTGTTAACTTTCTGTACTCTTTAATCTCTTTCATTCATTACCCTCTCTTAAGATTTCGACAATTTGTTTACAGCTTTATTTTGTTTCATATTTTTTATTTTTTTATTTGTAATTTATTAAAACTGAGCCCCCCCAAAAAAGCCTATACCTTCTTTATGAACTAAACTAAATAAATTACAGTCACTCTATCGCTTATTGCGCCAGAAGAGAAAACATGACATCATTTCAAAAGCCAAAAAAAAAAAAAAAAAAAAGGATAAAACAGAGTGTAGAAATCATCACATTACATCGCAGTGGACATGACAGTGTAGCACTTTTTCTTCTCCTTCCTCCACTCCAGAAAGCAAAAAATATATATACTGTACATATAAGGAGCCAGAATTGGAGGAAAAAAAACTTAGAGAAAGAGAGGGAAGAATTCAAGGAAGAAAAAATAATCTTCTCTTTCATTTAAGCAATAGATTATAAAAATCTGATCCTGTTAAGTCCATCCTAAAATGAATTTCAGCTTTACAGTGACTTTATAGTGAAAATATAATTAATCTACAAAATCTAAAGCTCAGCTTCATTTTCTATAATTTTAGAATTTCTATAAAGCTGTTATGCTTACTTTAATAAACATAAAGGCTTTTGTTCCAATATATAAACATAATATGTATGTAATAAATACTATTAATGAAACATAATACATTTCTTCTTCTTCATTAGCTATATTTCGCAGGCTATTTCTTTTTCCTGCTTCGTCAGGCTTTCAAATACATCGAATTTTCCTTACAAAACATAAAGCTTCCAATAACATAGATTTCAACAACATGGAACCATTCATGGTAAGGAATCGTCATATACATATTGTTCATTACAATAAAATGAATCAAATCATTTAAAAAATAAATATAAATAAAATATAAAATAGACTTTTTATATAAATTCGTAGGAGAGGAGCCTGAAACCTTAATAGAAGATTTGATTTCAGAGTTTTATCATTACTCTTAACTGTGCGTCTTGATTCACATTTACGGGTAGATTTCTCCATTTTGTCATATTGATAGGGAATGCAGCTGGCGGGTACAACTCCCTCCCTCTCCTTACCCCGGGGGAGGGTAAGTTATCGCTAAAAGTAGGTCGGCGAGGGGTTAAAAGTCCCCTTCCACCAGATTCTTCGGATTACGAATTGATAAGACTTAGATTAGTTCACATTCAGATTGCGGGTGGACGAATATTAATTCGCCGTTCAGAATAGCTCACAACATTCAAAACTTACCGCCATGTTAAGGCTTGTAGTTAATATTAAATTTATATATTTGAAGGATTTTAGTTATTACAACCTTGAACTGCCCTTGTATTTCTTTTTTTGTAAGTATTAGTATTAACCAAAATTTGGTACTCATTCACAAAGTTTAAGAAGTAAAAACAAAGATATAAGTAAAACAAAGAAAGAAAGAATTTGAAACCTTATTTTCCGTAAAATGTTCCAATTTTTTGTTTGTTTATTTTTCTTAATGCCGTAAAACCCGTATAAAGGAAAAAAGGTCTCCGTTTCGGCGAATATTTGTAAATTTAGTATCAACCGAATATAAACAAATCTTAATTTTCTTTTTTTTTTCTGAATACTTGTTGCCTGAATCCAATTATTTTGATCCTTTTTACTAAGTGGATTAGTCATTGTCAGCCATGGTCGGAAATTTGTTCTTTGGCTTCAAACGTTTTCTTTTGTAATTTTTGTTACATTCAAGGGCAGAAATTCCTGCGCAAGCAGCCTATAAGGAAAGATTTCCAAACGTTACGTAATTTCTTGTCCATAAATGTGCACACCAAGCTTCAAAAACATCCAATTAGCGGTTCGAAACTTAATAGGTTCATATACCAAGACTGACTAATTGATCTTAGGAGCCTCAACTTCCTAGGAAATTTAATGTTACAAGTTTTTCCAGCTACTAACACCTGCTTCTTTTGCTACCTTAATCTTTCTTTTAATTTTACCTCAATTTCTTGAAGTTTTTAGCGCTTTCTTAAAATCTTTCCTTTTAATCTATGATCAAAATCCGTCCGATACTTTTCTGAACAGTCAATCTACACTTCTATTAGATTTAATAAACGAATTCAATAAGCCTTAAACTTATAATTTTGAGAATACAGCCAAAATATCGGAAAATGATTATTTTTAATGCTATCTAGACGTTATTATTAAAATGTACAAATAAACTGATTAAAGATTACAACTTATATTAAGATACAAGATTTTCATATTTCTTTTTCTTTCTCTCTTTAGAATTACATATTCTTCTTATAAACAGGAATGTATTCGAATATTACATGAATGCAGCTGCTGTAGGAATTTTATGATAAATAAACTCCTTTCTCGTAAATTTTTATAGGTCTAAAGCAAATGGTAAAGAAATGCCTTTTGATTTAGGAAAAAATATACTTTGATAAACTTCACAAACTAAATAATTATCAGAAAGAAAAGTTACATTAGAAATTAAGTTTGCATCTAATTTATACAGTTAAATCAAGCTAAATGATCAAAGAATTTGCTGCATAAAATTCTATTTTTCTTATCATTAGCTTATTTGTTTTAGATAGTACTTAAGTAATGTCTTACATTTAAGTTTAGAGAACAACTTTCGGAGGAGAATATTGTCTATCAATTTCTTAATTAAGTAATCCAAGAAAGAAGAGATTAAAGGTGAATAACGAAAAACTTAATTAATCTAGTTACTATTTTTTTTTCCCTCATAAAGATATTTATTAAGGCTATTACCTGTGCTGTAGTTCATGTAATTGTTTGACTTTCAATTAACTCTTCTGGTACTAATCGTGGACTTTTATGACATATATTCTTGCTGCATGATTCAAAAATGAAATACCTGATCTAAAAAGTAGTCTATCCAACATAAAAAAAAAGGACCGACTGAATCTTTCAACCCCCCCCCCCCCAATAAAAAGGCAATACTTACCGACATATTAAATCCTGTTCAGCATAAGAAAATTGTTTTCAATCTACAATATTCTCCTATTGATATTTCTATGAATATATCAGTAGAAATGGCAATTCAGTACATGATGGAATTACCTAACATGTGCTTTGTTCATATTTGCCTGATTCCCCCTGAAGCCTTTTTGATTCTTGTGATTACAGGACTATTTGGCTCATGTAATCGTAAGATTAATTAAACCTTCTGCAGGCATATATTTCAATATGGTACGGGTGGCTCACAGGAAAACATTCTGTCATTGACCAAATTTCCATCTGGAATGGTTTTTTCCCCTTCATGAAGTTCACAGATATCTTCCAATGTTGCATTATCGTATCTAGGATGTAAGATAGGGTGAAGGTTGTTGTCAGTTAAACTCTTTTCTCGATAAAAGGCATCCTGTAACATAAGTCTGCAGTAACAATCAATTTTAATTTTAAAACAAAACTCCCAAATCTTTGTTAACCTCCTTGTATTTGTCATTTTGGTTATGGGCTTTGTCTAAATGATTATAAAAGTCAGTCAAATGTTCGTAACGATTGTTTATTGATATAACATCGCTCAATTTTCATTTCTAAGAACGAGGAAACAATTTCAGATTTTTGTTGTTCTTCTGTCGAAACGTTTTGACACTTTAGTATATTCTTGTAAAGTACAATATCGTTCACAGTACCGGTAGATGTTATTTCATTCAATTAAAATTCATCACGGTTATTTCGATATAAACTCATAAATTTCCCTTTTGTACACCAATATAAACAGAAACTCCTTCTATTACATTTCTTCTTTTATTTCTTGTCTGCGTTGAAATGGATGTTACTATTTCGTTTTCTTCAAGCTGAAAGCTTCTACCGGTATAAATGCAGATTTAAATGTTATTTCTTATTGTGATATTCAACAAAGTGATTGTCTTATAGCCAAAACAATCTGAACTTCCTAACACTGCATTCATTTTAGTGTTATTCGCAATTTGTCACAAAGACTTGAGGTTTAATCCTTTACTGTGTCAGGACATCCGACATCAAACTGCTTGGGAAGGTTTGTGGTATCAAAGCTTTTGAGATTTACTAGAATCTTACAAAGAAATGTAAATCGTTTGGCTTTACAATCAAACACCTGAACAATGTAGTTCACAATATAAATATTTGATCAAGAAAGACGGCTTCTTCAGCTTAAAGTAATTAGTAAAAATCTGAAATGCTTATCAGGAACTGATTTCACTTCAGTTTCCGACAGTCTATTAGGCTTCCGTTTTATGTATTCTTTTGCCGTTGCCTTGACAACCGGGCTATCCAAATAAGGAAATCTACTATTAAATCGTACTATTATATCTTTTTTAAATAGTAAGTGTCCGCAAATAAAACTAATAAAATAAACCTGGAAGAAATTTAGAAAATAAATATTCTTCAGTATAGAAAAGTTATTACATTGCTTGATGTTGTACAACGATAAATATTCGTGATAAAGTAAGCACAGAATGGAAGGTGCGCTCTATTATATATATATGAAAATAATAATAATCTGTTTGATTTCAAGCATTAGTTTAAAAACTTTTTGCGGCTTTTTTTTTTTTTTCCTTTTTAAAAACAGCATGAATTTATAAGCGATTGTTTTATTCCATTGAAGCGAATGGAACGATTTAGGGGTGGAATAAACTATAATAACAACAAATGGTCCAGGTGGCAGAATTGTGGCGTCCAGTTTTTCAACTGAATTTTTATTTTCTTTACAAATTAAAAAAGAAAAAAGTTATTTTAAGTGTTTTAAATAGGCCTATTCTTTATATTTTTTCTTTTTTTGTTAACTAAGATATAAAAGATATATTATAAATGTTAGACACAAATTAACATCCTATCAAGTGTTCATCAGCAAATAATAAAAATTTGAAGAATTAAAAATTTGTGAGGGAAGATCTTTTAAGAAGGTTTGAATGTGTAACAATTACAGCAAATTTTTGAAAATTGAAAGATATGAAATGATTTAATCAGTGAGAATTTCTTCACTAACATCAATACAAGAATTAGAATATTGGTTTCTGTTGTTGGTGGTTATTTTATAATAACTAATTTGAATTTTTAACCCTTCGTTGTTTTTATTTGTTGCATACAAAATTTCATTTAACATTTTCATTATTTATATATAACGCTGCTATTTTGTGAAATTCTTCTTTATTTAATCATTTTTTAGGAGGAGAATTTCAAAATTAATATATTTCAGTAATGTAAATTAGGACTGTATCTACAACTTATCGAATTGTATGATATGTAGCTGCATTCTCTAGAAATAGCAAAATATAACTGTATTTTTGGTTTTTTTTTTTAACAAGAACTATGTAACCACTGAAAACCATCTTTTTAAAAACATCATGAAATATAGTTTAATTTATCTGAAGCGTACGAAAATAAGTAAGCAACAAAAATACAATTCAAAGTTTGTCAAATTTTATTTGAAGTTTATGGCCTTTATTATTATACAATAACATATGTTTGATATAAAATACGGAAAAAAAAAACATAAATACATTCATACCTATAGTCTATGAAAATCGTTGAATTTTAAATTATTTATAAAATACTCTACTTGGTAAATATCTTTTGAATATCTTGAACTCTTATTAAAATTTCCCTTTCACTATTTACTTGTTAGAAGTTAAAAAATTATGTTTAATCTATAATATTGGTTTTTTTAACTTCAATTCCCACAGAAAGTATTCCTTCTTTTAGAAATTTATCAAACCATTTAAAATGATGAAATAGAATGCCTTTAAATGTAATTGTTAAAACAAATTTTTTGTTATCAAATTCTAAAAAAAACAAACAAAAAAACATACAAACAAATAAAAAAAAATAAAATAAAATAAATCATATCATTTGAAAATTTTTCAAATTTTCCAGTCAATCTCACAATTTCTTAAAGAATTTCTATTAAAGTATATTAAATGCAGTGCAATGAAAAACTGAACAGATTTGTAAGATTCTATTCTTAAGATTTAGTTTCTCTCATTTCTGTTGAGATTTTGTTTTTCATTAAGAAATGCCAGAAAGAACGATCCAAGTAAAGGAAAATAATAGTTAACGTTTTGCCTGATCTTATATCAATTTAAAGCGTATATTTCTTACCTTTATTTATATTAATTATTTCTTTTAAATATTGATAAGTTTTGGGAAACAAGAAAAATGAAATTTCAATAACGTAATAAAAGATTTCACAAAGTAATTAATGAAATTTTACGACAAATGGGAAAAATGAGAAGCCTTCACTTGAATCAATCAGTAATATTCAAATTTTTCATACATAGAAAATTCTAAAAATAAAAATCCAGAAAAAGTTAACGTTCCAATGTGGATATCATTTTCTTTTGGCACTTCTAAGGGGGTCGTCCTTTGTTCTTCTGAGGGATGGAAGATTCCAATGGATTAGGGGAAGTAGGTTTACATTTGGATAGCGCATAAGGGGTCGTCTCTAAACCAGTTCCTTGTCTCTGCAAACCTTGGCCAGAGACAGCAACATATTTTGTTTGCTTCGGGATAAACTATTTTATCGCTAATATAGAATTTTTGAAAATCGGCAAAACGAAGGGATTTTTCTACTATCAGCTGATTATTCGTTTACAAGGTAAATTTATTTCAGTTACTCGAGATATTTCTGAAATTACATATATATTTTATTGTTCAAATTGATCCAATTCTTTAATTTTATATCTCCAAAATTAAGATCTCCTGTTTCATCAGATAAAATATTATAAGATAAAGTATTTTGCTAGAGTTTTATATTGTTAATGATAAATATATTTTTAATTTTCAATATAAAAATATTAGTTTATTGTGTTATTTATTTTATTAATTTATTTTTTTTATAAATTCGGCTTAAGAAAAGGAATACTTTTCATAACTATATATAAATCATTACATTCAGTTTTCTGTTAGATTTCATTAGAATTTCCTCTCATTTATATGTTTTATATTCTTTTCGCTTTGTTTCTTGGCTATGGAATGTTTAAACACAATTTCGAACAAAGAAAAAAAAAAATCCGCCATTGAATTCATTCCTTTTTTGATGCTACTTCTGTTACTTATTTATTTTTTGAATTTAGATATTAAATCGAATTTTGAATTTATGTTCGACGTTCTTTTTTTTTATAAATTTGCTTTGAAAAATGTAATATCATAATTTGTCCAACTCAGTATTTGAGTCTAATTTTGTTTTCATTGGTCTTCTGTTTTCTACCATTGTTTTTCTTGTTCTTTTGATTATTTGTGATGTTGGATATTGTTAGCTTTTAGAAGAGTAGTCAGATATTTTTTTTAATTATTACTGTTTATTTTATATATTACACAGAGTATTTATTGGAAAATAGTTCGCGCAGAGAAGTATTTAAGAAATCATTTTTTTCTATGCTTCTTAAATTAATATTTAAATGATAACGGAACGAAGTTTGGAAAACAGTAGATCTTAATACAGTAATATTCTGCGTATTGTTTGGTATATTTTAGAAGGCATTTTAATAAATCTGAGTGACAACTGATTTCGTTTCTGGTATCGAGAATTTTGAAACGAAACTTATGACTTTTAATATTATTTTAAAATATTATCTCATTTCTTTATAAGTAACTTAAAGTTCAATTTCCTTGTTTTTTACTTGTTTTAATGATTGAAGAAAACTAATTTTAAAGGAAACTGTAACTTTATTTTATGTTAAAGAAACAAAGTGAAGGTATTTTTCACTTCGAATGCAGATGATTTTCATTTCAAAGCCTCTAAAACAAAAGAGTTTATACATAAGAACAAAGATATTTAAGTTAAAAATAGCATCTGAAATTGCATATCAGGAATTTTGTTTTTTGAACAATATTAAAAACTTCCTTTATTATTTTATTCTAATGTATTTTTAAATTTTACAAGTGAACTAGACTTAAGTTCAAATTGTTCCTTTATTTCAGTAGCATTTCTTGTCTCTTGTTTTCCTTTGTGTCATTAGTTTCTTTGCTATAAATAACAAACCTTAGGATTAACGAAAAACAAAGTTGAAATTTCCAAGTCTTCGTTTTCAAAATATAAATTTTCATGTGCTTTCTTAATTTTATCCAATTTTGCTGAGTTTCAAAATTTCGTTCCAGATTTTCTATTGTTACAGAAGTATAGATTACTGCTTTAAATTTTAACTAAAGAAATTAAATTTAAATCTAAATTTAGATCTAAAAAAAAAATAGTTATTATTATTATTGTTATTAATAATAATAGTTAAATAGTATTACCCTAAATTTACAGGATATTCGGTATCTCTAGCATAAAGTATGTTCTAGATTTAACTATTTCATAACTTTCTCATTTTAGTTTTCATGGAATTAACTCAATGTCTACATTAAATTTTTATTCCAAGTTTAACAATTTAATAACTTTTATTATTGATCGATATTTGAATAATGGAAAACAGTTAAGTCTTTAATACTCGTTAACTTTCAAATTTAAGTATGATAGCTAAGTTTAGTTGAAAACTTAAAGTCATTTATTTGAATAAATTTAGTTTTGCAACTTTTTAAGTTGTAAGCACTAGTGACCCATAAATTTACTATATATATATTGTTAAATCTTACACTTACGGTTACTATTAGTATTTTAATTTTGCATTAGTTCTGGATCTTTCTGAAATGAAGAGTTTTTACATAAATTCGAAAAATGGATCTGCTAATGCTTTTTTTCTGTAAAGTTCTTATTTAACGAAAGTAGTTTACTTTCCGTTGTAAATTTGTTTGAAATCTTTTCAAATGGAAATGATTATTTGTAAATCAACTTTGTAGTTGTTTATTTACAAAACTTAACTTATTCTCATCACAAAGTGGCTTACATTGAGGTGGGTTTTTTATTTCGGTTAAGCTAAGCGACTTGAAAAGAAAATGACCGAGTTAATAATAGTTTAAAGTTACGTAAAATACTTCGAAATAATTTTAAATTCAATCTTTTAAATACTGATATTTACTTTTTGATATTATTCGATAACGAAGAATGAGTTTCTTCTGATCAAATAAATTTTCATTATTAAAATTTGGAAGCTTTTTCTAAGGTTGAAATAGCTTAGTTATTAAAGAAGAAATGTTCAGATCTTTGCGTTCTTTCTAATGCAGTTTGTCTTCGTAAGTTCAAATCAAGCAAATTCGATGCTCTGGTATGAAATTAGAGAGATTTTAATATGTTACGCAAATGCAATTTTCGTTGTTAAGTTTAGATTTGACAAAAGAAATATTTAGGGTTATCGATAAGTTGCATCTTAAAGGTTAAGACTGTCCAAGTTCATATTTGTTTCTAAATATTGAGTAACAATGAATGTTTCGTAGTTTTCGTTCCAAAACCTTAAAAACGAAGGAGAGAAATTCGAATTGCGATTTGTAAAACACGTGTCTTGTCGGTGTCGGCTTATTTCTGTTCTCTGTAATGTTTTTATCCGTTCAAAATTACCAAAAAAAAACCAAATTCAAAGTTAATTCAGCGAATATCTCGATCGAAACTTGCCGTTTCCCTCTTATCGCTTGTTTTGAACGCTGTTGGGCAGGAAGTTTACTGAAGGTTTTTGCTTATCGATAAGTTTCGTAATGCAGATTTACAAGAATTGCAAGAATTCTGTGCCTCCGTTGGACGACGAGTCGGAAGACTGGAATTACAAGTGAAACCACACTTATTCATATAATGAACCAACCAAAGTTCCGACAATAGCCAACCCTTCTTGTTTAGGACAGCAACTTTCTTTTCTCTTTACAAAACAGGAGCAACTTTTTTTTTTTTTTTTTTTTTTTTTTCAATGGTTATTCGGTTCTAGTTTCATAATAAGACCATGTCAGAACGGCAAGAGTGGTCAGCGAAGCCTATCCATATATGGAGTTCTATTGCTCTGTCAGAATTTAAATTTATCAGATACTTTAAAAATATTGATATTCATTATAAAACGGGAAATTAACACTTTCTGTATTTTCCGTGTATGTTTTTATTTTTTTTATTGGAAAGCATTAATTTTGGAAGGGGGTTTTTGAATCTTTTTTTTTTTTTCTGATCCCATGTAGCTCGTCAGGGGAGTGATATTGCTGACGTAATCGTAGTCTTCCCCTCCCTGATCCCCTGGCTCTCTTTCTCTCTGTTTCTGTGTTGCAACCAGGGTGGGATCTACTCTCTTCTTTTTCATCACCGCTTATACTTTTAACTCCATCCAACAGGAGAGGACAACCGTTCGCTTTCTGCTTTTAAGCCTATTCCGTCGACTCTTTTCCAGGTAGGTGACGTAAGTTCCACGTCGTTCGCGGACTAAAAAGTTGATAAATACTTCGCAGTCCAATGTCTCCCATATTGTCGTTTTTCCCACCCCTCCCTTATCAATGGCGGATATATTTTTTTTTTTGCACCCAACTTTGCTTCCATTTCGTCCACGTGAACAAATTTCTTCTTATTTTCTTTAATTTTTAGTTTTGTTCCTTTTTTATTTATTTATTTATTTTGATAAATTTTCAAATTAGATTTAAACGAAGGTAATGCAAATCTTAAATTAAAAAAAAAAGTAAAAAACATTTTAGAAAAAAAAACCGAAATCGTTATTCCAAAAAATACGAAATGCTTTATATTTGATTTATATTTGTTATATACTTTATATTTGTTTTACTTTTACGATATGAGTTAAGAAGAGAATTTTTGTACTTTTTTCTTATAAATTACGACATTTTAGTTATTCTTGCTACTTTTTTTCGTTCTACAATACAAAACACAATCTAAAAGCACATTTATAATAATTAAGAATTTTATCATTAATTTTTCTTCCATAACTTATAAAATATAACTTAAAAATTAAGTACTAAAACATAAGTTATACTTCGTTTGCACGGTACAAAAGATATTTTATATTCTAAGTAATTTGGTAAGGAATATTTAAAAACTTTGAATAAATAGCAAAAAGACTAGTTTCTGTTATTAAATAATTCCAAAGGTAAAACTTTACGTGCTAATAGAGTTACAAAGTTTATTTACATATTTAATATTTATTCAGACTATTTCATATTAAAGTTCCTTAAAACCCATAGATCTACCTTCATTAGACCAAATTGATAAGACAGCATTGTTATTTTCTGCTATTGTTTAATCCTGAAATTCAGATGCTAAGAGATTATAATACGTAAATAATTTTACATTAGAAAAACAGACAAAATCTTATTTGATCCTCTTTCTCATTATTTAAAATAATGTCCTTGTATTCACTTAAATTGAATTCAGAAATCGCAATGTTGCTAGAATCTAACTTAGTTTGTTGATTTTTGTGTAGGATCAGATAAAAACAAAGACGAAAAGACACGTTTTCACAAAAATAATAAGTTAATGTTTTCTTAAAACTGTTTATTTTCTTGAATAGAAGAATATAGTTATTTTTAAAAGCACAAATTATTATTTTTTAAAAATAACTTTTAGTTTTAAATCAACTTAATTTTAAAAATATCTTTTACCTGCATTTTGTTATATGCTTTCAGGTTTGTACAATTTACAACATTTTCCTATTTTTCTATTTTTCAAAATTTTCCTTAAATACTTCAGTAGAAGTATATAAGTAAAAATTCCTCCTTTTTCGTTTGTTAATTTGTTTGTTTGTCTTTGCATTTATTTATTTATTTACATCTCTTTTCTAAAGTTTATAGCAGTAATGATTTCCGAACTTTATTATTGATTTGTGTTATATATTTATATATTATTTTTATTTACATTAGTTGATTATTTTTAGTTACATCAATTTAAGTAATTTTATAACTGATTCCTTGTATCTTTTATTATTTAATTTGTATGTTTTTGTTTGTATTTATGGTAAGTTGAATATTGTATGGTATAAAATTATACTTTTATATGTTTCATGGCCGTCAACTGCTTCGAAAGGACTAATTCGGTTTCAATGTGCAGTGTCTGTAGAAAATCTTAAAAATAATATCTCCGATTTAAAACAAACACCTACATAAGGAATTCGAATCATTGTAAGATCAGAATACATTCTCACAAGAT
Organism: Thereuonema tuberculata; assembly: GCA_023159025.1. NCBI lineage: Eukaryota > Metazoa > Arthropoda > Chilopoda > Scutigeromorpha > Scutigeridae > Thereuonema > Thereuonema tuberculata. The sequence continues at coordinate 21,755,598 of JAFIDM010014012.1, forward strand.
TCAGTGCATTACTATATAAAGAATTAAGTTCATTTTTAATCTTATCTTTCAATTTTTATTTCGTAAAGGCTATTAAAAAACCTGTATTCGTTTAAAGCATTTTAAGACCAACGTGAGGTAGCTAAGAATGAGTTAGATACAACTCACTGATGTCACTAAAAAAAAGTAAAAATTTATTATTAGGGATGGATTTGAAGAAAAAACTTATATTTATCAATTATTAAACCATTTAATAATGATTTTTAAGATATTTTAAGAGGAATGTAAATGCTTTCTTTTAAACTTTACTTCAGTTTTGTTGAAGAAATTGTTGAATTGGAGACATGAACAATGCAGACATCCAAGGAATATAAAGTATTTCTTATCATTATAATAAAAAAGAAATAGTTGAAATTTCTATGTACAATACTTCCTGATTATTGAAAGTGAATGTAGCTCAATTCTTTTTCGTTTTCAATCAATTGACCGATGATCCCATTACAATTAGAGACCTTATTAACTGAATTATTTGCATTTTATAAGTTAGTGAATGATCTTCTTTTGTTTAATCAATAACGATTAGTTTGGTAAGACTTATGCTTTAAACTTATCTTTTAAAACGAAATTCGTTCACTTTCAGTTACATATCCTTCGTTTTAGGTTTTATAAATTTAATATTATTTGCTTGCGTTTCTTTCTTTTACGGAGTTATTCGTCGCTTTGATGTCGTTTTTTTTGTGTCTGTGACTTTTTTCAGTCCGATTTTTAGATATCAAGAACGTATCAAGGGCGACAATAGACTTAACGTCGTGTTTTGGATGTAGGTGTGGAAAATTAAGGAGAATTCCTAAGCGTCCGTTTGATCTACCTCACCCCTACTTCCTCGTTTTTTGGCTCCTCCTCCACTGGAACATAGAATAGAATAGAAAAAAAACAGCAAAGGGAAATGAAGGATTATGATTGGCTACTAAACTTTCTAGAAGGATTCGAATAGAAGTTGGGTTTAATAACGTATCCATCCAGCTTTTGTAGCAAAGAATCAAGCGTTCCCTAACGGAATTTGATCGAACTTTTTCTTAAAAAAAAATAATAATAATAATAACTGATCCGTTAGTAACGAAAGCTACTTTTCTATTCGGTTTATAGAGTTTTTTTTGTTAGAAGTTTTGTTTCAATTGTTTTACGCTAATAACTACTTAATAATTTCATAATTAGCTGTACATTTTTTTCCAGTTTTAAAACAGTACTTCCACAAAAATTAAAACAGAAAAACTTTCAAACAAAAGTTCAAACAACATGAATAGTGTTCATTTATTAGCTCTACTAATTACAAGTTTTACATGGATTACTCCAGCTATTAAATATTGCTTTTAGATTTTTAAAAACAATATCTGTTCTGTCTAACTAGTTAAAAAGAGACATTAATCAAGCCGACATTTAATTAATTTCTGCTAAATTACTTCAGACCAAATTAACAGATTGGAAAATCCTTTTTTTTTTTAGATCAAATTCAATAGAAATAAAACGCCTTCAATATTCGGCCAATAATTTAAGGAGTGAATTGAATCTTTTCAATAACGAAATGTAAAAAGTATTTATTTTCTTCAAGTAATAGAAACAAAAAACACTGTAGTATATGCGTAGGATCAGTAGTTAATGATATTTTTTTACAATTAAAATAGTTCATAAGTTAATAGAAAACGAAACGGATATTGTTAGCATAATAATGTGTATCTTTTAAATTTAGAAATTTAAAAAGGTCAATAGTAATCGAAATATAGTTTTGAGCCTGAATTATTGTTCACTTGATAATCTTTTATGTTAAAAGTATCTATTTTTAATAGATTTCTTTAAGAAGCCTGCTTGTAAGGAGGAAATTTCTTGTAAAAGTATTATCAAACTGTTTATTTGGATGCAGAACTGTGAATATATTAATATACAGACATTTTACTTTCATTTTTACTGTCGAGTAAAACCGACCAGTGGCGTAACTAGAACTTTTGCCGCCCGGGGCGGTCTCCAATTTGCCGCCCTTTCTAAGTCATGAAATGGTGGTTTTTACAAATTAATAAACATAAATAAATAATTGTAATTGGGACAAACTATAGGTGGTAACTTTTTACCGTTAGATGCCATATTTAAATTACAAAACATATAGATTACCTAATTTACAAAAAAAAATTACCATTAAAAATTTTTTATTTTATATTTATAAATAAATAATTTAATTTCTTTTGGATAAACAAACAAATGTGTATGTAAACATATTTATATATTTACTCTTCTAACTTTCATAGTAGAAAAATCGTGTATAATGCTCTCAAAATTTATAATATTTGTAATTTCTTGTTCTGTGGACAATATTGCAAGATTTTGTAGTCTTAATTCACTCATTGTGGAACGAAGATAATTTTTTATCAACTTCAATTTGGAGAAACTCCTTTCGCAACTAGCGATACTGATTGCAATAATTGTTAAAAAAAATTCTTGGCAAAATTACAATGTTGGGTCCAGAATTTTCCAGTATA
>JAFIDM010014012.1:21758204-21781692 GCA_023159025.1 Thereuonema tuberculata
CCCCCCCCCCCCCCCACCCGTTTTTCCAACTCTTCTTATAGTGCAGGTACAGCCATAAAAACCTGGATCCTTTTTCTTTCAATTTGGAACTGTTCTTTATCAATGTCAATAGACATTTATTTGACATTCAAATTCTTCATTTAGTAGGTTACATGGTATTATACACGAAGGACATGCAACTGATCAAAGCGTTCTTTTATTTCCTATATAATTCTATCCATAGATAAAAACATTTCTCTTCATACTTCTTGTTCTAAGGATAGCCCCACTCTCGTGAATTTCCCCCACTCATATTTTTTCTCCTTCTAACTCGACGTTCAGTCGATATCTCCAACTCTTCACAAATTGTTTTGGCTGCTATAACTGCGTTTTGTATTAGCGCATCTCTTTGTTCCATGAAATGGGTTTGCAAAGAATTTAGTTTTATATGGCATTGATGAACATTTATATGGCATTGATGAACATAACCCTTTTATTTGCAGGTATTTTTGCGCGTCATTAACTTCCAAAAGGATGGGTTCCCATAAATTGAAATAACAGAAAAGAAAAAGGATTGTATTGAATTGAGTAATATTCCAGCATCTGATCTCGTTTTACTATTTTCATCTTCATATGTTAATTTTTCCAAGGAGCTTAAAATGTAAAAAAATGCTTTTTTACTGTAGTTACTGCTTCTGCTCTAGCGCTCCAGCGAGTTTCTACGCTGCATTTAACACCTTGACCAGTAACAGAAACTAAAAACATCCCATCGACGAGTGGAAGAAGAAGAAAATGAAAACAACTGCTCGATAGTTCCAAAAAATGTTAAGGAATCGATAACAGTAGAAGCAGCGTGTAAACATGCCAGGTTTATAGAATGATTTGTACATGCTACAAATTCTGCATTTGGATTTATTAGTTTAATGCGAGTTTGAACACCGCTGTGCTTTCCTGCCATGACGGCAGCATTATCGTAAGCCTGTCCTCTGCAATTTTTTATATCTAAACCGTAATTTTCGAATTTCGTTAAAATCATATTTGTGATTTCCTCAGCAGTTTTTCCTTTAGTTTCTACAAAGTCAATAAACGATTCTACAACTTTAACTTCGCTGCCATCAATAACTACGTATCTAATAATTTGACTGTTTTGATCTTTGTGGGAAATAATTGGGGTGCTGTCAAATATCATACAAAAGTATTTAGCTTGCTTTATTTGATCCATAATTGTTTTTCTCACTGCGCCTCCCAATAGCTCTACGAATTCATTCTGAATCTTCGGCGACAAATAGGAGATACTATATTTATTACCCATCTCAATTTTTACTACATATTCAGTACATACTACTTAGCAAACAAGTCAACAAGCTCTAGAAAATTTCCTCTTATTTTCCATTGAATTGATGTCTTCCTGATGAACACTTTCACGATGACCTCGAAACGCCAAATTTTGTTTTGCTAAGAATCTAATTATATCAACTATTCTTGTAAGAATTTCCTTCCATTTTTTGATTTTCTTATCAATATTCTGTTGTTAAAGTTTACCAAAAGTTGCGCCATGTCCAAGTCTTATTTCTAATTCCTTCCATTGGGAACAAGATCGAATGTGCAATGGGCTCAACTCGTGTTGACTTATTTTGGGATTAAGTTTCCACCATTTGTTAAAACCATTTTACATGGTTTTCCACATGCAAAAATGTTAACTACATTATTCATTTCTAAAGCTAATGACGCTGGGAAATAAAGGGTTAATGGAGAAATTTGAATATTTTCATATTCTTGTCGTAAATCTTAATAATTTTCAGTAAAATAGACGAATTTAAATTATTTAAACATTTCTTCAATTGGATAAGCGTAATATAAGGAAAAATATTCGAAATCATATAGTAATTGATAATTCGTAGAAATTATGAATTACGAAGTAATAGAAAACTTATGAATAGTAAACTCATTATACTCTGAAGTGAACAAGTCGTTTTTTTACAACTAAAACTAAATATAAAAAATGCCGCCCCAAAATATGTGCCGCCCGGTGCGGACCGCACCCACCGCCCCCCTCTAGTTACGCCACTGAAACCGACTAAGATGTAATGAAATCTATAATATAGGAGATTAGGTATTATTTTGAATTTTTGATTTTATAATATGTTTGTATTTATTTTTTTCTATTTTATAAAAATCAGACGAATGTTCTTTTATAAATTCTGATACTTTTTAAATGCTTATGTTGTTTCAAACGAAGGCAAGTCAAATTCGTTCACAGCACAATATATTTAAGATCTATTAGGAAAAGAACTACTAAATAATATCTCAAGGAAATACTGCTTTTGTTGTAACAAATACTTCAATACTTTTCGTAAGGATATGAAACGGAGTAAAGAAATACAATTAATAACTATTCTTCATTCCGTTTACTTCAATAAAACAACAATTTCTTATAATTTTTATTTGAAATTTCCTTTTTAGTGTCATGGAAAATGTTCTAATACTTTTGAAAGATAATTCAGTGAAACAAGAATTTGTACCTTTATTATCCATAGTAATAGTCTGAATTTTTGGTTTCTTTTCAGGTAATATTTCCATTCTAAGAGACAACAAATTCAATATTAAACTAATCCTCAATTAGTAAATTCCTTAGTGGACTTCAATTTTGATTTCTTTTAACAGCTTTCTTTGCAAATTTCTTTACAGCGATCTTTGCAAAATTACTTTAAAATTACTTCACTGTACTTAATAATATTTCGTTGTAAAAACAAATAATTACTAACTACTAAAGTACTTTCTTATATTTATTTTCTGAATCAAATGACTCTTCAACTAACCTTGAATTACTAAACAAATAACAGGGAATAACATAGATTTAATCGCTTAATTACCCTAATGTTTGAGTTAATAAAAATGGTGTTTAACTAAAAAAAGGAAGGATAAAGGGTAAATATATTTAAACCCAAGTCATCCAACCAAATATCTCTCGATAGATTTTACAAGTCCAAAGTTATTGAGTAGATCGGTAATCTTGGCAGTTTTGAAATAGAGAAATGTCTATTTAATTCAAATCTAAAAACGTTTCAATTCTGAAAACCCAAAGAATTCTGGTGAGAATACGATTTTGTAGCCGATATTGAAAGAAATGTCTCTAGAAAAATTTGTATTTTACACTCTGGTTATTTGCATTCTTCTACTAGTAGAATACTTCTCAATATGATACGTTGTCTTTACTGATGAGCTGTAATAATTTCGAAACAACTTACAGGTTCCTTACTACAGTTTGAAGTTTAAGTAAACAAAAATAATTATTTCTAGGCAGAAACCTTCTAATAAATTAGGTCTGAGCCTGAATTAGTTGAATTGCTAGAAGAACGGAGTTTTAGAATTTTTTTTTGTTAATAGAAATGTGTAATCATGTTGTCAAATTCACAAAAATGGCTCGACTGGAAAGGGGAAATTGCTTCACAGTTGGCTGCTGTGTCCTCTTTATTCTGGGTGAGACTTTGATTTCGTCAACTGTCGTTATTTGGGCCATTCTTGAAGAGTTCGTCAATTTGCCTTAGAATTCTGTCTGACCTCAGTAGTTCCTGAGGTTGCCTCCGTTGGAACTGAGGTCAGATTGACTGGAATCCAGAATTCACAAGAGAATATCGCCGTAAGTCGCGAGAGGGCGTAGTAGTAAGCAAAGAACATCAATGGGATAATACAAATCGGCTTCTGAAAAAAAAACAGAGAAGGAAAAAACAAAACAATGAAATTACAAAACTAATTGGAAATTGGAAAAATAATATAGGAAAATATTAAATTAATCAATGTTTAACCATTTATTACTTTTATTATGATTCCAAAATTCCAAATTTTATGTGGAATTATTGATCTATTCTTTACCAAGCAAAGTTTATAAACCAACAAAAAAAAATCTTTGGAAACTAAATAAGAATTTAATTATTATTAAAAAAAGACAAATCAAAATTTAATTTAAAATATTTAGTTTTTTTTTTTCTACAGTCACGAGTAATCAAATTTTAATTTAATATTCTTTTGTGTTTAATTACTTTTTTTCTTTTTAATATTTGAATTGATCAGTTTAATTAAAATCTGTATTTTAATCTTCAAATACTGTACTTTCAAAACTTACATCATTCGATACTAATCTCAAACTTACATTTTTCAAGAACCTATATTTAAATTTTTACCCTTATATGAGGAAACAAATAGAAAAATAGAAATAATTTTGCTGAAATTTTATGCGATTCGGATATATTGTCTCAGTGAAATAAACATTATATTTAACTGCTATATTGTTGAAATGCTAAAAACTCAAATCAATATAATTATATTTAACCTATTGAGTTCATGAGAAGCCTACAAAGACAAAGAATTTTATTTTAATTTCTGAAATACGAGGAACATTATTGACAGAACAAACTAAGGTTAAATCATAAAAACCAATCTATATAAAACCGGTATTTCCACCAACTGATCATTTGAGATTTCGATTCTGTTATATGATTCAAACAGGAAAAGACCTTTTTTAGTAGAATTATACTTTTTTATTTTGGTTTTGTGTTAATGTACAGTATTAGTTAATTATTTTTTTTTTTACACATATCGTATTCTTTAGGCATACTTTTAAAAAAAACACTAATATAAATAATAAACTAAAAGTTATGAATGAAAATCAAGAATGTAATAGGACAGAATTGCAAGCCTTTTTAGTGAAAGAATAGATTCTAATAAAATGTTAAATTAAAAATACTTTATATTCAATTTTACAAAATTAAGTAACGTCAATAAAAACTATTTTCAATAACGTACAATTTTGTTCTTTCTATTTCTTTGCAAAATAATTCATTGCAGTTAAAAGAATAATTTAAAAATACTTATTAGGAATATAGAAGACAAAATAAAGTTTAATAACTTTTATATCTTTATCGTAATATCTTTTACAAAACTTGAATATTAATAATTTTTATAAAAATTATAGCTCATACTTATATAATAAGTTTTTATAGAAATTGAGTATAAGAATTAAAAAAAAAATTCATGCAATAATTTCTCTTTTGAAAACAGAAATATTTCTGCAACTAATACAACAAACTTAATATAATTATTGTTTTTGTTTTATTTAAAAAAAAAGGACTGTGTTATATATTCTTATGATTGATGATTAACAAAACATTTTCTTTTCCTGTCTCTTGGAATAGATGGAATTCGTGTTCAAAAACAATAAGAAAAAAGCAAAAAATTAAACTTTTTCCATTTCCTTTTGATTTTAAATGAATATCACTTAAACTTCATTTTTATTACTTATTATTTTTATATTAATTATCTTATTTATTTGTTGAATCCTTTAATAGTGAAATTGCTAGTAAGATACTTTTAAAAAGATTTTAAAATAATTTAAAGTTAAAAAAAAATGCAATAAGTTTAATAGAACCTTAAAATTTAAAACATTAGAATTTTTTCTAAATATTCAGAACTTTATTTTCCAAAATTGAAACAAAAGCATCTTCTAGATTATTCGATAATATGATCATCATTTTTAGCAAAAACAAAACAAATAAAAATACAATAAATAAGTAATAAAAACAGTTTTATTAATACTATTTAAAAAATATCGTTGCAGGGGAGAGGATTTCGGTATAAGAACGAGTATATTCTTAATAAGAATAATAGTTTTTATAACAGTTTTTATTAATGGCTATTTATTTTCTCATTCTATTCTTTTCTTTAGATGCTAATATTTTTAGAATATTTATCCAAATCTTCCTTCGTAATGTATCGGTTGTCCAACTAAAATGATTTTCAACTGAGCAATACGAATTTCTTCCATTCAAAGTCCACAGGGAACAACATCTTAGTTTTCTACTGAACTTTTGGAGGAAATCAGAGGAATAATCAGAAGAGTTTTTATGTAAAAGTTGTTGAACGAACACGCAGTGGTTTGACTGTAATATTGAAGCAAAACTGACTGACTTAAACTTGGTGACAATTCTTTGAAAACTTTCAATACAGAAGGCATTTCTATCAATGAAAGCGTGTTATTAATAACAGACCGTCGTCTGCTGACGTGGGAAGACAATGATTTCGTAGACAAATCAATCCCACATTACTTTCCACATAAATTAAAAAATGTGAAATTTACTATGAATTCTCCTTTTTCCAACACAGTTTTCGTCCTTACTTTGGTAGTTTACAGAACTCATAGTTAACACTTTCAGTAGTTTTTTTTTAGAAAAGAACTCAGTTTTATATTAAAAAAAACCTCATCTCGATTGCCTTTGATAGGAAAATAAAAGAAGGAAATATTTTAGAGAACTGAGTTCTGTATTTTTACACATATTACACATGAAAGAAAACGTTTATAAAAACATCAGTCAACTTATTTTTTCTGTTGGGAAAATTAAAAGAATGCAGACATATGATACTTAAAAAAAAAGATGCATTCATTATTACTTTGTCAGCAAAATTTATGTTGGCCAATAAAGTTTTTCCGAAAACAATCATTATTATTTAATTCGTAAACTTTTTTTTTTTTGCTTTCTATAATATTAAAGTTGTTTGTAGAATGAATCGATGCTGAATAAATGAAGGATGTTGAATTTTCTAATTTCTTTTATATTAAGTTTTTAAATTAATGTTATCTAAGTGAGGGAACGAGGAAGTATTACTTTTAAAATGAATTTTTCTGTGGAACTTATTTATTTTTCTTTGTAGCAGTTTTGTCCAAAGCCTCGTAATAATAAAATATATTTATGCCAAATCTAGATATGCCGATTAGTAACAAAATTTAAATACTTTAACATGAATTCGGAGAATTTGAATAAAATCCGCATTTTGTAAGCAAAATGGACTAGCCATCGTTATCTAATTTACTGAAGTACCACTGAATTTCAATTCAGGAAATTATTTTTGAGATCAGAAGAAAATGGTAGTCCTTTAAGCGTTTTCTCAAGTGGTGACGTTGCAGTTTTTCCATGTGGCGCAATTCCTATCAATGTTCGAAATCAGTTGTTCAAGCGTTGCTTTTGCAACTAAATATATAATGATAATCGATAAGCGTCGTCTCGATAGTATCCAGATGTTTAGTTCGAATATCTGCGCGATCTTCTGTATTTTTACAGAAGTGGTGAATCTTTTGGGCATGGCGATATGGCGCCTAGGTCCAAAATGGCCGATGAGGGAAGCTTTCTGAAAGGAAGGCGGATGTCTGGGGTCCGTATAGGTTCCCCAAAGCGTCCATCATTCTCCAACGCAGACAGGCCCTCCATCTGTCTATCGGAAACGGCTTTCCAGTTTCCTTCTTAGCGCTAGACCAGCTCCGCGGCTCAGGGAAGTTTCGGAAATATATAAAACAAAAACCCAAAGTATTATTAATATTTTTTGTCTATCTGATTTTCTACGTTGAAACAGTAAAGGACAAAAAGAAAGGAAAAAGCAGAAAATGACCCACCACCATCCAAAGCCGTTTACTTAGGATGGAATTAAATACTACAGTAAAATAAAAATATAGTTTTTAAACAATCAATTGTGACTGTGTAAGATTTCCCTGTTGAATTTAATTAGGTCCGAAAAATATTTGAAATAATAAAATTTTAAACCATAAGAGAAAAAAATTTGTAACCTTGAAAAAAATCCTTAATTATTAATATTGATCAAAAATTAAGTAAGAAATTGTAATAGAGGTCTAAATATATTAAAATAAAAATTTAACATTTTATGTTATTTAGATAAAGACGATTAAAATTTATAATTTTAAAAATTTCTTTCAAGTACACGAAACTTCGTGTTATCTGGAATAAAATATTACTAACAGAGAAAAATTAGAAGGTTAAAACACTTTTTAATATTTAAAACAAGCAAAGATATATAGGCCTATACATACTCTCCTTTTTTTTTTTTAAAAAAAATTTGAAGTAGCAATTTTCAGTTAAAAAAAAAAAAAGATATGTCCTTATTACATATATGAATAGGAATCTGATCTGTACCCATTTTCAAATTTTGTTTGCTCCAGTTTTTAATTAAATTTAATTAATTTTAAAAATTCATTGTGGCCTAGTTTGTCAATAATTAGTGACTTCTATACATATATATAGGCTAACTATTTTAAGTAACTGAAGTAGTTGCTTTAAATTTCAAATACTTATTTTATTTGTCGTTTAATATCATTAATTTCTAAATAAATAAATAAGTTTTTCTTTTTATTCTCGAGAAAACAGCAAAAGAGATTTCAAAATTATATTATTAATTCAGTTATTATTGAAACCAAATATTGGATCGGGATATTATCTACAAAATTAAAGAAAATGGTTCGTAAAGATACTTTATTTTTTCCATAATTCTCATTTATTAATTTTTTTTATTCCGTTAATTAAACATTTATCGCAAGCGTAAATACTGAAAAAAATCCCATCACACAATTTATACATAATAAATATTTTTATGGGAAAAATCTTTTATTAAATTTAAGTCTTACATGTTCGTAATATTTTTGTTACATTTTTAAAAGAGAAATTATCCCAAATTGTTTTACATTCCAAATTATAATACTGTTTTGAAAAATGTAACAAAAAATGTTACGAACATATAAGAGTTAAATTTAATAAACATTTTTCCCCATCAAAATATTTATTATGTATAAACCTTTATTTTTGTTTTTATATTCTGAATGGCCAGTTACTACTTTCCTTGAGATTCATCAATGAAATAAAAGAAAAGAAAAAAATCACATTATAATCTTACATATTAATCAGAAGCCTTAATTTCATGCTATAAGACTTAATAAACAAATCTTTCAACTTTCAAAGAAAAAAGTGAAATTGATATAATCTTAGTTTATTCTACTGCTAGAACAGCAAATAAACGAAATTAAAGATTAAAAATAAGAAATTTTTAATAATCCTATAATAAACAAGTAAATAATTGATACATGTAATTGTAGATATACTTATTTTAATTACAATTGCATGTGTTCTCTTTATTTACAACTTATAATTGCTGAAGTTTAGTTTAGAAAGAACTTCAATTCTCTTCGTTTGTTTTTTGTTTTGTGTTTATTTGATGGATTTGCAATTTGTAATTAAGTGAATGTAGTTAATTTAAACTGAAAATTGCAATGTAATTACATGTAAAAATGAAATAAGTAGATCAGAAGCGCTTTTTTTTTTTTTTTAATTATCAACAAGTAAGCATTTTTTCTTTTTTAGTAATAATAAAAAAAGAAAAGAAAATTTTTCTACTCATTTCTTTTAGAATTACAATTTTTCAGCTTAATTTAATTTAAACTATCAAAGAAATTAATTTCAACTTTGGAACTATTTTTGAAAAAGATAATAAGTTTATAATTTCTTTTATTGCCAGTAAAGAAATCGAATTCACACGTAGAAATCAGTTATAACGGAAAACATTTTTGTTTCTTTTTTTTTAAAGATAAATTTTTAAATAATTGTAAGTAAAACAATAGTGAAGAATTATTTACAATCGATTATGAATTTTACATTGAAATTAAGAGAAGTATGCTTTACTATGCATTTCAAGACAGTTTTTGTTATTGTTTCTTTTTTATTAATCCTTTTTTAAAGTAATTAATCAAGTGATGCTGAATATTGTACATTCCCTTAATATTTTTAATAGATTTTAATATAATACAGATTAAGTTCCTCTCTTAAACTAATAATAAAAGATGGCTGTTGGAAATAAAATGATTTAAATTAAAATGAAGTAAAATTTGTAATAATAATTAAAGTGATTTTTCGACAATTGAAACAAAAAATAAAATCCTTGTAAATTTATATTTATAAACTGACTGAAAACTCATTAATAAGAATAAGAAGGAACATATGTCTTTTTTAAGATCTCCATTTAACATGTGATAAATATCTATATTATAAAGGTAGCACACTTTTTATAATATTAACAATACTTTTTGTAATATTAACAATAATATATATTGGTTATACGTCTTTGTTATTATTATTCCTAGAATTAAATTTCTAATACTACTTTCGGAATTCTTACAATTAAAAACAGGATTTAATTTGGAATGAAGTTTGACATATTAATTAACTTTTTTTTTAATAATATTCTCTATTAAAATAATTCTCCATCGCCCTTGCTGTTAAAATGCTATAATAATTCCGATTGCAATGGGTTAATAATAGTGAAATCAGTTGATAATTGAAAGTAAAATCTTTCCGTGATATCTTTTTGTTTCTGATAATGTTCATTGAATGCCGATGTTTCTTCGGTGACTCTTCTTTGAGAAGCTTATATGAATCGTAATTTTATGAAGAACGTAATAGAAAGTAGCAATTATATAATACAATAAAACGTAATTCCGCAACTAAAAATTCATAATTGTTCCGCTAAATTTGAGAAGTATCTGATATGAGCTCTGGGAAGAGGAAAAAAAAAAAAAGTTACTGCTGCCGCGTTTTTCGTTTATTTGTTTTGTGACCTTGACCTCCATTTCTTTCGCCAACGGATTCTTGGACTCGTCGACTCATGAGGGGTTAGAGAAGAGAAGAGCGGAGAAAAATGGCGCGAAATCGCGGAACGACCATCCGGCGCTCTGCTCGTGCCGGAGAGCAACGTGAAATAATCTGGTCATTTGAATCCATTAACTTTAATCTTCTAATGGACTGAGGTTTTAGAGGATTTCTCAGTTGGTTCTCGATTGGCACCAAATTGTATCTTCAACGAAACCAAGGCAACGCAAAAGCGGTTTCAAAAATGGACGCTTCATTATCAGCTTCAGTTAATTGTCAACATAGATCACAATGAAAATACATGTCACTTGGGTAAAATGGAAAAAGTTTTGTAATAGCTCGTTTTTATTTAATTCCTTTTAAAAATGGAAAAAAAAAAAGATAGATAATAAAGAAAGTTAATTAAAAAGTACTCGATTTTTTATAGCAAAAAATACTTTTCAGTTTAATCGTCACTTCAAAAATAGGAAGAATTCTAAATTTATAATTGAAAACAATTATATCTTTCATTTCAGTATATATTCCTGAAACCAATCAAATTGTAGTCAAGTATAGTTATTTTGTAATGAACTCAAAATTGTGTAATTCTTTGCTGTGGCAAAGTTAAAATAAGTTTTGTATATGTGTAATTTATTATTATTATTATTATTATTATTAAAAACTGAAAAACTAAATTCAATTTATCTGTACAATGTACAAGATGCAATTGTTTTTTTTGTTTTTTTTTTGATAACGTAACATTTATTATACAGATAGTTCTTTAAATACAACATTATAACAAATCAATATTAAAAGCATTTAAGCGCTCCTATCACGTTAAAATCTTATGCTGATTATTAAGTTCTTATAAAAATTCCAAACATATATTGTAATAAAATTTAATAATAATAATAATAAAAGGCCTTTCAATTAATGTTTTTTTAGCTGAAATCCATTTTAGTTTCTGGAATCGTTATCATTTTTTTCCTAATAATTTCATTTAAATTATTATTATTACTGTTGTTTTTATTAATGCTAATAACAATAAAAAGAAATGTATTAGATTGTTTGAAGAGAAGCAAAACACACAGATTTCAGGATTTTTAAAACTTTTATTCTTTATTAAAAGTAATAATTCTGCTTATTATTCCATTAAAAATCTCTCTTCTGTGTAGAATTTAACTTGTTAATATTATTTACTTAATAATATTTAACTTGTTAATAAAGTAATAATTGTTAGTAACTATTTTATTACAGAACTATTTTTGTTCATTTATTTAAGAGAATCATTATAAAAAGCTAGTTATTTTGAAAACGAAGGAAAAAATTCTTACCTTCAGAATAAAACTAACAGGCTCCATAAAAAATCTAATATAAATGAAGCTGCTAATATCATTTATAACAAGGGTAATAAATTAGTTTGAAAATGAAAGTCATTATTACATTTTACTAATTTTATTATTTTCTGTATGTGAAAAATTCATTTCTTTCATTTCAAATCATCATCTGTAAAGCTTTCTTTTATTTGTCATAAGAAGACAATTGTTAAATTAGGATTCAGATCTTGAATACAAACCGTTTATAATGATTATTAATATTAATTCGATTTAATACTTTGAAATGATACTGTTTTAAATTAGTCCCTTCTTGGAAACAAAGTAGAAGTAAAACTTTTTAACTCCGTCGTTTCGTTTATGTAAATCAAAGTTGGAAAAACTTTAATTCAGTTGTTTGAAATTCAAAATTCTCATAGTTTTCAAACCTAATTAATACAAATTAATTTTAGGTTTACTGTTATACTAAAATTAATGCTTTTACGTTTTCTGTCGTTTAGTATTTATGCACCTATGTTTTTCACTTATAAAAATATAATTTTCCTTTATCTTAATTTCTTTCAAAATAATAAATAATAATAATTATTTTTTTGATTAATCATCTAATTTTACGTAAAGAAACAAGTAAAATGACAAGGCATGATTATTTTATTTAACTTATTTGTGTAAGGCATTTCAACGAAATTTTCCCTTTATAACAGGTGTTTAAAATTACAATTACATTTATTTTGAAATAATGTAATGCATTTCCTTAATTGACCATTGCATTTTTAATTGCTGCGCTGATAATAGAGCGGAATTGAAACTCGAAAACCCAGGGTTCTCCGATTATGCTGCCATCTGATGACGAGCCATAAAGTCACACTTCCGGAGGCCATGTTTGTTTCTCCCGGAAAAAAAAAATACCCACCTAACCGAGTTGCTTACCCGCCTGCAGCATTGACGATGTCTATAGCTTACTATTGGTCATCGGGTACGCGGCGGGCTAGGGAGTGGTTCAGAGCTCTGCCGAGTTCTTCTAGCAGAGGCAATAGAACGTGTGTGCTCCTCCTTCGGCGGGATGGTGGGGAATATGATCTAACACTCATCCACCAATCACAGCGCAGCTTCGGTTTCGGAAGACCCAATACTTTATCGTAGAGAACCCTCCTTTTCCCGACGTCACAGTTCAAAGATTGAGGTGGTGGTGGTGGTGGTAGGGAAATTTATATGCGTGATCCCTTCTCCTCAAATGAACCCCAGGGTTTCTTTAGCGCCACCGTTTCCCGCGCTTTTTTCTCTCTCTTTGTTGCTCCCCGCCTGACGCCATTGGCGCACGTCACAATGAAGGTCGGTCGGGAGCGGGTGACTTCTCAGAAATTGAGAATCATCGAACCAGTCGCCTCGACAGGATATAAAGGACCCGTTTGTTAGCCATAATTTGCCAATAAGTTTTCACAAAGTTGTTGTTTTTTTTTTTTCCCTTGTTTTTCTAATCTTTCGCTCTCAATAGTAAGGATATTCAGTTTTACTAAGAATTAAAGTCAAATCTGATCTTTGCAGAATACCATTTTCAAAATAATATTTAAACTACTTTTTTTGGGTCAGAAGTTTAATATTTTAATTTTATACAAAGATGTATAAAAATATGTCTATTTTTAAATTTTTATTTCTATTTTTGCAAATGTTTTTTGTTTTTTCATCTTAAAATTCTTTTTAGGCCTAATGTTAATAAACTGGATGGTAAATTAATTTATTATTTTGTCATCAATTTCCTTAAAAAAAAAAAAAATATATATATTTTATTCTATATTATTTAACTGCTTTGTTTTATTAGTTTTAAATGAATTTCTTATTCTTGTTTAATAAGCAGGGTTTCATTTTTATTGAATGAAGTTCATTAGGTTTTTTTTTATTTATTTATCATGGACAGTTCATTCTTTGTTTTTACTTAATCTATTCAATAATTTTCATTGGGTAATAATAAACTTAGTTCGCTGCTTTGAAAAGAGCAACACTAGGCCTACAACTTCATTTTCCAGAATTGTGGCTTGATTTTTTTTTTTTTTTTTGGTTCTTTTTCAGAATCTCTTTAGTTTACGGTTGGTTGAATGGCTTTTCTCCTTAATCAGTTTTGTTCTAAAATTTAACCGAGGTTTTTTGAAAGTATTTGGAGGCACATACGCGTTATTTAATAGTCTTCAAACTTTGTTTTTAGGCTAACTATTGTTTCTCGGTGAAAATTACTGAACAAAATTCGGTTTATATTAAAATTCAATCAGAAATCTGGCCAAGAAAACAATTAGATTTATACAAACTTGCATTTTTTTTTTCTTAAATGTTATGCACTTCATATAAGTAATACTGATATATTATAGTTTTTAAAAAAATATTTAATCTTTATTATTATTTTTTTTTAAACGGACTTAACTCTTATCTACAATAATAATCTACATTCTAAATTTAGCATAACTGCTTTCAAGAAAAATGTTTTATTTGTATACTTCTTGACTAACTTATTTTCATAAATCACATAATTTAACAATTAAGAGGAAATAGCAAATTAACTTTCATTTTTACTATACTCTCCAAAATTGTCAAGTGAAAAGATTTCTTCTAATAATAATTGACTAAAAAATAAATCTTGAAATTTTCCTGTAAATTTCCTGTATTCCATTAGCCTACTTATACTATATTTCCCAATATTTTTATTGTTTATCTTAAAATTATATAAATAATAAGAAATATTATTTCTATATTTACTTGAGATAAAAAAACCACAATGTTTCTCAGGCTTCACATGTAATACTGTTCTAGCAAAAAGAGCTAATTCCAATAAATAAAAATGCAATCTATTTTTTTATATTATATTGACAGAAGAGCTACTTTAAATTTTTAATAATTTTTTTTCCTTTAAAAACTCAAAAAAAGAGGAAAGATTTGATTTTTGATTTCAGTTCGATTTTATGAATTCTATAATTTCATATCATTACTTTGTAGTTTAGTTTATTATTATTATTTATTTTATAATTATTTACTGATGGAAAAAAATCTAAGAGGAAAAGATTCTCCAATGTTCTGATTAATTTGTAAATTTGAAACTCATTCAGTTTTAATTAGTTTTTCATCTCAAATTATATTGTCATGAAAAAAAATGAGTCCAAGAATTAAATTAAAATTTTCTTTCCCGCTCAATCAAGAATAAAATTAATTTGCAGAATATTTAACTATTACATTTTCTTTTCCTTGGTCTATATGTTAGAAGATCGATTTCTTTTTTTTTTTTTTTATGTTTTATATTTCCTAATTTTTATTATTATTATTATTATGTATTATATATTTTGCCGTATGTGATTTACCAACAATTCATACTGAGAAGGAATTCGAAACGTTCCTTTAAAAGGAAGTAAGTATTCCTTCGCCCATTTCGACAAAGAAGAACCAAATAAAAAGATTAAAATGGAGAGGGAAAAAAAGAGGTCCCTGTCATTGCGATGCGTAACACGGCCGTGAGTCAGGAATGTCCATCATGTTCTTGGGCAAATGCCACGTGACGTCAACTCATGACGTAAGTTGCGGGTGCTAACATTTAACGGCTTTAAAGAGATTAGAAAGAAAAAGATGGACAGCGCATGCGCCATTTGAATGGTTTGCCTAAAAATAAAAGAGAAACAAAAAAATACTAAGTGTTTTGTAAGGATTGATTAATATCACTTGTTGCTATATTTCTACTATGACATATCTATATTAAAAAAATAGACTTAGAAGTTTGAATACTAAGCAAATGATATTACAGGAATTGAGCAAGCGTTTGCCAAAATCAATTACTTCTTCGTTAATATTGCATTATTCATTTTACATTGGACTCTTATTAAGAAAAAGAAAACGAAATAGAATATGTAGTTATCAGACATTATCCATTTACTTAAAAGAACTTCTGTCTAATTCTGTTCCGCCATGTTGATACCATATCTATAGATACATTATATATTTGTTGTTAGAAAATGTTTACAAATTAGAAGTCATATTTTTTTGTTGTTGATAAAATCCTTATTCTGTTCCAATTTGTGACGTAAGTTATAATATCAAATAAAGACGTGCAATGTCTTCGAAATCAAATGTTTTGTTCATTCTGGATTTGTAAGTTAATTGCTTTCTGATATTGTTTACTTCCAAAGCCTTTAACTTGTCTTCTACTAATAAGACATTCTGTTACCATTTGCCGTGTTTTATAAACTTTGGACTTTATTGGGGTTTTCATTCTATGATTTTTTTTAATATTGTTAATTGTATTCTTGTAAGATCACAGAATTGAGAATGACATAACAAGTAAGTAATACCCACATGTACTTAGGGTAAATTACAGAATTAATAATTCTTTGCATATCATCTTTAAGAAATGCTCAATTGACTTCTTCTATTTACTAAACTCTCTTCATTCTCCAAATACAAAGTTTCTGTTTTGTTTTGTTTTGGATTCGCAAAAGTCTGTGGTTCTTTTTTTTAATTTACTTTAAAATGTTGTTTTTTAATCCATAGTTCTTGAAGATGATAACCTACACTACAACTCATATTTCTTCGAAATAATACAACCAACTTCAAGTAGGATCTCTTTTTAAGTGGAGTCCAAGTCAGAATAAGTCTCGTGAATCTGAATCTTGAAAACAAATTTTCTTTGTCCTTCTTGTTGAATGAAATTCAATGTTAAAATTTAGTAATGAAATAGAAGAAAAACAAAGCATCTTTAAAAACTTAAGCCTACTTCAGGGATTTTTAAGGTAGTCCTTGAATGACAGGACTTATCAAGGTAATTGTCTCGTTAACTGTTGTTGTTTTCTTTCGTAGATAATCAAAGGGTATTATATCAAACTATAAATGAGAGATTTCCACAATTCCATCCCATAACAACTGTACAGAATTGCAGTTACTCACACCACCTGTCATTCCGATGTTTGGAAAATATGCAAATACTCAAGTTTTAAAAAAGTTGCTTCCAAAACCTTGGGAAAAAAATGGGAATTGCATAAATATACCAAATATTTTCATTACTTACACTAAATGAATATATTAAAAATGAATTTGAATAAAGAGTTATTTAACTTTCTGAAAAGTATGTAAGTGTATCTTCAAGTGATGTCGTTATGAAAATTTTCATTTTTTTCACCAGTTCAGGGATAAAACAACAATAGTAACACAGGCTTTCACTGGAATGCAGTACAGATTTAATATTAAAGGTAGTCTTTGGATTTTTTTGTTGTAGTGTTTGAAATGTCCTTAACAAAACTGACTTTTGTACGAACTTTGCTATACGAAGCTGGCTTATGTCAGCAAATTAGCGTCCTAAAATAATGGGAAAGTCAGATAAACAACTTTAAATTGAAGATAACTTCTCAAGAAGTTATTCCTCAACAAAAAACGCAATCATCTTCATAAGTCTTTGACATCATAGGTGCAGATGAAAACTAGAAAGAAAGAAATTTATTCTAAGTTGCGGTTTGACTTATCGATATTTCTTGAACTGAACTTATTTACTTCTATATCGTTAGAGCTGATGATGAAAAGAATCCAAGTTCACTTTTATGTTATTTACAACTAATTATTCAAATAAACCACGCTAATTCTAAATTTTGGTTTCCTGTTTTATGCTAGATTTCAAATTTCTAACGTGACGTCAGAGGCGTAATCGTGTCTTACGATGTATTGACAAAGAAGTTTACTACATCCAAAGTAACTTTAGAATCACAGCTATGAAAATGGTAATTTGGACTAATTCAGAACGGAGAAGTAGTATTTCCTCAGCAATTGTAAGGGTAGCAATACAATATAATTTATATAACATTGAGTACATGAGAAATAGAATTACCTTTTCGGAAATGTCCAAAACTCTTTTGGAAAATTTTCAAATTTTTTTGTCTCTCATGGTAGAATTTGCTTTTTTACTTTCTTTCTAACTGTAACTTTCCATGTTTTATTTTACTTTTAATCTAAGCTGTCGAAATAAGATTTTTACTAAAAGATGAAATGAAGAACTGCAATTGATCTACTGACTGTTCTAAACTTTATAATATATTTTTTTTTATTTTAATACGGCCTTACAAAAAAAGGGGGAACTTCTACAAATCTCAGATTACTGGAATGGAGATCTTTTCTCCCTATCCTGTACACCCATGTCCACACAATGGATTTTCACAGAAGATTGTTCTTAAGATTCAAACGTTCCCAACCAGCTTACGAAGAAACTTCTGTAACAAGTGGGAATCTGAAGTGATGTGTATTCTAAAAGAATTTAATCTTTCCCTGGACAAGTTACTCTCTTTGCTGTACCTTTTTATGGTGGGTATTTGTTGAGATTCTTTGTTGAAGAGCTATTGTACTGATGACACAAAGTTATTAAAAACATATTGCATCAAATAAGAATTCATCAAACTCAACAAGACCACACGAATTAACTTTATTCACAGTTGAAAGATTCAAAACAAATGGTAATTAAACAAACAAAATATGTATTAACTATTAAGAAAAAAAGTCACAGCAGTTTTTTTTCTTCTTCTTCATCACAAACATTTAGTGTTTGTCCTAAAAATCATTTCTGGTTTGTAGAAAGTATTGGAATACAAAGTGAACGCAAGATCTTGGACCACGATTGCTTTCCCTAAACTTGTCTGTTTTCTGTTTCAGCAGAAACACTTCGAAAAAGCACTTTGTAATCTAATTTGGTCTTGAAACACCATGGGTCACAACGAGATAGAAGTTGTGTCTATCAGTTAACGTTAGTACAACTTTAGTATGTAACCAGGATTTACCTACAACTACTAAAAGTACACGATATTCATTGAAAATTCGTTAAAGTAGGTCAAATTAAGACAACTTATATTGGAAATTTTAATTTGACCTATTTTAACGAAATTTCAATGAATTTCCAACGTAAGTTGTCTTGAGATATCTTTTTGCGTAGCTATTAGAAACAGATAAATTTAATATGAAATTCATGTTTCATTCTCATACTTCTGAGTACTTTATTTTGTCAAACTCTTTAAAAAGATACAAGTTTTTATTTGTATGAAAGAAGAATCTGTTCCAGTTTTGTGTTTCCAAACTTTACCGTGGCAAATCAAAGTTTGCAGAAAAAAAAGGGGATAAAATTAACGAACGAGTCAGATATAATTTTCCTTCATTGCTCAATGTCTACCAGCACTGGCTCTGTTTCATTTAATGACGGGTGGGAAGGGGATAAATCATCAGAATGAATATTACCAGTTGAATTTCAAGACTTTGCTGATAAACCATGAAGGTACCGAAGCGAAAGATGAATACAAGAATGGGTTGCCAAGATAACTTACAGAGTATAAAAGAATCACTGATATCTTCCTCGTTACCAATTTTGATTTGAAATGTGAACTAGTTTTTCTGATAATTTCTATGAAGTAGAACAGTCTGGAAAAACTTACTACAATTTCGGGTTATTTAATAAACATACAAAGAAAATGAAAAAGAAGACTTAGATTGAGGAGACAATGTGGAAACCCATTTACTATCCGAAATAGTTATCTATTATCTAAAAAGTTATTAAAAAAATCTTTAAGAATCAATTTAACCACACACAAAAAAAGAAAAAATGTATATAAATAGAAAACTCTTTTTCTTTTTCCTTTTTTTCAATTCCACCATTTATCATTAGAATTGAAAAAATGATAATTTTTTTTTATCACTTGATAAAGATCCTTTGACAGGATCGAAACCGGTTGTTTTTATTGTCTCTGTTTTTAATACTGTATACATGCTTTTTAAACCTAGTCTGGTCTGATGGCTAAATTTATTTCGTAATTTCATATTTTATCATATTTTGGAATTCCTGATGAATTACATTGCCTGATAGTTATAAGAGGATCTATTGCATTTCTACATGAAAAGTCGATTTAAAAGTTTAAAGTAGCAAATACAGGAAGATACTTATAATCCCCATCTTTGTATTCTATAAATACAAGTTTGCCGTTAAATTAAAGGTTAGTCAGGAATTGAAACTGCAAAGAACATCTAATAGTTAATTATAAACAGCCTAAAAAGGTACCTGAAACGAAATACTTCGAAGTTATCTTTTCACTTTGAAGTTAAAAAGCTTCATTTGAAATGTATCTTCCGAAATTTATGAACCACCCTGTAAACTGAATTTTAGCTTGCTTATCAATTATATAAAACAAAGCAAAAATTTTCACTGAAACAATAAAATGAAAAGGTTAAAAAAAAAAAAAAAAAATTAAAATGGTTATTCTTCATTTCTGCGTAATGTATTAAGTTCCAATCAACTTTAATTGTTTCTTAATGCTTGTTTTGTACTAATTTTTTACAACGAAATATCATAGCGGGGTTTCAGTATAGAAGATTAAACGAGTAAAAACTTCTTCAAATTCAGGCAACAGGTATTTGAATTGAAATGTGAAAATGTTTCTATCATAATACAGAAGACAGTAGGGCAATAGAAATGAACATCAAGGCAGACCGGAAATGCCAGGGAGGTTTGTCTACATAGATAGTCGCCGTAGGTATTCGGTTCATGGACATCCTTCATCTTCAACAAGGATGTAGAATTAAAGTACGATCTACCGTTGCAACCATTACCAATTTCCTTTTTTTTTTTTCTCACTATGGACAATTATTTTCTTAATGTCTTTGAGATTTTATAAATCCCAAAAAAATGTTTTTCAAAAATATACTCAACTAATCTAATTTGGAAATTTCTTAAATCAGTTTGATATCCTTATTAGTCATATTTATCTACTTTCTATATTTTACGTTTCATTCTACTGTTTATGCTTCATTTCTCTTTGCTTCTTGTTTCGATTATGGTTATTTGAATAATGCACTAAAACTTTATCTGTGAACACAGTTTAGCACATGTGCATTTCTTGTGTGTTTCTTCTTAATTTCCATCTCCTTAAAACAGTTCTTTGCACATTGTCTCAACTGAACATCAGTTTAACATCAATTTAACATCTCAACTTGTCGTGGTTAAACGTAATTTTTTTTTTGTTTTATGTAAAATTAATTCACACGTAATACGAAAGTCCAGAACTCAAAGGCCTGTTTCATTGTAAGAATTTAGATCGAGTTTATCCACAACAGAAAATCAGGGGGGAGGGGAAGGAGGAGAGGAAATCACCTTTGCACTGCCCTTGCAGCCCCTAAGAGGGATTCCAAACTCATAATGAAAATATCATAGAGATTATTCAGAATAAACCTATAAGGAAGATGAAGAAGATTATAAATATATTGATATAAAATAGGAATGTATTTGCTTTTGTTAAGTCTTTGAATTCCACCCCCACCCTCCTTTTCCCCCAAAACAAAAAACATCAGTGAATGGATTTTTTTTAAGTTTACGTTCGCCACTCAACAATTTGATGCGAAATTTTAATTTCTGCTTGTAAAAAATACTAAGAATTAAATCTAAATTAACTACACATTTTCCACATAATTACAAAGTTTGCATAAATACAAAGATTATAACTATTCTAAAGTGTATTTAAACATTTCTTACCAAAAATTAATTAAAAGTAGAGAATTTTTAGGATGTATCTCCCCTCTTTAGATTAAAAAAATGTTAGAATGATATACAAGGAATTTAATTTTGCAGTATTTTTCAAAAACACTAAAACAAATTGAATACTTTTTGATTATTGCAGTAAAGGATCTGCACTCTTTTTTTAGCCTATATTAAAAAAAAAAAAAACAATAACTTTTGAACGTGTGAATGGATTCTATTGAAAAAGATCGGTCTACCATCTTTGATTTTTTTTTCCTGCATGGGTCCTAGTCGAGAAATGTGCGTATGAAAAATTCCCACACGAAAACAGTGATTTTTTGTTTTGTTTTTTAATGTCTAACAGTCGTTTAGTGATCCATTCTCATTTGCGAGTGCTTTGACAAGATTAATATTAACATTTAGCAACTTACGTCAGTCTCAGATGTAGCTTTAATTAATTTTCAGAAAATTTGATGATTCTATTTATAGTTAGAAGATGGTAGTTTAAAAATATAAATATTTTCCTTTGTATTGTTTTTCACGACTTTCAAAAAAAATAAAAAAAATAAAAACGCAGCAATTTAATAAAACAAAGCTTCTTGAACTTTTTATCGAAATTAAGAGAAGTCTCTTCGTTTTTATAATAGAATATAGTGATATTAAAGTAAAATTATACCCTTTCTTTGTTATCTCTAAAAATAGAATTTATGTCTTTAACAATTGCGAACTATCTTAGATTTTCATGGCTCGAGGTTCAAAGCCCGCAAAGACATAGATGTTTTTGTTTGTTTTTTTCCTCGCCTTTATTCCGCCCGAATGTAAAAGTCAAGGAGTTTACAGAAAGACGTCTACTGCTGATCTTCTTCATCCAATTGTGGTTATCCTATTTCTTGTTCACAAATCTCATTTGTGGACTCACTAGCAAAGAAATCCGGCTTTAGAAATCCCGAACAATCGAAAATCACGGTCAGAACTGTAAGAGTCCCCGTTATCCTTTAAATGATAAAACCTAATGAAGAACAGTACAGAGATTTTACGCAACAACAACAACAAAGGTACTGAACATTTCGCATTCGCTTTCGTTTCATCATCGTTTTCTTTTGTAATTGCAATATAAAAATAGAAGTAAAACTGCCTATCAGTATTTTAATTCTGTTTTTCTGTGTGATCAGACTCTGCTTCTTTTTCTGAGCTGTCAATTCGCGATGTCTAGTCACTTGTATCAATGAACGCAATCTGAGTTCCTCTCCGTTCTTGGCAATTTCTAAGATTAGTTCGGCGGGGGAATCCCGACGTCTCGGTTTCTATTTTCAGCATTATTTGGATCCATCAAGAGTGAATGCAGATTTACACAACTTTCCTTTTCAGTTTGTGTGACCTTTTGAACTCCTGATTTTTCAGTGCCATTTAAGAAAAGGTCGTGAAAGCGACGATGATCTCCAAGTAAATCGATTTTTTTTTTTTTTTTGGCAAGGCGAAGAAAGAAAAACAGTTGTGGAACGCTTAAATCCTTTAATAACCTTTGGAGATCTTAGAGATAATAATACACGTCTTAAGGAAACATATGCTTACTGATATACGTGTGTACATTGACATTTGCAGATCAGATGTGAATACGATTAGATTGGATATCAAAAATATTTAAACATCATCTTTAACGTTTCAACAATGAAGCATTTTTCATTAATGCTTCAAAAACAATAAAATTTCTGATATTGCATTTAAAATGTAATTCATTAATAAGGAAAATATTTTGTTCTTTGGCAATTAATTACAGTTTTAAACTCAACAGGAAAAAAATACCCTTAAATGAGGAAGCAAACGAATAATTTTGCTGTTGTAAATTATTTTTACTGTTTCCAATTGTTGTTATAGAAACTGCAGAACAAGTGGTAAGGCACTCGTTTTGAGGCTGACCGGGATTCTTTTTTCTTCCCAGAGAGTCCTCGAGTTAATATATGGTACCTAATTCCCTGGGAATTAAGGCGGGCGAGCGTAGGATCGTTGGATGGTGATCGCAGGAGTTTCTATCTCCGTATATAGCCTCGTATGAGTTTATGAGCGTGATACTTTAACCCCAAATTGTAAATATTGTTGTGGCTCAGAAGCAAAGAGAGATCAGAGAATGTAAGAAAAAAAAGAGGCTTGGACTGGAGGAACAAGTAAAGCTCATCCGAATCTTAACCTGATCAATCATGATAGCTGAGGCTAAAGTTGGGGCT
>JAFIDM010014012.1:21782092-21792157 GCA_023159025.1 Thereuonema tuberculata
GAATCTTAACCTGATCAATCATGATAGCTGAGGCTAAAGTTGGGGCTCGAATTGGCTATGCATTTCCAACTTAGAACCAAGGATACATTGAATCTTAACAGTTTTATTAAGAAATCCGGGGAATTAGATTAAAAATATTGGATGTCTGAAATAAGCTACGTAATAAAAATGAGGTTTTTAATTGCTTACAGTTTGACAGTTTGATTTATATTTGCAGTTGTGTTTCTAACATATACTTTTTCAGTAGACCTGTTGTTATTGAACAATAGGAGCATATGTCATTCCTATCACTTTTACGTTTTGTTTTCGATATCGTTCCAATACTTTTGACAACCGATAATGAATTGAAAACTACTACGCATTTAAGGTGATTGATTTACGATGGCAGAAATCTCTTCCTTACAACCATTTATTCTTAAAAATCTTCATCTTTAATTTATTTTTAATTTAATCAATTTTTTTAAAGAAACTTTAATAATAATAAAAAAGTAAGTTTTAATTTCGTATCAGGCTTTTGAGCAAGATTTAATGATTTAATAATAATAATAATAACAACAACAACACAGGTCTGCAAGTAAAAAACTGCATAGGATTTTTATACATTTTCTTATAGATTTCAACTTGGTAAAAACGAAAAAATACCAAAACAATTCCATTACGTCAATTTTTTTTGTTACACTCAAGTTTTTGCTTGTATTTAGCATAAAATTCCTAGTTAACTTAAAATTTAATATTCTTTTTATTTAAAAAATGCCTTGAAACTAAGATTTCTCATATTAATTCTATCAATTACAGCTGGACATGGCAATAAATTAAAAAAAAATGTTAATACAGTAAAACCCCGTTATTACGCTCCCGCTTATAGCACTATCCCGTTCTTTACGCTCCTTTCATACGGTCCCTGGAATTTTCTATGTAACTCTGTATACTTTTACCCTCTTATAACGCTTCAAATCCCGCTTGTACCGCTTTTTTTATATCAGAATTTTGTTTCGAAAAGAAATGTAACACTGTAAAGATTCTTTTCTTTCCCTGGTAGGAGGGAATCTTTGAACTCTTTGAAGTGCGAGTCTGTGATACACTAAGTTAGTGCAAAATGTCGAAGCGGAAATCCCTTTCTATAAGTGAAAAATTGCAAATTCTCCGTAAGTACGACGAGAATTCTACACTAAGTTAGAAAGATTTCGCAGAATCTCTAGGAATTCCCTCATCCAGTCTGAGAACAATAATAATAGACTTTTTTAATAGGAAATAAGCTCACATTTGCACTATATCTATTGCAGAATCAAGTATCTTTCCTGTAAAATGGTGTCTAAATGTTTCCCCATCTCATAAATCATTTCCCGTCTATAGCGCTATCCCGCTTATTACGCTTGTAGTTCATGGTCCCTTGACGAGCGTAATAACGGGGTTTTACTGTAGTTTGTTAATGGTTGAAGAGAGTAGTGGTAGGGAGAGATGGGTAAAGTAGTTTTAGCGTCAGGAGGAAGGTTGCATGATCGTGTCGGAATAAATATAAATAACCTGCTGTTGGATTAGATCATGTTTTAACAAGCTAAATAAGTTCAGTATCTCGCTGGCCATCTAATGCCACACTCAGTTTATATCCAGCATTCGAACGCTACTCGCTTGTGTTTTTATTTCTGGAATATGGCTCGCAGAGGTTGTGTAATTTCTACCTACAATTCTGTTATGTTTCTGCTGAATACACACTGAAAAGTCGACAAACAAACATAAGTAAGTTTGTGAAGAAAGTTTATTTTGCGTATTTCAAATTGAAACTTGGAGATCAAGACAAAGCATGGGCTCCGCATAAGGTGTGCAGACGATGCGAGGAAGATCTTCGTTTGTGGTTTAAGGGTAAGAAAAATCATTTCGTTTTGGCATTCCTATGATATGGCTTGAACAGAAAAAACAGACTGCTACTTCTGTTCGGTAGTTGTGAAAGGATTTAATAGAAAAAAATACCTTAAAATATACTTTAAAATATCTTACCCTAACCTTGACTCAGCTATTCGTCCAGTGTCCCATGGCTCTGAAATACTAGTTCCACAGAGACAGTTTAACCCCCGGCGAGAAAAACGTCATCAATACCACCTTGGTTCCACAAGAAAAGTGTTATTACCACCTCTTCATATTAAATTGGGGCTCATAAAGCAGTTTGTCAAATCACTGCCAAGACTTTGGGATTGTTTCAGATATCTGTGTTCCAAGTTCCCGAAACTATCTGAAGCCAAGTTAAAAGAGGGAGTTTTCACTGGCCGCGACATAAGAAAACTTTTATCTGATCCCTCTTTTTGGAAACAATGGGAGAAAAGGAAAAAGAAGCGTGGGACTGTTTTAAGAATGTAGTTGATAAGTTTTGGGGAATACCAAGGACCCTGACTACAAAACCATTGTACAACGCATGCTGGCAGCGTATGAAGCTCAAGGATGCAAGATGAACTTAAAAGTTCATTTCCTGTACTCCCATACTGACTATTTTCCCGAAAACTTGGGAGCCTACAGTGAAGAACAGGGTGAAAGATTTCACCAGGATATCTGTGATATCGAGAGACGTTACCAAGGAAAATGGGATGTCAATATGTTAGCTGACTACTGTTGGATGCTCAATCGAGAAACCAGAGAAGGAAATCGGAAACGAGTTCGGAGAAGCATCAAAGAGAAGAAGAAAAGGTTTCATAAGAAAAAAGAGTAGACCCAAAATTATGTATAAATATCAGAAACAATTTTTTGATTAGTTGTAAGAAAATATAATATATTTCGTTCATTGTAATGAATCAGTGTTTTTATCAAAAATGTATTTTTATTTTGCAAAAAAATTGTACGCGATGTGAAGTTATGGAACTCATTTTTAGAATCTGCGACCTTTAAAACATATAATTAAGCAAAAAATCCCATGCAGCTGGAAAAATTTTTTTTTTTGCAGACCTGTGTAATAATAATAATAATAAATTTCTTTTCTTTTATAATTGGAAAAGTAATTTAAGAAAATAGAAAAAAAAATCAGATTAAAACAAAGCAATTTAATTGTAAATTCCTTTAAGAATGTTTTTCCTAGAAAAATTTATTTGTTATAAAAAGATAACGCAATTTCAAAAATGTTTCAAATTGTTTAAGAAAAGAAGACGCAAATGATGAATACGGTTCACAGAAGCTAAAACAGTGAATTATTATTATTATTATTATTATTATTATTATTATTATTATTATTATTATTATTATTATTATTATCCTAACATTTTGAAACACAGTCAGAGATATAACACACAAAAACACCACTAAAAAATCACTGACTGGAGCCTTTAGTTGATACAATTTCAGCCAGAAACCTAAGTATCCACCAGGTATCTGCGCAATATGTACGATGTTGCAAGCAGCGATATTTTCTGTAGTTCTGATTTATTATTTCAGACAACTGCAATCGGTTCAAATATTTCGTAAAATTTTTCGAAATTGTTCCAAGTGCCCCAATGATGGTAGGGATCACTGTCGTGTGTTTCATCCAAAGTCGTGTTGTTTCAATTGCCAGATCCCTGTATTTTGTAATTTTTTCCTGTTCTTTATCTTCAATTCTTGCATCTCCAGGGATTGCAATGTCAATTATGTAGATATTTGTGTTTGTTAACACTGTTATATCTGGCATATTATGATCCAGGTAGCCTGTCAGTTTGCATTCTTAAGTCCCACAAGATTTTGACGTCCTCATTTTCTAAAACTTTTTCAACTTGATGTTCCATGAATTTTTGGATGCTGGCAAGTCATATTTTGCATAATGCCATGTGTATTAATTTGGCGACCCGGTCACGCCTGCTTTTATAGTCCGTTTGTGCGATTTTGCTGCATTCACAGATTAAATGCGAAACAGTTTCAAGTTTTTCTTGGCATAGTCGGCAGTTTGGGTTATCACTGGTTTTCTGGATTTTTGCTTCCATTATAATTTGTCTGTAATGCTTGTTCTTGTGCAGCAAAAATTAATTCTTCAGTTTCTTTCTTGATTGTACCCGACTTTAACCATGCCCATGTTAGATCGTTGTCATTTTTTCCTTCAATATTTCTCAGATATTGTCCATGCAAGCAGGCCCCACACATCAAATTCCGAGCCCAGGTACTAAATGCAATACCGGGCCTTTCTCCCCCTCCCCCATGTTATGAACAAAATCATAAATTCTTAGCCAAAAATATCGCGAAAATACCACACGATTTCATACTTCTACAGCAAGGGTGGGCAGACTTTTGTAAGGTAAGGGCTACCTCAAGTATACTCCAAGTGCCGCGGTCACCTTAAGACTAAAAAAACAAGGAATCTCCAAATCGATAACCAATAAAAAAAAAAAAAAAAGACATCTTCAGACTTTTGAAATCTCACATGCGGTCATCCCAAAATGCGAGACGTCTTGCCCACCCCTGTCCTACACTATAAACATACTGGATCTCAGCTGGGCGCTGGTGCTGAGGGACCAACTGCCCCCCCCCCCTTGTGGGGGCCCTGCATACAGGGGCTTGTTTTTCCAATTATTTAATTTTCTTTCAAACTGCTGTGCTGTATGCACTGTTATGGTTTCTTTTGATTTTAAAATCTTCTCGTTGGCTACAGCTTTCAAAAGTTTTTCTTTACTTTTTTTAATGTAGTCACTGAGACTTCGTTTTTCTCCTTCCACTATTTGGTGAACTTGTAGCAGTCCACGGCCACCAATTTTTCGCAGTAAATATAGTCTGTCAACGTCACTTCTTGGATATAAAGCATGATGCATATTGAGCAATTTTCGTGTTTTTCGATCAAGTTTTTCTAGGTCGTTTTGGGTCCAATGAATTATTCCAGCAGGATATCTGACTACTGGTATTGCCCATGTGTTAATTGCTTTAATTACATTTCCACCATTGAGTTTTGATTTTAAAATCTTTCGAATTCTCTTAATATATTCTTTCTTAGTGAGTTCTTTAATTCTGGTGTTCAGAATATTCTCAGCCTTTAATTATTATTATTATTATATCGAAAAAGTTTCAAACCATGGGATTCCCCAGCTAAGACAATATGGCGGGTCAAGGACCAAAGCACATATTGCCAAGTGTATTAAAAAAAAAAAAATTTGGAAGAATAGTTAGGGATGTGTGCTTGTGTCCATAAATTTCCGAACTATGCGTGTTGTGTTGAGTACTACAGCCTTCTGGAGTTGTGCATAAGTGTTTTTATGAAGTCCAAGTGTGCTTATTATTATTATTATTATTACTCAACCTGTTTTCTTAAAAGAGAGTTAATGAACATTAGAAAATAGGTAACTGACGCTGATAATTTTTGAAGCAGTAAATGAATACTCTTGAAACTTTGTGTACCTATTTATGGTCAAAGGATGAACTATTTTTTATATTTGAAAATGTCTTCGTATAAATTCCATTCGAGAAATTTATTATAATCCAAAACTTAATTTCTCTTAAAGTCCATCAGTAATCCATTTTGTAAACCACTTACAATTAGCACGTTCTTTGATTTGATTAAAATTAAAATAATTTACACGATTTTAATTAAGTATTTTTATTTTTTATTGTGTTTTTGTTTTGACAATTAAAAAAAAAAAGCAAAAATCCACAATATCTTTGATAACCCCAGAACTTCCACTTTTCGGGAATAGTAGTAAAGTTCGTTTCTCTGCTTCAGGACGAAAGATATTTGATATTAAGTTCATATTAATAGTTATCGAAAAAACAAAGCACAACATCATTCTCATTGTATTTTTGTTCCTTATTATATACCGTGCAATAAACTGAGAAAGAAGGTCTGTGGTTCTTAACCGTTCTACCTGAGATGCCAGGTTTTAAGTGTAACACCAGGCCATAAATTCAACATGAAAGACAACTATTATGAATTATATTAAGGTATTTTTTGCGTTTTTCAATGATAATGCATCATTACATCATGTTTTTCACATATCTCATATATTTCGAAGCAATACAAAATATACATATTATATTCTTCTCCGTGTCTTACTGATATAACTTGATATGAGTACATACTTCGGCAAATAAAGGATACGAGTAAGAATCAGGATTAGGAACTACTATAGTTCCTTAAACTAAGGGGACTATTTTTTCTAAAATGAAAAGGAGGACGCAAATAAATTGAAGAAAAAAAAATGTTAAATCAGGGGTTTCAGGGGTATAAACCTATCTGTTCAACCAAAAAAAAAAAAAAGGATTTTTAAACTTCACATATCAAAAAGGAGGACATATTACTCTTCAAACATCAAAAAGGAAGACAGAATTTACAAAAGGAGGACATTTAGGAGGGCACTTCTCAAGGGAGGACAGAACTTCAAAAAGGAGGACTGTCCTCCCTAAAGGAGGACGGTTGGTCACCTTACTTAAACTTACTGAGCAAAAACATAAGCTAGGGTTAAGCTATAACCAAAAGCTACCGAATATTTGCCGAGGAGTAAAGACGGGGATGTTTTGAGCTGTCCATTCGAACTCAGCTGTGGTAGAATGTTTGGCATCTGTAGTTCGTATCTTCCTTACATACAACGTTTAAACTTAGGTTCGATTATTTTAAGTTATGCATATAGCTAACATTGTCCCATTTCTTTTCTGAGTCTCAGTCAGTGTAATAATTCGGTGGGCGTAGTTCTTTTGTGAATTCTCTATTCGGGAATTTTATTTCTTAGATGGAACTATTCAAATACTGAAACTTACATTAGTTCCATTGTAATGAAAGACAGTCGGTCTGTTTCAAAGCTCACCTTATCTTTTATTCGTCTTCTTCGGACGAAAACAGCAGAAGAGAAGTAGCACAGTTTGTCTATTAATTAGCGAGTTTATGAAGAAGAATAAAGTTTCCTACGACATTAATTAGTGTAATATATAAAAGACAAAGCAACTGTGGAGAATTATACAACGGATTTATAAAGACCAAGTACAGATCGTCGGAAGACAATGTAGACTAGAATTCAATTATCGACGAAGAAAATTTAATAAGAAACAAAATACTATTAATGATATTTTGTTTTATAAAAAGGAAAATGTCCCTAATTTGAAATGAGAGATTTCATTGGTTATTTTTTTTTTTCTATCATTTGTAGAAAGCAATATTTCGAAAGGATTCTGAATTAATTTCGGCAAACTCAGTTCAATCCTTTTCTTAATCTTTTTTTTTTTATTAATCCGACTTTAAAAATATTTAAAAAGTGATGGGATTGTTTACTTCAATTATTTTGCGCTTCAATAATGGCGGTAATTTTACAGGATTTATATTAATATTAATGCATAACAAGAAATTAAAATTTTAATTTCTTGAACTTAGCGGCGTAGGTATTTATATTGATAGAATTTATTATCTAAACCTATATGAAATCAAGGTTGATTAGTCGGATTTCTAAATTAATAACTTATATATATCACTAAGAAAATTTGATAGAAAAGTAGGTTAAAGAATTACTATGATATTTCTACAAGAACAGAATAAAATAAAACACCAGTAGTTTTATCGCACATAAGGTGTGGATGTTTCTTCTCCTTCTCCCTTATTGATCCGAAGAATCGTGAATTGCCTGAAGGGGTTTTTTTTCTCGATCTCGCTTTTACGTAGTTTCTCCTATTTGGTCTCTTGTTGACGTATTCCTGCCGCAGCACAGCCACAGTCGCTCTTGCGCTATTTAAGACAACAATGCATATGTATATATAAATCAACAACATTAAATTTAAAAATACTTTATACATTAAAAAAATTAATTATTAATCTTTGAAATCATAATTTGAAGTAGCCAACAAAATATCCTCATCATAGTTCTTTGCTATTCCTGTATTCTGTCTCTCTACTAATTTCTCATACTTTTGGAGTTGCTGATATAAACGTTTCAGATGCCAATAATTTCATTCCCTTTTTTCTTCTTTCCTAAATCTAAGTTATCTTTTCATTTGTTCAATCCATCACAGCAACATTTATTAAGTTTGTCGAATAGATTTCAAATTACATCATTTACAAAAATTAATAGAAATAACCTACATTATTATATCAAACTTTGATTTCTCAGAGTGAATGACGGAGTGTTAAGAATGAGGCTGTTATTTTTTTCTCATCTCAAAATGTACTGGAACGTGCCGTTTCACACAGCCACGAAAACAAAATCGTAAATACGCCATTTTGTGTATGAGAATTCTTGCATTTGGTGAGAAGCAAAACATAACCCATAGTTTTTTACGGCTTTGGAGGAGACAATAGTGAGAGGGTTATAGAAAAAGTTGAAAAAAAAAAGAAAATCTCTTGTTCACATTCTACGAACTGAAAATAAAAACTATAGAAAGAAATGATGGTGTCGGTTTCGGTTCGGGTTCCGACGGCTTTTCTGTTTCCGGTTCCGCCGTCATCCAGTGTTTTTATTAATTCGGGTTTTCAAATCAGTTCCTGTTGAGCGAACTGGTTTGAAAGAAAATTAATCAATTAGGTTTGTGGGTGTGTGGGTGTGTGGGGGGGTTTGCTTTTTAATATTACTTTGGGGGGGGGGGTTAAGTTTTCATAAAAAAAATATTCTTTTAATTAAATAAATTTTAAATATTAAAAATTCCGAAAGCAAATAACACAGAATTTGTTCAAAAAAAAAGATAAAGAATTATTAGAATTTTAGTTTAATCATTGTTATAAGCGTAGGATAAAATTAAAAACAAAAACGGGAAAGAGAAAGAAACTTATAAATGATAAACAGAAGCACTTAAGGGAATCGGGGTATGAATAGGCAGTGAGGTACAACCCTCCCTCAGACATGTTTTTCCCCTCTGTTTTCTTTTGGGCAGTTCTACTGTGAAAGAGGGGAGATGGAATGTAGTGGAGAGGAAGGCAAGGAAAAACAGCACCAAGGAAATCTCTTTCATGAGATCGCTCCTGTGACGTCTGCGCAATCAAACAGAATGTTTCAGTCGAAGAGAAAAAAAAAAGAAACAGTTTATTAAGTAAAATAAAAAAGGAAAAGTCATTTTAATTTTTTTTTCTCGCATAATAAAATTTAACTTGAATTGTGAATAATTCTTACCATCTATTTAATTAATGGAATTAAGTTTGACGTGTGTTTAAAACATCGTTATGGAGTCAACACACTAATTAGGAATATAAAACGTATAATTAGAAATTAAAAAGAAAATACCTACATATTGGGAGCTTTCGGATACTGTTAATTAAAAAAAAATACATATAATAAATTAATAAAAGTATGTAACATAAGAGAGACAGTTGAATAGAGTAATTAGCATGCAGTAAATTTGAATGATACTTTCTTAATATAACAGTAATATTCAGAAAGTACCTCTTTTTTTTGTTTAAAAAGTTTGATTTGCAGCTTTGTTTCATCGAAGTTTTTTTTTCTCTACAGAGCGAATTATTGCAAAACATGAGGTGAAGCTTTTCGTAGTCTATGGGAGGTGTAACTGCAACGTAATTTTCAAAAGATCAAATAAAGAGATCCAGAATAACTGATAATACTTAAAAATCATTTTAATATTAACTAAGTAATTTGATACAAGTAAAAATTGTACTAAAAGTTGGAGTATCTAGAAAGCTAGGGTCAAGATATAAATTTCAGGCCCATATTATTTTTGTGTTTTCAATTTTATTTGACATAATTGAAAACTGCCAACTATCAAACTATTCTATTTTTTTGTGATATCGAAACAAAAGTCATACAGTGGTTTTTATTGTCGTAATTGTTGAAAAAAAAACTATATTTTAATTCTATTTCAACATAGATCGAAACGATACATAACGATATTTATAACATAACATAACATACATAACATATTTATCAGATACCACTTTTTTTCCTACATTTTGTGATAAATCTCCATCAAATTCTATTGTTTAATTTCGTTTTGTAATATACGTGACCTGAAAAACGACAAAATGTGTCATTTTGAGCTTACCTATTATCACAATTTCTCATTTCCATTTCACCCAGAGCTTAAGTGACCACAGAACATCACATGCTCGAGTCGGGTCCTCCTTGGCCCAGGTGTAGTTACATCTGCTACTCAATTTATTGCTATGCCTTTGGGTTGTACAAAGACAAGTTATCCTTAATTCTCAGC
>JAFIDM010014012.1:21792557-21848267 GCA_023159025.1 Thereuonema tuberculata
TCTGTATGATAGATACGTTTAAAAATTACCCATGAATGCTGAGAATTGACTCAATGTTTTAATATATTAGAAAGACCTTTACTACTTTGAAATGCTTTATGTAATTTATCAGAAAACATTTTTTTCTCCAAAAAATTATATAAAAAACATGTAGTTTGAAAGTAAACCTATACCAATTAAAGTTATCCCAGATGTTTTACAATCGTGAGAATGATGTAACACCTTCCTTTTCATTTTTAGATTGCTTAGAATAGATTTGCATCTGGCTTCATTTCCTCGCAAAATATCATTAAATATGTCTTCTATTACCTGAACAGATTATATTAATGAAAAGAAACGAATACTAAGAAACCTCCATCTTATATTAAAATTTGAACGGTTTCTAGTAAAATGAGAGCGTACTACAATATAAAATGCCAGAGTAACTAAAAGAAGCTTTTTTTATTTAATTCTCGAATTTACTTAATATGTTAATGCTCGTCAATCTTCTAACAAAAAGCTACAGATTCAAACGTCGCAATTTTGAGTTAAGGATAATAGTTACAATTGGATCGAAGTCTTTAGTCAGCTAAATAGCTCAGCAAGACTTTCCACTTTAATAAACTCATATTTTTTTATAAACTTATAAAACTTACAATTATTTATCCCAAGAGTCTTAACTAGAGAACGTGGTTAAAGTTTTGGGAACCAGATGCACGAAAAACCTAACACGTTTTCATTTCACTTATTGTATATTTTTTGCTACTTTTATATTCTCTCATTTTAATATTATTTTTCTGCCGCGCTTACGATAAACGCATCAACTAAGGTTTTTGGCGAAATTGAGTTATATATATATTTGAAATCAGTAAAACGAGATCTACAACTTTCTCAAAGTGAAATTACATGATTTCGTCATGAACAACTTCATGTTGGTATCTCTTGTAGTTCCGGAGATACAAGCAAAAGAAAAATAAAAACTTTAAATGTTTTTCTTGAAAAGTGTCAAAACCTAGTTAGTGCATTTATCGTAAGCGCGGCAGTATTATGCTGTTAATTTATACAGGGAATGAGATATAGACTAAAGATAGTTCTCTATTAATCTACTTTGTTGATTTGAAACCAACATAACATGTTGCTAGCATATGACTTCTAAGCGCCATTTTTTTTTTTTGTCGGATATAAAGGATTTATAACAAAAAACACTGCGAAAGTACAGTAGGTGCAAGACCACTACTCAAAAGTTGGAACATTCCTCAATTCCATTTCAATGAACTACTTGTTACATTCAAGAGCTACTAAATCCCTTGTGCAACTAGAAGCTTGAATCTGCAACAGTGAAAGTTTGGGATTGAATTGGTCTCTATGTAACCTTTTTGTGATGTGGATCCAGAGGCAACTAATTCATATTAACTTGTTACACCACTGTAAAAGCTCTGTAATCTTATTGATTCGGGAACTCTCAATATTACTTTCCCTATGATTTCCTTT
The DNA here is from genome assembly GCA_023159025.1 of Thereuonema tuberculata. Classification (NCBI taxonomy): domain Eukaryota; kingdom Metazoa; phylum Arthropoda; class Chilopoda; order Scutigeromorpha; family Scutigeridae; genus Thereuonema; species Thereuonema tuberculata. The sequence continues at coordinate 21,794,028 of JAFIDM010014012.1, forward strand.
CTGCAATTGACGAGTTTTGTTAGAAAACCATCAGTTAGAAAGTCCTTCAATATCTAATGTTCAGGTTAGAATAAAAATCTGATAAATTCAACTCTAGGAAATAGGATTTAACTACATCCACGATGTTTCTGAAGTTTCCAAGTAGTCTTTGATCTTTCCAATATTCTTGTAAGCCTTTCAAACATTTGACGCATGGGTCTTTTTTTGTGGAGGGGAAAGGCTTTCCCCATCCCCAAAATTTGAAGCCATTTGTTGGGGGGTTGGAGATCGCCTCCCTAAATCTTTCTCCCCCAAAATAAAATTCCATTTAAAGTCCATGATCTGATACCATCGTTTGGATCAAAATTTCCAAATCCTCTTTTCAAAACTTCAGGAATCCTCAGCATTGACTTCAATTACAGATTTCTGTAATGTTTCCTACAAACTTTCTGAAAGAATGCAGAAAGAAACAAAAAGGAAAAAATATTCTGAATTTCTTGGCCTTGAAGTTGAAGACACTTCACTGGTTTTTTTTCTTTCAGTGTAATTAAATTACATACAAAATTCTTGACTGTTACAATGTTCATGTTCTCAAGACAATTTCTTTAAAAAAAAATCTAACTGCAATTGTGTAATTACTAGGAAAGCCATTCTAATAATTAAACCGAAGATCTAAGTACCCTTGTTTTGTTCGTACTAAGTAAAGCGTGATATATGTTGAGGTCACTATTGAGGCTTGTATCCAGTTGACAGGTTCTTCCCACCCACTCTGCAGCTGCCTTAAAAGCTGCCCAAACATCACAAACCATAGCACAAGTGAAGTCTCATGAAATTTTAATCGAGTATAAACTTTGCTAGAAACGGGAATGAATGAGGGACAACATTTACATGAATCTCACCATCGATTTTTCTCCTTCGACTACAATTTTTAATGTTGCTGCTTCTAATAAAAAGATTTGATGATCTTCCACCTAAACGCTTTCTTCTTGGAATGTTTCATGTTTTCTGAAGTTTTTACAGCAGTTAATGTCAGTGACTGTGTTGTGTTTGCTCCTGCATTTTTTTTTTTTAAAAAGTTTAGTCGTAGTAATTAGAAAGTTTTGATTTATTGACTGAAGACACCCCCCTTTCCCCTTTTCATATTCCTTTTAAGCAATTATTTTACCCTTACAGTACCTATAAAATAAAAATTCGTTGATTTCATTATTTTAACATTTGATATTAATGTATAATGTATAAAAACACTTTTAACCTGTGAGAAAATAACTTAACTAAAAAATATAATAAAAAACAGCATACAAGAAAATTTTTAAAAACATTTAAAAAATACTGAGGAGCCTTTCGAGTTCCTCCGTGGAACTCCTTTTCAACATGTGATGAAATCTCTTTTAAAAAATTTTTGTATCCTGTTGTTTATTATATTTTTTAGTTAAAGATAACGTTGTTGATCATCTCTGGACGAATATACTTCTAAATTACATTTTAAAAAATGGACAATTTTGATAACTGCTTTTAAATAATATTTCAGCAATTTCCCTAAATAGGTAATTAGCTGGCCTTCAGTTTTCTAATAAATCAGTGATTCTCAATTTGTTTTTCATATAACTCATACTCCAGAAACCCAATTTTTATTATTAAGAATAAATATGGTTCTCCACAAATCTAAATTAAAAACAAGAAATACACAATAAAAATAAAATCGAGACCTCCGTATTGAGATCGTGTTTACAGGTGACTATTCTCAACTGATTAAGCCAATTAAGCGTGAAACAGCTGTTTTGAGATGTCACCTAGTTTCCCCTGGTCTCACCTTTAATGTGTTTACCAATTTTTATTAGCCTATTCCAAAATTTTGCGAAGTAATATCTATTCTAATGAAATGATAAAGAAATGAAAAAAGTATTGGAGATACATCTTTGTATTTTATACTGTCCTTTCTCTCCAGTCTCTCTCGCTTGTTATTTTTTCTTAACACAAAAGCCCTTTTATTTTTTTTTTAAATATTTAAACTAAAAGTACTTCCGTATTAAAGTCCAGAAAGTTTCCTAAACTTTTTAACTTAATTTTTCATTGAGTTTATTTTTCAATAAAAAAGAAAAAAAAGTTCAATTTTAATAGTATAGTTTTTTTATGAATTTTAACTTTCAGTTAACTTTATTAACTTTCATTATTTGTATACATAATCAATACTTTCAGGCGTCGATGTTGTCCATCTCGAAATTTCTTTCTTAATACAAATTTCGTTAACAATGTCTATGACTGATCTTTAATACAGTAAAACCCCGATTATCCGAGCCCCGATTATCCGAGTTTCCGCTTTAACCGAGCTATCAAATATTTCTAGGATTTTTTTTTTTTCGCAAATTAATCTTCATTCGTCTAGTCTTATGATCCCCTACCTGGAATCGGGGAATGGTTTCGACACCAACAATCCTCGGTTATCCTTTAAAAAATGCCGAAACATTGCTGCAGATAAACGCCAAAGTAACGTAAAACAAAAAACAATGAAGGACTTTTTTAAGTAAAAGAACTCTTTCAATATAAATTGTATATGGTGTATCTGTATAACTTTAGTATTTGTTAAAATATACATTTAAACCTAGACGATTTATTTTATTTACAATTTTCGGTTTAACCGAGTTTTTCGGTTATCCGAGTTAGTCTACAATTGACACGCACAATTTACGCAAAGGATTCGCACCCCGAGCTGTCATCGTGAAGAGACTGGGACGGACCGTTTCGCACTTGTTATGTGCTCATCAGCCAGCCAAACTTGGTCCACATTAACTCGGATAATCGGGACTTAACTGTAATTGAGGCAACTGCGAAGACTATTCGAAGAACAAAAATACGGGGTAAATCTTAACCAACAATAAAAAGTTAAGTTACCATAAATTACGTAAGCATAATGAAAATAGGGACGATGCCATATTTAACATTTAATGTTACAAGAAAAATAATACTACAAATGATTACGTTACTGAATATAATTGCATTTCTGCCAATGACTTCGTTAGTCCTTGAGATTTTAATCATGTTAATTAATGGAAAAAACAAACAAACATTCATTCTTAGGCTTACATACATAAATACATGGATACAAACATACCACTTTCCTTTCTTCTAGTGTTTGAGTACATAAATTCCCAAATCTAAATTAATGATGTATTTTTTACTTTGAACATCAATGGAAAGTTCAAATTCACTTGTTTATCCTTAAGTTTGACATTCTTTTTTCCTTCTCTCTCTTGTCGTTCGTCAACTTCTGACCTTTTTGTTCTACTGGAAGCAATTAAGTCTTCAAGATAACTGCTTTCAAGCATATAATATCATTTGTTTATCTTTTATTAAGCAATCAGTCATTTTATTTATTCTAACATAGGAGATTAAGAGCTCCCAATCTATTATTACCTACTCTACAGACTACACGTGGAATATTGAAGTGAAACGCATATATACTTACAATAAAGTAAATCTATCTGAGCAAATCATTACTGTTAAGCAGATCTTGTTTCCTTTGTATTTCTAGATGATTCCATTGCATTTTGCCTGATGTCAAGATTTTTTTTCTACTCAATTTATAATAATAAAATTTGAAAAATTGAATAAGAAAGACAAGTTCCTTTATGTTTTCGTAATACGAGTTTTTTTTCTTTTTTTTTTTAAGCTGTTAACAAGAAAGGGATACAAGAGACAATCTTTAAGTAGAAATTTACAGGTATGAGATTAAAGCAGTGTTTATAAATACAAGTAAATGTTTTAAATATCGATTTATTACAAGAGAATTAAACGTATAGGGTTAATGTTAAATTAATATATTTTTAAACATTTTTTTTAACCTTTTAACAAAAGTAGCCTAGTAATAGAGCTTAGAACTATCATGTATAAGTATGGGTACTTAAGCTTTTTAATTGCAATCTATCCACACTTATACACAACTAGTTTTCAGCTAAAATATTTCTATTTTGTTAATTGTTTTGACTTAAGTATATATTCCTCCTGAATTTTTTTTTTTTCACCAAGTTGTTGTACCAATTAAACAAGCGGAAAAGTTACACTAAAATGCAATTATTGAGATTATAATTAGACAAAAAAAATTGACGTTGCATTACCCACCATTCTATAGTAAGAAAACAAAAAATTATAGAAATGCTGAAGAATTTAATATTTCAGAACAGAGACTAAAGACAACGACTTAAAATTAAAAAAAAAAAAAAAAAAAAATTACGTGATTAGATATTTAACAATGTGATTTCAGGAACAGCAATTTCAATAAATATATGTTGTAGTAGTTCTTATAAAAAATATACAAAATTTTGCCAGTTTTTGTGAAGTTTCCAGTCTTTGCAATTCGTTGGTATTTGCAGATCGAAGAATTGCGCTATAAATTGATAAATTTGGTTAAATATATATTAATCAAGTGGCTCTTACCTCTTATCTTAATTACAATATCTTCGGACGAATATTCAGGAAGAATACAAATGAATATTCGTTCTAAAAGATTTTTTTTTTTTTTTTTGTAATTAGTTAAGACGTAAACAGCAACTGGTAAGTTTTCTAACACTAAACTTACAACATTTTATTTTGAAATATTTTACTAAATCGTTTTAGTGGAACTAAAGCTGTAATTTCCTTTTTTTTGAAGTTGAATTTGAAATTTATTTGAGATGATAATTCGGAAAATCGAAGCCGAAATCTGATCTGGAAATAAGTGGAAGGCCCGAAACCTCCAGTTGGGATAGAAGAAGAACAGGACTGCTTCGAAAAAGTTGTCCGAGAACAGAGGAGAGAAAAAAGTCCTAATGGAAGCATTATGCCGCTGGTTGGTAGCTTGTGGGTTGCTTGGCAGCCATACGGTTTTGTAAGAACCAGAGGGGAAGAGGCAGACAGACCAGAGGGGGTTGGCGGTATTCAGAGGCTTTCAAAGGTTGGGTCGACGTAGGAGAGGGGATAAAAACCCAGGCCCTAAATATGCGATTTCATTTGGACCACACCGTAAGTCCAAGACATTACTATATTTCCTAGTTAATAATAATTTACCTTTTGCATTGATAAAAAGAAAAGCCTTTTTAATAACTTTCGTAATATTCGTTTTTATTTGATGTATTTGTTTCATGCCCTACCAAATATCCTTGTTTTCGTTTCCTTTCAAGACTTTCTCCTCCCCCTCTTTCCCCCAACGAATTCATCGCCCAATTTTCACCAGCCCCGCTCTGCAATTGGAGCTACGAAGTTGGTTCATCTTTGCTGCCTGACTTTCTAATTGCATTCGCCAAATAAAATTAGACATTGGCTGAAGCCACAGAAAGATCCTTCGATAAACTTCATATGATAAAGGATCCGATCGAAATTAGATAGCTGTTCTAATAAGTGTTCCCAGCACTGTATGAGCTTCTTGGGTTCCCAGGGGCAACAATGGAATTCTCCTATCTTAATTTCATCCAAAAAACAACTTTGTAATGCAACTTTCCAGGTTTACTAACACCTCAGTTGCAGAATCATTATCTGAACTCACTTTTATTTACTTACTTAAATAATTCTGTATATAGTGTTTCCTTGTCTATCCAATAAGATACATAATTTACATATATTCAAATTTTAATTAAAGCCAAAATTTTTAGATTTTTTTTTCAAATTTTGGGAGATAGACAAAGTTTGGAAAAAAAATATTTTTGTGTTTCAAACACAATAAATTCCGAAGCTCTTTAACTTGTATCTCTCAAGACTTCTCCTTTATTGCCATCAAATCCTATTTATTCAGAACTTATTCGTGTCGGAAACTAAGCCGTATTTACAAACTCAAATTGAAGAGCTTATGAAGGAAGACGGTTAAACCAGTCCAACGCTATCATTACATAACAAACAAAAAAATCATCAGCTAGAATTATCCATTGCAAATGTTTAAAGTTAACGTTAAGTGTGCTCTGATTAGTTCATATATCACAAAAAAAAACAAAACAACGACACTACACTTGATCCATTCTTTTGTTTCAAATTAAATAATGGTTATATAAGATTAAAAAAAAATGGGAAATTGCAGTAAGATTATCTCTGTAAGCTCGAATAAAAAAAAAGAAAATGGCTAGAAATATATATGTCAAATACGAATAGAAAGTATGATTTCAGTTTACACAGCATTTATCAAATAAAGCAAATATTTTAATATAGTATAACAATTTCTTTGTTTGATTCTTTTAAATAAACTCAAATCGAGATATTTAATAGTGTTTTTACCTAACAATGTTGGCTACATGTTTTATGTTGAAGCTTAGACAGAGATTGTTTTGAGTTGCAGATGTTGTAAATTAATAGAATACATTTTAATTCTAAATTATCTTTTTAATGCTTATTAAATTATTTCAAAATGAAGTAATAATTACGCTTATGTAAGGTACATTTTTAATATAAGATATTTTATATTAATGAAAAAGACTAAATAATAATTATAAGGTTAGTACTTATCATCAAGATTTTCAATATTTAATAATAACAAAAAAAACTTAAAATTACATAAAAGAAAACAGTAATTCACTATGAAAAAAAGTGAATAAATACATTGCATATTTTTAAAAGACAAAATTAAAGAGGGTTTTGTGATTTTTTTTTTTAAATCACAAAAAACGCTTAAATTCTTTTTATTTAATGTCTTTTTTTTTTATAAAAGTTTTTGATTCTATTTGTTGACTACATTAACTTAGAATATGATCTATAATAAAACGAATGTGATCTACTGACGAGTGAAAAACTGCAGCTGATCAGAGCTAATCTGTAAAAAACAGCATTACAAAAACACTATTAAATAAAAAGTAGGATTCAGTTGTTAATTTTGCATTAACTCTTTTTACAGAGGCTCATAATATTACAGACATATTATAAAAACTTTAACTCTCATTGGAATTATAAAGCTTTTAATAATAATCACTTATTAAAAAAAGTCTAACAAAAAAAAAAGCCCCAGTTTGTCGTTTATGTAATCTTACAACCACGTGACTTTGATTTTTCATCCGCTTTGTGAAAAGAACTGAAATTCTTTAGATTGATTAAAAGTGTCATTGGCCTGATATTAAAGCTACAGAATTCCGTAGCAATCGTAATAAATGGAGGAAAAACAGCAAAACAATTCACTGAAATTCGTTTTGCAAAGCTTTTTTATTCGTTAGGTTCATTAAAATGGGGTTTTTAAAAACATAAATAAGTAAATTTATCATTTATTTTCTTTGTGCATTTTTTTTTTTTTTTTTTTTTTTCGTAAATTGTTCTTGTTTTTTTTTTTAAAGATCTTCAGTTCGTATTTATTTAGAGTCAACATATTTGAATTGTTTGTAACTAAATTACAACGAAGTTTAAATTGGTAGATAAAAAATGCATCTAATAAATAATTGAAAAGGAAATCAACACATACAAAGACACGTTATTGATTGTAATGAACTTTATTATTAATTTTTGAAAATTAAAAAAAAAGTGTTTAGGAAACACATTTCAATGATGAGAATGAAAACAAAAAAAAAACTTTTGAAAAATAATCAGTCAATAAATTTTTATTACATCAATTTCTAGAACTTAAGGAGATTACAGAGCATCTAATATTGAATAAACATTTAACATTTAATCCTTTTATAAGATATAAAATGTAAATACATATCACAAGTGAATCAATAAAAAATAACATTGCATATTAAATACCGATCTACATTTAAAACATAAATACACATTAACAGAACTTCTATTTTCAACAGTGGAAGAATAAGATGCATGAAATGTTACTTATTTTTATATCTATTTAATAACATTTCATACATCTTTATTCTTCCACTGTTAAAAGTTCTGTTAATGCGTATTTATGTTTTAAATGTACATGAGGTGGGCCCGGTAGCCGAGTGGTCAGCGCGCTTGGCTGCGGTTTGGAGGTCGCGGGTTCGATTCCCGGCCTCGGCGGAGGCGGGAATTTTTCCACGCTCCATTCTCCTCCAAACGGGTCCTAGGGTCTACCCAGCCCTCTGTAGAATGGGTACCGGGTTTCTTTCCCGGGAGTTAAAGGCGGGCGGGCGTCGGGCTGACCCCCCGGCCCCAACTTCGTCCCGTTGGTCGAGCTGCGGGAGCCTGACCTCCCGCGATCCCACAGGCCAGCCATGGCCTATCGAAGGGAGAAACTTTAACTTTAATGTACATGAGTTTATAATATGCATTTTTTTTTTATTGTATAACTTGTGATATGTATTCACAAGTTATACAATAAAATAACTTGTATAACATATACAAGTTATATGTAACATTTTACCTAATGTAAATTAGGTAAAAATTCTATCCTAATCTATACAGAAAATTATTTATAAAATAACTAATATATGTAGATTTTTGAAAATTTACCTAATGTAAATTAGGTAAATTAGAAATAATGTAAAAAGAAAATTATTTATAAAATAATTAATATATATATATATCTATATATATATTAGTTATTTAAAAATAATTTTCTACATAGATTAGATAGAATTTTTACCTAATTTACATTAGGTAAAAATATCAATATATATCACAAGTGATACAATATATATACGAATAATTTATAAATAAATATTATAAATAATTTTCTGTATGAAACGATAATTAGGATAGAAATGACAGATTTTCCTAAAAAAAAAAAGTCAAACATTATTACAAAAATATTTATAACAATAAATCATTAGCAACTGAAAACTGATTTAACAATAAAATAAATTTGGAATTATTACGAATAGTAAATTGTAAGACAAAACGAAACGTTAACGTTTTTTTTTTTTCCTAATTCCATTAAATTAATTCTTTTTCCAAATTAATTTATTTTTCAAATCCTTATTAAGAAATCAAAGAGAAAACATTCCAATAAATTAATCGTAGTACTGTAGTAAATAAGGAATGAGGAAATGACGCAGTTTCATTCATATCTGCATTTTCGCTTAACATAAGCAACAGAAAAAAAGAAATCGATGGTGTCGCCCCCCACGCACTCGCCCTTTTTTCTCTTTTTTTTTTCCCCTACCATTCGGATTCTGAACGGGATTTGACATTGTCAAATAGCGTGATGTAATGCTACTATAGCGTAAATATAGTTCAACCATTGTTTTTTTTTTGCTTTTGTTTGGGTATTTGTCTCCTGCAAAATGAACGGACGACTCTTTTTTTTTTTTCCTTTTTAAATCTGATATCAGCAGTAATATCTGCAACGGCAAATCGTGTAATTGACCTTTGCTTATTTATGAACTAATTGTTAATTGAATGACAAAGAAAAAGAGATTTTGTGTGTGTCATTGAATTATTAATTAAAAATATATAAGTTAATTTAAAATTAAGAATATTTACGTCAAATTCCGTAGAACTATTACCGAACTGCCGCAGAATTCCGAGTATTAAAATACAAAAACGAGTGCTATCTATGTAATCCACCCACGGCTAATTAATAATACAGTATTTTGTCGTGATAAAAACACCTAAGAGTCGATTTCTTCGTGTGTTTAGTGTTAATTACGCTTTTAATGTAGATGAATAATTAATGATGGCTACAGGCAATCAAAGACCTTTGGATTGAATCTTCCACATTTCTAACATTACGCGACCTTTTTTTTTCTCACGGGTTTGACTCAGGTTAATTAAATTTTAACGTAATACAGAAAAGGAGGCTTGGATACCTCTTACGATCATAACAACGGATTACTTCGAATCTTACGATTTCTGTTAGTAAATTGAGATTGAATATTGTATTAAGAATTAGAAAACGCTCAAAGACAAATTTAAAATTCAGAATTATCAAAGAAAGGGATGTTTCGTCAAATTTGAAATTAAAATTATCAGTTCTCTTAAGTCTTCAATTTATCAAAGATAATTTAAATATACTTTCAGAGTCATTGCAAGTAAGTTTTGGGAGTAAGAGATATTATTATTATTATTTATTGAAATGAGATTTTATAGCCTTCTTGAGTTATTAAAAGATAAACTATTTAATGATAAATTTAACGTGCGTGGAAACATTTTACAAAGCAATAAAAAGGGATAAAAACGGACAACAAATATTTTATTTATAACAAAATAACCTTTTTATTTTTTATTTATTTTTGATGTTTTTTTTTATATGAAGGGCCATTTTTATGTTTACTTGTGTTTTGTTTATATTCCTCTGATATCACTGAGCTGCAGACACTGGGTGAATCCAGCTGAGGAGAGGTAATAACCTCGAAACAGACTGTCCTGGATTCCCGGTGCCAAATAATCCAAAAGTAGCTCAGCGATTTTATTTGTTGTGCGTTTTTATCCCTTTTTATTGCTTTGTAAGATAAATTATTATGAATGTTTTCCTAAGATGAATTATTAAATTTTCATTTCACTGAATTAGATAAATAAATTATTAGTTTCAAACATATAAAATTTATTGTAACTTTTTTTATTATAAAATTTTATTCCTAATTCCTTACATGATTCGAATTTCCACAGAGATTCGCAGATTCAAACAGATTTTGGAATAAAATATTATTTGGATTATTTTTTTCTTTTTTCACATTATCTTCGTTCCATATAATTCTGAGGTAAATTAAATCCATCATTTTACTTCTTTTCCTCGATTTTCTTTTTTTATGAATCAGATTGTTTATGCTACAAATTCCAGTCTGATTTCTTTCAATTACTGTCTGATATTCAAATATATTCAATAGTTATAATTGAAGCTTAACTTTTTCTAAAGATGGGAGATGGGAAAGTATTATTAAGATCGTTAATAGAAAGTCCCATCAATAAAGTGAACAAAATTATTGGTTACAATTATAAATATTACAAATAATAAATAATTATTAGTATTCACAAAATTCAGTGAATTTAAATTTTATAATCAATACTGAAACGATTTATAATTCCTGAAAGCAATCAATATATATATAAATTTACAGTAAATTTACAATAAGTATTTATAAATATTGTTAGAATATCTAAGCAAAATATAATAATCTTAAAAATTAAATCTATCGTTATCTTTAATATGTATTCTCAAGTTAAATTTACTTTTTCAATAGGCATTTTTTTTTTTATTTTATTAATTAAGATAATATTTAGAACGAATTTAAAAAGAATGTATATTTTGCTGAATACTAAAACGTCTTATATTTTGAAAGTAAAACCTTACGAGTGGTTTACGAGAATGGAAAAGAAACAAAGTCGTAACCAGTGGCAAAATACATAAATTAAATAATTATAATTTCAAAATTTTTATTAAAATCAAATTTCAGATTAATAATAATAATAATAATAATAATGAAAAGAAAGTTACTAAGAAAAAACTGTATACGTTTCAGACAATTAAAAGTATTTTAAGTAAAATATTATATATTTGCTTAGTATTTACTTCGCAATGCACGATAAATGCTTTTAATTAAATTAAATATTCATGATATAAAAATTTTAGTTGTCTCTTAAATGGTGGAGAAATACTTTCTTTGATGAACCCATTAGTGTCTGCTCTTCGAAGGATAAGTTCTTTAAGCAAATAGTTCCTCACACATTTTTGAAAATTGAATTAAAAAAAAAAAAGAAGCCCATTTCATTTTAAATACCCCAACGCGGAAGTTCAAATTGAACGCTTTTATTTCCGGCTTGTTGCCTCACAAAACCTGGAAAGGTTAGAGTTCATGCTAACTGAGCATTGTGGGAAATATAATGATTTGCTTGCAGCCGCGTAACAGAGATCAATTTTGGCAACAGTTCCAAATGGAGATTTATTCACCAATGTTGATTGTCACTGATTGCCAGTCGGCTACAACATGGCCGCGATTAAACACATTCTAATTTAAATACATATTTTTTAAAAATCTTTCGTTTTCTTTAAGATTTTTTTTTTTTTTAGATTATTAAATTTAATTTGTGTATCAAACCAATTCGTTCAACTAGTTGATTTAACAAGCTTAAAAAATGCAGTAATATTCTATTGATAATAATTAACGAATATGTGATGTTAGCTTAAAAAAAATCTAAAACAAAGTACATTTTTACTGTTTAATGGAGAAAGAAAGAAGAGGTAAAAAGAAAAATAAGAAATTTAATCTATACTTTAAATATCATAAAATGAAAAAGAAAGTTCATAGAAAAAAAAGCTTTCTTTTTTTAATTTAGTTTATTTGCCCCCCCCCCCCCCCCCGTTCTTGTCTTATTTTAATTTTCCTATTTGTTTTTTCGCAAATCTCAATTCAATTGAGGCGGCTGATTTCCAAATACTGAGTAAAACCATATTAACAAACAAACCCATTTAAATAACATTTAATAATATTTAAAATTCATCGATATTAATTACCATAAAATCATTCTTATAAATCATTAAAAAATAATGGCAACCGATCGAAGTATTTTAGATAGAAAACTAGTTTTAATACAATTTCGGTAATTTCTTTTTCTTTAGAGTCCATGTTGGTAACTTTAAATTACGTAAATATTACATTAAAAAATAAAAATCTAAAAACAATTTGCTGATAGATGTCTAAACTCCAACATTTTGAATAAACAGAAATGGAAATTTGTATTCTCACTTTCTCGAATAGTTCAAATAGTCATTTTAGTAAGATACAGTTGCTAATCTTTTAAACATTTTTTTTTTAATCATGTATTTAATTTCGCAAATATTCTGTTTACAAGTACTATCATTTTGATTTGATTTACAATTACCTTAATTAAGCCAAATATTTATAAATTTAATGAATTTCAGATACAGAGGCTTTTTCTTTAAACAAAAAAAATCGTTTCCAGGAAAGTAAGCTTCAGGATCGTCCTTTTTAATTACTACACTATTCATTAAAATAAACGTTTTCATAAATCGCAAAAATTAAATAAATAAGAAGCATATCAACTTTTGAAGTATCTTCTGTTTAATTTATTTATTTTTAATACCAGGCTCCATATTGTTTCTATCTTTATATAAGTCTTATATTAAAATATATATACTCATATTCTAATTTCCTAAGTTATCAATTTTTGAGTAATAATATCACTTTAGCGCAGCTATTACTGTTGGTGTTTGATCCAAGATTTCAAAACCAAAAATCCAGCCTTACGAAATCACACTGACTAATCTAAATCTGTTAATAAAATTTCATCTTCCTAAGTTAATAGTCGTGAGGTTCTACTGAATCATAGGAGATGCTACAATTTCGGTTGGACGCTTCTACATAAAATGGTATATTAAAACATTTTTATGGTAACTCATTTTTTTTTTACCTATGTTCGATATTATTAATTCATAAAATCAAACCTCCTTTCCAACACAGCAAAGTAATTGTAACAAAAGTTGTGATACCTTGTTAGCATTAACGAAGAGCTAGTGAAAAATATTTCTTCACTTCTAGTTCTAGCATCTTCAAGTTCCAATTGCGTCTTTAGCATTTTGGAGATGATTGGCTGGTAGGGCTTCTTATTACGCAATTAATTTCTTATCTAAATTAATTTTATTTGTACATGAATAAATAATAAAAATTGTTCTTACTTGTCAGTTAACGATGTGGTTGGTTTTAAATTTTTTACTAATTTGCATACTTACTTTTTTTGTTATTACTTACTTTCTTCTCTGTTCACAGTTAGCTTCTGCAATTAATAAGAAAAAGAAAAATTAATGCCTTAGAATTATTATAGAAAGATAAAAATATTATCTTTTGTTGTTTTCTACTGTTATTTTATACCTTTTTGTACTTCTTCTACTTTATTCTTAACCAATTAAAGATTATGTTTATTAAAACACTTATAAATATTTTATTAAATACATTAGAAAAGTTAACTAACAATAATAACTAATTATTGTGAGTTTTGCTTTCATCAGCCGAATTATCCGGCGTTGATCGGGAAATTGCGAGCTTTCATTAATTCCTTTTATTTCGTGATCCTTACAAGGATCTGTTCTATGGAGAAATTCGTTACTTCAAGCAAAGTTTAGATGTTCGGAATCTTGGCGCCCATTTTAATAATTCGGACAATTGGAAACGTGCAAATACATAAACAAACCTGTTGTTTAAAGGTGCCCAAAACTATTAAGTACTCTTTCTTTACCAACTGACTCTCATTCTCTCTTATCAAAAATAAAATTAACACACAATTTAATGTTTACACTTATAACGAGGTCTTCTTCTTTACACACTTCATTCGTTCTGTCAAAGAATCTTAAAGCTGCTGTAATGGAAAACAACGTTGAGAAACTAAAAATAATCATAGATGAGTTAGATCCTTAAGTAAAAAATATAAGTATTTAAATAACAATTGTTATTTATTAATAATTCAAATGCGCAGTTTGAATTTTTATGCTTTAAAAAAATTCATTGAGGCCTGAGCACTGCTGGCACTTGAATTTTCTCACTAATTTTTCATTGATGAGTTTTTCATTGTGTATTTTTTCCTTTGAGGCACCACTGCGCTCTTCCGTGTGTTTTGGGAAAAATAAAAATAAGACTAAACTGAAGGAAATAGAATTCTTTTGTATTCAATCTGACTTGTGAGATATTAATATCAGTAATTATGAAGGTGATTTTCATTCCTTAATTACCGTCGTTTTCTTGCAACCATTTAAAGAAAGGTCTTATGTCTTTGTAGAACTTCTTAAGGCACCAGATTACACAAAAGAATTTTGACATTTATGTATGAAGTAACTGTAGCAAATCTTAACTGTACAAAAGTTATTATTACTTTTGTACTTTCTTCCGAAAATAATCTAATTCACTGCTCTTTATTACACAACTTGTTTATTATTAAAAAAAAATAGGTTCTAAAATAAAAAAAGCCAAAAGCTACAACTATAATGAACATGAAGGGAGTTGTATATGAACTGAAGTGTAGAACATGCTCGGTAATACAGGAAGAACGAGAGTCAAAGAATATGTTAGTGCATTCAGAAATAATCACCCCAATATTTCTGAGTGGGCCGAACATTGTTTGATTAATAATCATAACCCAGACCTGGAAGTTAAATACATTTTCCAAGAAACAGACACGATCTCAAGATTCATTCTGGAATCATGTGTCATTAATAACTGTGACTGTATTAATAAACAAAAAGGAATTGAAATTAATAAATTCGTTATTGAAAATTTCAAAAAAATTGTAAAACTACATAACCATTTATTTATTTATTTGTATTTTAATTTTTATCAGGATAATTGTTAATTTGATATCACTATTAAGTTTACTCTTTTGTTGTATAATACTTATTCTTTGTTGTAACTGCTTCGGTTTTAATTTCAAAATGTAGCCTGAAGAAGCAGGGAAAGAGTAATACCCTGCGAAATATCGCTGATAAAGTATGGAGTTTTTTTTAAACATAATAAGACGACCAACCGTCCTCCTTTTTGAAGTTCTGTCCTCCCTTGAGAAGTGTCCTCCTTTGGTAAATTTTGTCCTCCTTTTTGATGTTTGAAGAGTAATATGACCTCCTTTTTAATATGTGAAGTTCAAAACCTTTTTTTTTTTTTTTTTTTTTTTGGTTAAACAGATAGGTTTATACCACTGAAACCCCTGATAACATTTTTTTTCTTCAAATTATTTGCGTCCTCCTTTTCATTTTAGAAAAATGGTCACCTTATTAATAATAAACAAATACTTTTGTATTTGTGATGTAAATCTTAAACAGATAGATAGAAGATAGATATTTATCATAATTTCCTCTAAATATTTAAAAAAAAATGTATAAAATTAATTTTGAAAATGTAATTTAAAGAATTAAATTTATTTTTAAAAAATTTTTATTTTTTTAAAAAAAGAAAAAAACCCCCCCCCCCCCCCGCCCCAAATCATATTTTTGCAAAATAATTTTTCCATCAATAATTGGATAGTTAAAAAAAAAGCTTAACGAGATAATTTAATTCCTTCTCAAACATTTACTTACAGCGCAAACTCATTACTCGCGAAATTATAAATTAATAAGGGCATTTTCTTCAGTCTTTTGTGAAACCTTTTGATCTTACGCCTTCGGTAAAAATTCACTTCTTTGCTTCAATTTGTATGATTTTATGACAATGAATTGCAGAATTGAAACTAATTTAGCGATAAAGAATGTATGCATTCTGTTGTTGATTCATTCAGTATATAGGGTATGTTTGGGTCAGGTCGCGATATTGTTGATTAGGTACGGAGCAGCCAAATACAATATTAAGATATGAAAACTTATTCCGTCTCTTTTTTATTTTGTTTTCCATTAATATTTTTTTTTTTTTTATTTTGCTGCTGACCTAATACCGTATTGAAGATCAGAATTCTTCTGGGAAAAATTTCAAATAAACTGATATAAAACCATTCTAAAGAAGTGGATATAAAACCATATATATTTATTTGGTAGGGTTTAGGTTCATAATACAGTACATTGATGAAAATCTTACTTTGGCCGATGAACCTCCCATTCTTCGGAAACGCAATGTATCCCGATGTTAAATAAACAAGTATAGGAAAAATAAATGTGTCCCATATTGCCCGTGACGTCACAATAATTGAAGTAAGTAATAAGGTTCAGAGAATCCGTGAGACGATATAGAATTAGTACACCTAGATTTAGCTATTTAAAAGCTTTTTCTGATTCATCCCTTTTGAAAATGAGACATTACCTTTGCACCTTCATATTCTTGCAAAAGCGTTTAAATGTTTTTAAAAACAGAGGAAAAAAAAATAGTGTATTTTATTATTAAAAAGAGTTGATACCATTCGACATCTTCATCGATTTTAGGATAATGTTAGAAATTTTAAACAAATCATCATTTTAATGTATTATAATTCGAGTTATCTTTCATATACTACGTCAAAGAGCTAGTATATACTACGTCAAATCCCTAATATTGGGAGTTACAAACTTAAAGTAAGGTTATCCCACTGTAGCTTATGGGTAGCGGGACATAAGGCTCCCGGCGCTTCGTGACCAACGGGACAGGTCGGATGGTCAGCCCGACGTTCGCCTTTAACTTCCGGTACCATTTTAGAGAGGGCCAGGTGAACCCTTGGACTTATCTGGAGGAGAGTTCAACATGGAAAAATCCTCGAACGCCACCGGGTCAGGGATAGGCACTTGGCTCCGAGCCCACTACTATTGGGAATTAGTAAAATTTAATTAAAATTCGTCCCTTTTTTTTCCTTCTGTTTTTTCTTTTTAGAAAAACTTTGCAAATTTCTTAAACAAACAGATCTTGTAATCTAAAAATAATATAATTAATAAGAGAAAGTTAAAAACAGGTTTTCCTTTTCCATTTTCAAAATATTTTGAAAAGCTTGATATTAATTGACTAGAAAGAGTGTTTTGATCAAATACATGAAAATTCAAAATGGCGGCGACACCAAGTTTGATGAGAGTTTTTCAATGAGCATTAAATATCGTCAATTGACCTATGGTTTCCACGTCATTTCACGTATTAATAATGTTAGGAGTTGGGTGCATTGTAATTAAAGAAAGTGAGAGGTATTTAATTAGAACACGTCTTTAACATGTAAGTGCCAAATGACCTGTAGACTTATCTATCTAAGAGCCCACCTAAAGTGGAACTGGATTTGACAACAAATTAGCCTAATTGCTATTCAAGCCATTCGCTTGCCAGTGGTCTCAATAGGTATGGATGCGCTATTTACTGCTACTGGTTACCGCAGTCAAAAGTGGGTGCTGGGCATCTGCTGTCAAACAACGGTAAAAAGTAACGATAGCTGAATGGCGAGAGTGTCCTGTCACGGGAGGACCAATACAGGTCCGATAGAGTGGACTCAACCTTACAAACCGGTCCAATGGATACTTCAATCACTTGTTCACCGACCACTTAATCATGAAGTTATAGTAGGTAATGAAGAGTTCAACTGGCAGTGCGCCACAGGAGTCAACTTTGTAAGGAGCTTATATCGGACGCTGTGGTCATTACGTGGGTGTGAAACACGATAAAAAAGAAATGTTCATCATTCCATTTCTAGACATACTTGATATGAGTTGTAGAATGTACATTAAAGTTTCTTCTCAAGTATCGAAAAAAATCAATAATAAACAAATAAACAAAAAGTAAATTAATATTTATTAATTGACCTTATCCTTCAATCAATATAGTCTTAAAAATGCTATTTTTTGCTGTTGTTGATATAAATATCTCTATTGCATTTTTATTTTCTACAGTACAAAAATAAAATTTTAAATATTAATTAATACTTTTAAATTTTATTTAATTTAAAGTGAATGTATATAACATTTTTATAAAAAGCGGTAAAATTTATTATAAAAAAAAAATCAGCTGATTTTTTTTTATTTACAATATATGACTTTATCTTTAAATTTCTTATTTTTGTAAATTTGGGAATAAGTTTGCTTTATTATTTTGTATCTTATTAAATCCAATGTTGGCTTACAAACCTTGATTAACTCTGCTGAAAATACGTAATCAGCTAACACAGAGTTCCGTTTTTTCTTTAACCGAAGTGGATTTTTTTTTAATTACTATCTTGTAGTGTTCATTAAATCTTTATTCCTGTTCCCTATTTTTGAAGCGCGTTGCCATTGGCTATATTTCAAAATAGGACTCATCATTTCCCAAAAACATCTGGAAAAGGACCTTTGATCAAACAATGTATTAGGGATCAGAAATTTCAAAGGCTCTTTAAGAGATGTAATTAATCTTGCTTAGATCTTGAATGATTAAATTATTAAATGCTATTCGGGGAAATCTTAATTTAACCAAAACCCACCATTTTTCTTTTATTAATCTTGCACCTGAAAAATCAAAAATTGAATTAATTTTTATTAACTTATTCTTGTTACTTCTAGTTAATAAAGGAAAATTAAAGTAATCACACCGTTATATAAATCGCTACGAAAAGAAATAATATTAATTGTTATAAAATATTTTAATAAAAATTCAATATGATTATAAAATTTATGTTAAGTAAATAAATTTTAATTTACATTAAAAGACTTTTTGATAAAAAAAAAATTTTCATTGCTTTTTTGCAAAAGGATAAAGAAAATTATAAAAATATGTAAACTAATTATATATTGGTAATTTTATGTCATGGAACTACTTCAATAAAATATTCTTGTCTGCAAAAGGATTCCTAAAACAGCTGCTTTCAAAAATAGTCGTTATTTTACGATTTACAAAGAATATAGAGATATGATAAGAAAAGTAGTTTTTGGGTTCTATACTATTCCTGTTTTCATTTCCTGATTCGCCAGTGAGGATAAATTAGCTTCGTAAAGTCTTATCGCCCGAGGGAAAGTCATTAGAAAAATTAACACGAGCTATTCCCAAGGCAGATCTGGAAAACACTTTGATCTCAAGAAAGATGCAAATACAATTAGTTTTTCATGAAACAACTTTTGTAATAAAGGAAAACTTAATTGTAAGGTAAATATCTAAAGCGTCTCAGCACCTGACACCTTAAATGAGGTTGTTTTGATTCGGATTTATGTAAATGAAATTTTAAAAAAGATAGATAAACAAAAAGGACATAGATCAGCTTTAATCGATACATTAAAGGAGTTGTAGTTCAAACACAATATTTTACAGAGAGATACCTTTGTATTCCAAGATACAGAACATTAAGAAGACAACTTTCCAAATAACAAATTTCATTATTCTTAAACGTTTCAATTTTAATTAATTCATTAATTTTTTACCTTGATTCCATCTTTTTATCTAAATAAAAGAATAAGATCAAGGTAAAAGAGAATCCAAGAGATGATTGTATTGTTTATCTACATATTAGCATAGTAATTGACATTCGTAAATCATTCCACCAATTTCATTTACCTTCCTTATCCTTTGTTCTGATGGCTTTATTTACGTACTCATCGAAATTTTGGATTTTTATCCCGGTTATATTTCCAGCGTTGCAAAAGAAAAATCCAACCAGGTTTCAAAATTTTCTATCAAAATTTCCTATTCTCCATTTATTAAATTGCGCATTTTATTTGTTTCATTTTCAGTGTGTGATTTTTCACTATAACAATTAGATAAATAATAGATATATGTAGCTACTAGCTTAAATTATAACCTAGAAGATGGACATGAAACAATGAGACATTAGGTCTTTGTATAAAATACTTTTGTAACAAAATTTTAAATTTATTGGTGAACATTATATTTATATACAAAGATGGAACAAAACCTAATTAAATGTTTCATTACAGAAATTTGAAAACAATTATTTTCCCTTGAAAAGAAAATACATTCGAAATTATTATTATAAAAATTTAATATTCAATTTAAATAAAGGTAAAGTAATACTAACAGCATACAATACAATTCATAGATTACTTAGCTATCTCTTTGCAAAGATTTTTTCCAGTGTGCTTATAAATATAAAGGATTATTGTGATATTTTTTTAAAATAACATAATATATTTTGTTTGTTTTTTTCCCTAAGGTTATACTTAAAATCTTTACAAATCTTGCGAAATATAAACTCGAGATGTGTGATATGTTAATATCTTAACAGTTCTAAAATTCTTATAGATACCTGTAAAAAGGTATATTATAATGGGCGGTAATTCTTCATTCTATATTACTGCAACATTTTCCTTTTGAAAAGCTAATATAAGTAATCCGTATTCTCGAATTATAAGAAAAACTTAAGTAGAATTCTAATAATTAAAAATACATAATTCTAAATATATATTTATATCTGATAATAACAATAATAATAGTAATAATAATAATAACAACAACAAGATATATATATATATATATATATACCTACCTTACTATGTAACTTAATATTGTTTTGTTTTTTTAGTTTAGTGCAATTAAAAACTGTTTAAAGTATTCTGATTCCAAAAATTATATGTAAATTGACCTCTATTTGCTACAATAAAATTAAAAAAAAAAGTAAGCTGTTAATTTACCACAGATATAAGAAATTCAAAAGAAAGCGTATATAATTTACAAAATTTCTAATAAGTGGCAAAATAAATCTTCAAGGAAATGATTTAAGAACGCAATAAATTAATTAAACTTTATTCAAGAACCATAATTTGATCTAATTAACAAAATGTCTCGCACATTTCTTATATAATACTAACTTGTAAGATAAAATTTAATTTCTACAATAATCTTTTCATCTCGTTGTCTAAAACGAGTAAAAAAAAAATGCTATCTTTTGTGGACAATGGATTTGTCTTCCAAGATCCTAAAATTACATTTTTATATTTTTTTTTGCACTCCATTAAATAAAGACGTACATTAATCAATATTTTACCTTTTTTTAATTTTTATCAGAACAACTCGCTGTCAGACATTTTAACACTGTTTTCCTTGTAAGTCTTTTTCGGCTAATTCTTATTGTTTTCTTATATAAATCAAATTAACATAGCTTCGATATTAATTTCTGTTATTCCAAAACCCTTCCAGAAAAATGATTGTTAAAATAAATTTGCCGATAATCGGATTCAGTGAAAACAATGTATAATTCTTTGTTTCTGTCGTAATTGCTAGAATAACGAACAGAGACATTCGAAAGGAAGGAAGGGAAAAAATCTCTATTTATTGAAGCAAATTATACGAACCGGAAAAAAAAAAATAACGGTTTTTAGCTCACTTTTTTTCCCCTGCTTCAGTTTCGCGATTACTTTTTTTATCTTACATCCAAAGCCTTTATAAGTATTACACTTAATTAACGCTATGCAATAATTTATGAATTTTATATTTAATCTAATATCTTTCGTACATGTTTCGTGCACTTTATCAAAGAATTTTTCACTTAGCATTATATTAAGTTTCATTTCCACCATGTTCTATTTTTAGGTTGAGTTCTACCGTCTTTTTTTATTTATTTATGTATTTTTTTATTTTATTTTTTTGTTTGTTTGTTTGATTGCTTGTGATGGCAACCTTCAGCAAAATATATGTATTTTTTGTTTTGTTTGGTATTATTCATTCACTTGTACAGATTTATTTAAGCAATTTCGAGGACATACTTATATCTGTCATTTTTAGGAATTATACCTCCAATTTTAACTCTTAATTTTAACACACACCAATTTTTCGGTGTCAAAAATCACAAGCAAGAAGATATGAAATTTGAGACTATTTACACACACGCAGACATAGTATATTCGTTTATCAATATATAAGTTTGTATCGTACAGATTACATATAAAAGTAATTACATTTTAATTAAATATATAAAATTGTTTATTTTTTTTTACCTTTCTTCAGTTTATAACAAAAAATTTATAATAAAAAAATTGTGATGGTATTATATTAAGTAAATTACGTTGTAGTGTAATCTAAAAGAAATCAGTTTAATTTGTAAAATATATATATATTAAATATATATTATATAAATATACATATATAAATTTCTAAGATGTTCCTACTATACATTAACAGATGTAAATTAATAATTAATTACTTTTAATATATGGAATAATATCACAAATCAAAGTAATAACATAAAGTGTTCATGTAAATATTTTTAAATGTCACACATATTTTTATATAGTAATTAAATAACTGATTTAAAAAATAACAGACATTATTAGATAAATGTAAATGGAATTTATAGTAAAAGTTATATACTGAAAATAAACAATTGCATTATTTAGGAAAAAAAAAAACAAATTCGAGGAAATCTTTATTTAAAATAAATGTTCTTAGAATAAAACATTTGAAGGAAAAATAAACTTACTATTCTAACAACTATTTAATTACTTAGCTTGTTAGTTAGTCTTTTTACAGGATAAAATATAATTTATTTCGACGACAGATAAATTCAAATACAATTTATTTTGGAGTATTTTGTGCGCAGAAATATTCACTTAAAAGAAATTAACATTGAAGAAAAATAAATTTCACATCAAAGTCCAATTTTCGAATCTATATTAGTGCAAAATAATAATAATAATAATAATAATAACGAATTGTTGTTCAGAGTGATATAGTGTACATTTCAATAATAATAATAATAATAATAAATAACAAATATATGGATAAAGGTCATTTTAACTTAATGCCTTAAAAATTGAAGTCCAATTTTGTTGTTATATTGTAATAGTGGTGGAGTTTACAACAATGCAGTGGAGTTTAATAAAGATAACAACAAAATTTCATTCATATAATTTTACCTCGTAAAAATAGTAAATACGAAATGGAATATGACTCAGACGAAAGTTTTTACTGAATAGAAAATAACTATTTCAGCAAAAAATTTTATAGTGATTTAATATCGTTAGTTTTCATGTTTCATAGTATGCAGGCGGTTTTGATCAGATGTTACAAGTGAACGAAAAAAAGGTCTGGTTACGGATTTAGATTATGCGTTTGTAATCACAGATGGTTTTAGTGAGAAAAATACTATATTTAACTACTAAACTACGGCTGGCAAATTACGGATTAAAAAAAAGAAAAGTAGCCATCTCTGATAGTATAAGAGAATAATGGAGGTCCTTCCACTATCTTTGAAATAGATTTCTTTTTCTTTGCTCATCACTGTTCTGCTCAAAACTCGTCCTTGAAATTCTTTAATACACTGAATATGTTTTTTTCTTTTTGTTATTGATCTAAAGTGCAAACATTTGAGAAGAAGACTAGAATGAAAGAAAGAAACAGAGGAAGGACAGAAAAGAACAAGAAAATTAAGAATTTTTATTTAGAACATTTAATTACAGGATAGATTCAAAATAAACAGAGAAGTTCTCATTAAAGCGAATTTTTCACTAAAGATGAAAGCAAGACAAAAACGAAGAAATTTTAAAAATAATAATAATAATAATAATAAAAAAAACCCCACAAACAAACCGCAAATAAAACCAAGCTGCAAAGATTATATAGCTTTAAAAATAATTTGTTTTCAGGATCTGTGATAGTACACTAATTCTTAGATCAATTAATTATTTATTTTAAAGATTTCTGAAGTGAATCAACTACACAATAAATAAAAAATGATATGTTTTAAACAAAAGTTGGCTTTTTAATTTAAACATTTTAAAATCCAAAATCTACACATATAAAAAGGATTTTATTTAAAAAGCAATCTTAATTAAATAATAACATTATCTTTCGGATTTAAGAATGGATAAACTCTTTTTTCTCAGTAAGTATCGAAAAATGTATTAGTTACAATCAATGTCGGAAATTTATTATAAAATAATCTGAAGTTCCATATAAGGGTACATCTATTTACGTACCGTATATAAAAAGGCATTTATTTCATTTTGCCCACTAAAATTGTTAATAATTCTGTTATATACTTAAGACATTAATGTTCAGACAACGAATTTTCCTTATTTTTGCTTTTTTTACGTTTGATCATTTATATTTACTCGTACGGTCTTACACTGTGAATACGAATTTCAATTGGGAAATAGAAATAGAGGAAGAAACTGACATTCACTAAATAATTTAAATAGTCAATAATAATTGTGAAATTATTATTGACTGAAATGGAAAATACAATTTCAAATAATATTTTTATATATATTTTTTTAATAATTAAAAATAAAAATGATATACCTGACACTGGGAGATAATTGTTTTAGAAATAATAAAATTAAATTACATTTTTTTTTTAGGTTTGCTTTTCAATTTCTATGGTTAATTATGTTGTTTTTTCTTTCAATTTCGAGGCATCTCAGATCGATAATTTTTCTTAACCTATTAGAAAAGTTTCAATTTGATCCCTAACTTAACAGTAGTTGAATTTGTAAAACAATGCGTTCACATTCTTATTTATGTTAGCAGCGAAAATTGGACTGAAAACAATTCGAATTTCCTATTATTAATCAAACTATTATTAAGTCCAAATCGAGCAGTGACTTAAATATATTATTTAGAAATCTAATTTCACAGTTTTCAGTACGATGGCGACTGGGGAGAAAAAAACTATCTAAGACGGTTAACTGCATCTAATGACTAATATACGTTTGTGATGTCTTTTTAATTGCACATCTCTTGTTTTAAAAGTTTACTACAATTCAGACATATTAGAGCGGCTTTTTTCTTTGCCAAAAAAGGCTCTATAACGTTTGTTAACTGATAATTAATAAACTACAAAAGAAGTTTCAATTGTTAAGTTAAATTATTATGAGATCAGAGAATAACTCGTTACGGTAGAATAATTCTCGTTTCGAATTTAATTATGCTCACATATAACATGAAGTTATTTTAAAAATTTCGTTTTCTACGTATTTAATAAAGTTTCAGGGATAAAAATACTTTCCATTTTTGAAGGTCAATTTTCATTTAACTTCGTTGCTTTCTTCTTAACAAAGAAACACACCCGCAAACAAAAACAGATTTGCTTTATTTTTTTTGTTTTGTTAGATGAAATTGTTCTTAGAATTTGTTTGGTTTTATTAAAATGCATATCTTAATATATTGATTCTCAATAATGTTGATTTCATAATTTAAAGACGGAACTACTTTCTTCTTATTGGGATCTTTTTCGAAATTCCGACAAGTTACCCGGGCTTCTCAACGGGCTCCCTCGTCATCACCATGGTAACCGCTCGAAGGGTGGAGTGGGGGAAGAAAAAAAAATATCCTTTGGGATGTATCCATCCGCTGCTGGTGTTGTAGCTAAAAAGCTCCACGGGGCAAATTCTTTTGACCTGGATATTTTTCGCCAAGTTACTTCGATTCTTTGTACGCAGTTCTTGCAATTCACGCAAGGGGATTCAGATGATTGGTAAGAAATTCCTACAATTGGACAGAACTTAAAATTTGTTTTTACTAATGCAGACATATGTTTCCCTAAACAATAACGATATAAGTGATTCACGGGTTTTTTCCCATAGTCAATCCCTCACGACAAAAAAAAAAAGAGAGAGCATTTTTGTAAAGTTTATTTTAATATAAGAACGAAATTGGAAATTAATTAGAATTTTTAGCATGAAATGCATTTTTTACCGACTTTTTCATTAACAATAATAAGTATATTAACTTTGCAGTAATAGCGGAAAACGAACATTAAGAAAATACTGTTCTTCATAATTATGATAATTTATTGAAAGCATTATGAGGATTTATCATTATAGAATTTCATTTTCGGATTTAATTGTTAAAACTGTTTATAAATTTTAAAGGTTATTTGTTCTGAATTTTACTGTTAACTAAAGATTATATTTTTCATTAAAAAAAAATCATCTGAGATTTACTGATTATTTATGGAGAGAAAACAATATCAAAAGAAATATTTTAATCTTAAAGGATCTTCCATATTTTTAAATAATCACTTAGGTTTATTAGATTTAAAAATATGGAAGGTCCTTTAAGATTAATAACAAAAGAGCTGCTAATATTACTTCAATGATTTTCGTTTTTTTTTAAATGCGTATTTCATATTTCAAGTAGAAATTATTGAAATAAATAGCATTTTTTCTATATTCTTTTATATTTTGATGTATAGCAAATTTTTAATTTATTTATATATTTCAAAGACATGCGGAGTACTTAAGAGATTGATGTTTACTAAAATAAATTTTATTGATTGATTTATTTACTGGGTTCCCATAATTTTCTGATAAAATTAAAATTTTTAGAAATCGAAAACTTATTCAATGTTTAATGCATTCTGTTCTTTGGTTACAAAACGTTTATTGAGGTGTAAATTAACTTTAAAATACTCTCAGGCACTTTTTACTCTTTAAAATTGTACTAAATAAATTTCCAACTTATACTTAAAAATGTAAATAGCATTAAACATAATATATATGTACTACAGTACAAATACTAAATAATAA
Source organism: Thereuonema tuberculata (assembly GCA_023159025.1). Taxonomy (NCBI): domain Eukaryota; kingdom Metazoa; phylum Arthropoda; class Chilopoda; order Scutigeromorpha; family Scutigeridae; genus Thereuonema; species Thereuonema tuberculata. The sequence continues at coordinate 21,820,684 of JAFIDM010014012.1, forward strand.
TGTAAAACGAATTTATAGAAAAACTAAATAACATGATGTTTGTATTCTATAGAATGCTATATTAGTTGTTTTTTCTTATATTAATTCGTTTAACCCTAAATCTATGAAACATTTACTGAAGCTCATTAACTGAATAAATCATTAGAATTATATTACTTAGAACGAATTTTCTTACTTTTTCTTTAACTACCAGAATATATTTGACAATAATATATTTTTTATAAATTTCTTTCGATGATTCAACTCTTGTCTGCTTTATTCTTGTCTTAATTTTTTCTTCTTTATAAAACGTTTGTGGAATATATATAGAAATTTAATTTCGTTTGTTTTGAAATTGAATCAGTGAGACCTAAAAAACTGAATTAAACAGTTTCATATTTCTTAGTAAGAATTATACAAAATCTGTTGAAAAATATGATATAACTTGAAAAAATAAAAATGAAAATATTCCTTAGCAGAATTCTATCTTTTACAGAATATTCGACGAAGGAAAAAGAAAAGACCAATAAAACTAATTTATAATAACAAAAAATATTTGTAACTGTAAAAAAAAATTCAAAACGTTAATAAGTACCTTTACAGTACATCGGAAGCGTAGTGGTGCCTCAAAGAACTTATTACAAAACGTTTGTTTGGTTTTACAAACAATCAGTACAATTTAAATAAACTACAAAAATTAAAAAGGTTTAAAATTGAACCTTTTTAGTTACTTTTTTTGTGAAAAACAAACTAATATCTTGAGTTTTTTTGAAATGAAGGAGTTGTTCCCTCATTATCATTACGCATTGGAATTCTGTTTTTCAAAGAGCACTTTTTCTAAATATTTAAAAAAAAAAATATGTATAATTTGGTATTTGTCAATAAAATCGAAGATTGTGACTTAACTGACTTTTTTAATGCACTTAAAATAAAACAAATCACTTACTAATTAACAAGAAGTTGTACGAATCAACTAAAATACAATAAAGAAATTTTATATTTTATAAAACTACCTAAAACCAATTCGACTGTTTGTACAAATACTCAAACGGAAGTAATAACATTCTTAAATTTATAAAATTGAACTTGAAGTTTTGTTTTGTCTTGTTGTTATAATATTAAAAATTAATGTAGTATGGAGTTTATTTTTCTTGTATCTTAAATTCGATAGGACAACTCCACCCACATATACAAAATAATAAATATTGTAATGCACACTGTTCTCTAGGCACTTTCTTTATATAGAAATTTAAGAAAAGTTAGCTTTTTAAAAATTGGAACCTTGTTCTTTTATTATCAATAATAATATTAAATTATTATTATTGTAATTATAGTATTTTGTTGCTTCTTCAGTTTTGCTGAATTTGTAGAAACTTAACAGAACTTAACAGATCAAAAAAAAAAATCAAAGCTTTTGTAAAATTTTAAATGAAAATAGAAAATGAAGAAAGAAATTGAAAATTGCCTCAATAATACAGTATTAAATTATTATAAATTGTAATTATCATTAGTAGTAACTGAATTGAAATCGTAATTAAAAATGCCGCAAAATGCGGTCAACATTCTCTGATTCGATCGTTTTTGTAACTTATATGCGATTAAGACATGACAAAATGAATACTACTTTTTCATTATAAAACCTATGCTTTTTTTACTGAACATTTGAAAAACGGATAAAGTCATTAAATTTCAACTGATTGATTGCGAACAATAGCTTCGCAAAACGTTCTTTGCAGTAGACATTTTCGTATAAGTGTTGCGCCTAACTCACATATTCCGTTCTTACGATGCCACCGTATTTCTATCGAAAGCGAAAAACGCAATGCGTGGCTGCATATGAGCTCCTGCCATGATGGCAAAGCAATCGACGGCATTGGCTGACAGCGATGAGATACAATGAGAATGAAGTTAACAATCCGGTTGAGGAAGAAAAAAAGAAGTGCAGCGTGACTTGTGGCACCACCTACAGTCGAAAGAGTCGGTCTCTTGCTCCGTAAACTCTGGTCAGAGAGGTAGGTCCATTCATTTTCCGCGCCTTAGCGTGGCCGTCGTTGCTTCAATTTTTGGCATTTTTTTTCTTCGATTCGACCAGAGGGTACAGTGAAGCCTGGAGTGCTCCGCCATGACAATTGTCTCAGGGATCCGATCACTTTACGCTGGCGAATCACGTGTTTGGTCCGGGCCGTGCTGCCGATGCCGGCGACGTACCGCTTGGCAAACAGACCGGCGTTCGCGTGGAAGTATCGTCGGCGAAAGAGCCAAGTTTAGTCTGCTTACCTACAGCGAACTAAACTTGGTAAATCGCCGCCGAGGCCGGGCAGAGTTGGAGGAAGAAGAGATAAAGAATCGTAGAACGACTTATTTGGATAAGAAAATAGTGCTGAAATGCCGGTTGCACTTCGAAAATTCTCTTCGCGGTTTCGTCAAATGAGCAGTGTCATCTGTAATAGGAAAGCACAAATCTGGAATTAATATGTAATTTAGTTCAAGGAATCAAAACAAATCATGACGAAACGAAACGGGATTTACTTACTACTTCACTTTTAAGATTTTGGATATCTTTTGAATCATGTGTACAGTTGTGAGGATGAGTAAATCCCCACTCGAGTAAATTTCCTGTGTCGTAGTAAGAAAACCCTAGTATATTGATTTCTTCCAAGTAAGACGTTGTTGCAATTTTTTCCCGCCATACAGCTTTGGATTCGATGAATAGTAATTTTAATGAACTGCACGAATATTAAACGGAGAGTTTTCTTTGCATTTGATTTATTTAAATGCTATTTCTTTATTGTATTTCAAAAAAAACCTTACGATAATTTCTCTCGCTTTTAGCTTCATATTTTAAAATATAAAATTCTGTACGAAACTATATAAAATTATGAAAACTGTAAATTTAGTTAATTATGAATGATTTATACTGCATTAAAAAATTATAATAATAATATCGCTGATAGTATAATTACTTTTACTTTTAAGAAACTATTCATTTATATAAAAATGATATAAAAACAATCACACGTTATTTTTTTTCGTAAATTCTTTTTTTATTTGCAGTATTTCATACAGAAATTACATTTTTCTGGCAAAATTTAAAATATGAAAGGCAGAGTAGTAGCATATATAAATAGGCTTATGCAAAAGTAGAAATGTTGCTGTTTCATTAATATATTCGTTTCTATTTTCAAATGTACATACTTTTTTTTTCTTTTAGAAAATTAAGTTTTTAAATATTTAAATCAAAAACCTTATATAAAAATTTAGTAACAGTTAATTTAAAATCTCTTAATTTTTTTTTTTTAATTCTGAAATAATTTTTTAAGAACTTTTAAATTGACTTGAAAACTCATCGTACTGTATTTTGAAGCAAATTAACAAAGCACTTTGATTTACGAAATTAAATAGCTGTAAAGCTCATTGATGTTCAAAATGCTAAATAATTTTTTTAAATACTTGTTTAGTAAATAATAATAATATTTAACATTTTAAAGCCACATTACGAAAATTATTAAATTTTTGATATGTAAATAAAAAAATAAGCAAAAATTAAATCTAATTATAAATTATAATATGAATATATAATATGAAACCTCAACAACGTTGAAAAAAATTTTAATCTGTAAAAACTTTAATATTTGTAATTAATTTGAAAGTTAGATCTATTCATAAAAATCGGTTTCTGAACAAAATAATTAAGAATTTTGTTTAACTTCTGTAAGATAAAAAATTACAATAATTTTAAAAAATGACATTGAAAAAGTAAAACAAATAAATTATAAATTTGTAAAGTAATAATCAATTTAAGCTATAAATATTTTTTATTTATAAAGTTGTGCTTTATTTGCCAATTTTATATGTCATTTAATTATCTACGTATTGTTAACTTATTTTTTTTTTTTAAATGTATTTGCTTATTTAAAAAATATGTATAGAGAAATAATTGAGAAACTTAAAATATGACACTACATTAGCAATAACTGCATAAACGGCTGAATACATAAGTTATGAATATTTATAGAACTGTGATTCGGCTTCTTGGATCCCTCCGCCAGTAACAGATGGAATTGTGGAAACAAGATTTACGATACTCGTAGTGAACTATTTCTTGCAGATTTCTTTAATAATTATCAAAATGACATGTTTAATTTTTAATTTAAAATTTTAATTATAAAACTATAAAATTTTAAATAAGAAAATGGGTATTAATACTTGTTTACTGTGAAGGAGTTTTAAATCATTTTAATCGAAAATTAAGACAATATCATTAAAACTCAGTGAATGTCATCCTTTTAAAGAATTGATAGTAAATAGCTTACGGTGTTATTTTTATTTTATCCACTGAACTATATGGCTTTCAAAATCATGTCTAATTAGTTTATTCAGTATATAAAAATCTTAACTATTTACATTAAAAAGATCACTAAAGCATTACATATATAGAATAATGTTCCTTTGCGTAGTTGAAATGTCTGGAATATCAAGTATGTGATTTGCATATATTCGGCTGTTTTTATTGCCTAGCATAGGAAATCCGGATGCACAGTTTTAATGACGCGTTTTGTGAATGCAACATCAGCAGTGTAGGAGTTGAATGAGATGAGCTCAGTGGAAAAGGCGCGTAATTGAAGCAAGTTGGCGTTTGCTATCAGCCAATCGGGTGACTTGACCGCCAACCAGGAACCGTTACGGCAACGGACAAGTAAAATGTCTTGCGCGCAATTCTCTTCGCGGCGATTTCGGGGCGGACCGCCTTGGAATTCGACATAGTACGACCAATCACAGAAGTAAAAGTAATCGTCCCGTTAAGAAATCGGAGTCCGTTTTGAGGCCCCCCCCCTCTACCCTATCTCTTACCAACCGCGTCGATTTTTTTTTTTTAATGTTGTTGTTTTTTAAGTTACATTACTTCTGCGAAGCCAGCTGGATGACAAACAAACCCACTCAAGATGTTTGCTGATTTATACTTTTTTTTTTTGCAAACGCATGTCCATTAATGAATTCAGTATAGAATTGAAAAAGGAAACATGGCGACGAACAAAATGGCGAAATTTTCGTAACGCTTAATTAGGATTTACTATGGACATATTTGAATATGTGCAAAGAAATGAACTTATAGATAACAATGGGTGTGAACTTATAGATAACAATGGGTGAGACGAAATGAACTTATAGGTTTTCAGTTTTTTAAATAAAATAAAAAAAAAAATGTTAATTAGCTCGTATACTCCAGGGAAATAATAGCTATATTCATTTAGAACAATTCTAATTGATAAAATTACTTGAAAAACTAATTTAAAAATTAGAATTCTTTTTGATGGATACGTATTGGGCAAGCCATTTTTTTTATTTTGTTTTTAATTACGATTATATTATATCGCAACAAAAGAAAATGAAGTATAAACAGCCACAATTATAATATAGAATTTATATATATAAATTCAAACAGATCTTAATTTATTTTTAGCTTCAGTTTTAAAGGATAAAGTTTAGTTAATAACAGAGCTGAAATTTTTTTTCGGGGAAACACAGCTTATTGAAATCTGTAGAACTAATAAAATGTATTTTCTTTATAATCTACATAATGACATTTCTCAATATTTGTTATTTAATTACTGAAGATTTCAATAAATAATAATTTCCCCACAAAAATTACTATTTCAAATTCCACTTAATCTTGAATTACCGCGAAGTAAAAAAAATTAAATTCTTGTTTTCCTTCGTGTACTAAAAAAATATGTATTTCGTACGATAATTATTCGATTAAATTTTGATTATCCTAAAAAAGTTCAAATGGTAATTGAAAACGAAGAAAATTTTTCTGTTTGTCGTCGATCGCTAAAAATATAAGTTATGTAAGAAAGAATTTTCTGTAATTTTAGGATCTAATTAATTTAAACATTCAAAATTATATTGCATATCACAAATATATATATTAACTGAAACTTAACAAAAATACGATGCAAAACGAGAGAAAAAAAAAAATAAGATTTAAATCATTAATTCAAATGAAGTTGAATAGAAGACGAATTTAATTTGATTAAAGTTGATTTAATTTCGTATCCAGTACAATTACGCCTTTATTTATTTTTTTCTGAGAAGGGATGCTCAAAATAATTGACTAATTGCGTCTCCTCAATCATAAATGCACAGACCAGTAATCACGATGTACTTCCCAAGAAAATATTCTGAATCATGACACGTTCCCCCAAAGCAGGCCAATTCTAGGAAGGCGGATTATTTTTTTGCATGGCGGATGAATACCTCATTGTGCGAGAGATGACTCGCAAAGGGATTTGCGATAGCATATCAGTTGCTTGAGTCGTTGGAAAGTTCAATGATCAAAGAACAGATGCAGGAGTCATTTGAAATAAGAACTTTCCAATGATAATCACGAGAATTTGTTTGAAACCCAGAGAATCACAATTCAAGGATCAACTTGAGACTTTATTGAAGCGACGTAGACCCATCAAAGAAATTGAACTTCATGTTTTATTTTCCTTTCTCAAAAACTTATCATTTGTTATTTTCTTAAAATATATGTATGTAATTTAATTTTATATTTCTATTTTTGGGGTATTTGTTTTTTGCTCCAGCAACTTCAATATACTGTCCCCTCTTACTTTCACCGTAAACCATAAGGATTTTAACAATATTTTTTCCTTCAAATGATTAAGAATAGAGGATTTCAGCTTTAAGATTTGTTAAAAATAATTTATTCATATTTAACAATAATTTCCTTTTTACCCATCTTTATTTTTTTTAGTTTTTGTAAAATGAAATGTTGAAAGTTTTATCTTTTTATTATTTTATTCTATAATTTATTATTGTGTTTTATTCCTTGTTTACAAAGGCATTTTCAATTTTTTTTTTAAAGATTTTTGCTGTTATTTAATTATAATTTTAAATTAGAAATAACCATATAAAATCATTAAGTTACACTAGCTCTTTAATTTTATTATAAGATAGAGATATATAAAGACAGCTTATTTATTCCTTATTGAAGTAAGGAATTTTTGAACATTCATGTGTGATAGTTAAGTTTTAGGCTTATTTCACCGCTCATTATTATCCCAAAGAAATATATATTTTGTTTTTTTTGGTTCAAAAGAACAAGAACATTAAATAATTGATTTTTTTTTGCCCTGAAATTTCAAAAGAATTCCAAGCTTTGAGATTAGTAATCTGGAACTTTTTATAATTTCTAGATTATACACGACAATTTATATGTTAGCTGTTTCAAAACTAAAATTTTTAATTTATTCCTATCTGTTTTTTTTCATATTGGGATCTTCACGGGATAATTCAGAAACATTAATAGTTTCAAACTGAAAAGACATAGTAAATTATCCTCTGTAGAATTACATTTCTGATTGTTGATTACTTTTTATTTAGAAAAAAGAAATGGATCGTTAGATTTTAAGCTTATGATAAATAATGTTGTATTCCTGTGCTTTCAAATACTATGTTAGAAGTCTGTTTTTTTTTAAAAAAATAATCATTAAACTGATAATTAAAAATGGAATTTTTTTTTTTTTTCCTAAATAATATGAAATTTAAATGATTGCGTCATTAATTTCTCCGTCAAAAACGGCCTTTAACTTTACAAAACTATTACGTTCTAATTCATTTTACATATTTCTAAGATAATTTATTCTGTTTATTTATTTTATTATATAACATTATATAATATAAAAAATAATAATATTGAAATTAATGGCTTAAAGACAGTACATAAAAAAATTATTACTCAAAACTTTGGGTTTCTTCTTAACAATTAGAAACTAATTCCTCATTTTTTTTTTCATAAACAACAAGTGATGATTTTGATCTAATTAAATAAAAATCTGAAAGTTAAGCGTAAAAGCTGACGATATCTATAAATTCATGTTCTAATTATTATTATTTTATTTAAATTAAAAATAAAATTAGAAAGAAATAACAAAGAATTGTCTAGCAGAAATTTTGGAAAACTGTTAAAGAACAAATTGCTTGATTATAAATTTTGTATAAAATGATTTAATTATTCAATAGAAAGCAAGTTTAACGTCCGTAATCATTTATTATTTTAAGTTCCTATGTCAAAAGTATTTTAAATGGTACATTATTCAGATGGCAATTTTAAATCAAATCATCAGATAATGAAAATACTAAAATATATATAAATAATATATTTAAAACAGACAGGAATTACTTTTTTTTTAATTTATTTAAAAAAAAATGAACAAAATAATAGGATTCCATGAATTACAAAACTATTAAGAAACTGATTTTTACTATTTTTTTGTATGTGCTTTAAGTGCATTTTTCACTGTATTATCCTTTGAATTTACTAAAAGTATCTTTTCCATTTCTGAATTTTAAGTGTTTACTTTAAATGTACAAATGGAGAAGATTAATTTCTAGTAGATTAAAAATATATTTGATGCTTAGAAAGTTGAACTTTTTTTTTTTTTTTTGGATGATTGGGAGTTGTCAAATTCCAATAAAGATGGGTTGCATTTCTCCGTTTTAATTCTATTCAGAGTGTCTTCTTCCTTTTTTTTGTTAATAAGGATAGATTTATTCTTGTAGAATCTTTCAAATATCTGTGCAATTAACATAACAATGGGTGTTCAAAAAATTTATTTCTATTTCCTTGTTATTATTATTAGACCTACATAATAATTATTATTTATCATAATAATAATTTTGCATACAGGTATATACGAATAGAAGTCATAGCGTAGAAATTTTGGCTATTTAATATTTAAATAGATAACAAAGTTATCTAAAGAGATAACAGTTAAAGAGATAACAGTTTCTAATCGCAGACATTAACCTGCACTTATGGATCGCAATTTACACGGTGGTCTAAAACATCTCTTTATAAAGTTGCTATTACTATTTTTGTTTTTGTTTGAAAGGGTTGAACGTACACTATAAGTAGACTTTTCCAGATTTAATTATTCATATTAAGTTCTTAATTTCAATATTTATAATCAAGTTCTTTCGATCTGTATTTTTTGTTTTGTTTTGTTTGAGGGGTAACGAAGTCCCTAATTCTAGGGTGTGTACTTGGATTTTTAAGGAGGCCATTTCATTGGTCCTAGACCGTTTATCGGTCGTTGGTGAAAAGTGGTTTCCCCACCTCTGCATTTAAAGAAAGTTCTAAAACATTTCCCGCTGAGAACTGTTAGGTCACACAAAAGTATACTCATCTCCAATATATCAGAGTACAAAGTGTTTTACGGGCTGGCGATCTACATTGTATTGTCAGTGAACAGCAAAGTAGCCAGTTTTAAAACTTAAGTTCACTGCTAGAAGACCAACGAAACATAAATACAGCGACTGACTGAATGCTGTTTGAAAACTTTTCAGATTGCAAAGTAACATTACCTAATGCTTGAGGGCAAGTATTGAAGAAAAAAAAAAAATCCTAAAAAATAGATCATTATATGGAATTAAAACACTGAAGTCTACAAAGTGAATTTGCATCATCATTAAATTAAATGCTCGTTGTATTTAAATGTCTCAATACATGAATGTGCCGAATTGATCTTCAAAAAAACTCACCTCAAAGTAGATGCTTTTTAAAAAGAAAAAGGACCCCTAGTGATCTACTGTCATTCAATGATATTCGATCCCTTTACAGAACAATAGAAACCCCCTTTGATTACATCAGCAAAAAAACTCGATTCTTGATTAAGAAAAAATATTAACATCAAAAAGTTAAACATTGGATTCGTGGATTTAATGCAAAGAGAAAAAGTCGTAATAAAGATTTAAAAAAAACACGGGTCACTTATGAGACATTAATTTCACTTTAAGCTGTTTTCATAGAAATAAATAAATTCTCAAATGAAAAAACGTCATCTCAAAAGCAACTGTAAGAAACGGAGTTTCGTAGAATCCTCGTGCTCCACATGGTTATTTTCTCAGCCCTGCATTGCTGAAGATTAAATATTCTAGTGAACAAATGAAAATTTACACTATTAAAAGTTCTCTCCAAGTTTTTGAAGTTGTATACTGTTATTTTCATAATGAGTAGCGAAGTTTGGAATTTCAAGTAACTTGAAACAGTCGCTTTTTAATAATAATACAGAAGAAATGGTAGCTACATTGCTTGCCGGAACTGTTTGCATATAAGAGAAAACTCTTTTCTCTGTTCGTCTTTTCCACTACTTTGTTGGCAGAAAGTCAATTTATCCTTTCTGAAACCATTTGGATGGTTAACCCTTAGCCCCAACCACTGCCTATGAAAACGGTAATCGGCGTGGAAGGAAAAAAAATAAAGAAAAAGACGGAAATTAACTGGATGTTTCTTCTGGGAATTTTATCGTCTTCGTTTTTTTTTTGTTTTTTTTTTTTATGCTAAGTATATCTACACAATATATGGAAGGGTACTATAGGTAGGAGAACACCCCAGAGATATAGAAGAGTTAAAACATGAATGTCTCCGTCTGATCGAGGCACGTGAAACACTAGATATCCTACGAAGCTGATATTTTGGAGGTTGAGGTTTTTTACAAAGAAAATTGCTATTGATTTTGTAGCATGTGAGATCTACAGCTAAAGAGTTCCCAACCAAAAAAAAAAATCATCAAAACACTTTATCGTTAAAATAGCAATAAGCAGATAAATTAGAAAACTATAAGAAGAAGCTGATTTTTTTTTTTTCATGGTAAGTTAGATAAATATTACCTACTTTGAGTTCCATAATAATTTCAGCAGAAAATATCCACAGTGAGCTAAAAAAACTCAACCGTATACAGTTCTGCCGGGAGGACGGTTACACTTAATTATTTAATAAAGCTCTTACCTCTGGAATAGTCGTTTTTTTATATATTTATTATCTATATTTTTATTACCTTCTGGTATTCGAACGCTACCATCCAATTAAATCTGTTTTCATAATATAAAACCAAAATTAAGATCTCTAACGACAATAAGAGCTATTTTAAAATGAAAGCGTTGTATTAATTCATATTTAATTGGTATCTAACGTTTTCCGACTTAATTTTATTTTATTTTGTTTATTTATTTATTTTTTTTTTTCGTTTTTAACCTTTTCCTCTGAAAATAATTAAAAGAAAAAATTGAAAAGGCTTATAAAAAAACAAAACAAAAAACAACGTCATTTTTATTACTTATCTAGTATGAACATTTCTAGTTGCAAAAGTCTGATTTTTTTTTTCTTGTTCTTTCAATCGAAACTTTTTCCTTCTCCCAATAATTATCTCTTGGGAATCGTATCTCAAGGGAACTGGGTCTGTATCTTCGACAGTTCTTCATTGAACTTGGCCCTTATCCTATTTGAAGATAAAGCGGAGACTGAGGAACTTTTTAAAAATCAAATGATATCAAATGAAAGCTGATATTAACAGAATAACGAAAAGCTGAACTTTGACCTTGTCTGATTTTAGAAATAGTTTCACTTTTCTTTCTGCCAGTGGGTTTCAGGAAAATTTAAGTCATGTTGTAACATCATTGTTTTAAAGAAATAAAAAACAAGAAAACGTCAACACATAATTCTATCAATTCTTCTTCTCACATTGGAAAGGTATTGCTGAAAAATTAACGAATTCTGTAGAGGAAAAGGGAAAGGAATTTTCTTGTCCTCGAATTAATAACCTGATGAAGTCTTCTGTAAAAGAAGACGAAATATCGTTGAAGAAAGAAGAAATGATAGAATTACGTGTTTAGGTTTTTTTAATGAAATACGCAAGATTTTAAAGAAAAATTTTAGGAAATGACTTGCTTGGGTAATTTCTCATGACCTCATTGAGTTTACAGATTTCAAGTCAATACTACTACTAATAAAAAATATTAAAAATGTTTTTGTAAAGAATTGCGTCCCACAACATTGAAAAACGATTATGCTGTTTTTTTTTTGTTGTTTTTTTTAATTAGGAATTGCCATTTGAATGCTTATTAAAATTGGTGTATTGAATACTTCAGACCACGAAGCAGAGGTACAACAAATACATATGAACGGAAGCAGCCCATTTCAATATAAGCAAAAAGTAATTATTTTGACGGAGTTCTGTTATCAGATGGCGAATTAAAAAAAAAAGCTATTACCGCTTTCTAGTAGTGATGATCATCTTTGAGCTAGATAAATGGAATCATGTGACTTGCATAAATTATATCAATTATCAGTCACGTGTAAATTTTTCCCTCTTTCAACTGATCTATGAAGCTAGTTAGTAAAGGGTACCTTAGAGAAAATTACCATAAATTAAACTAGTCATTATTAGTCATTATTAGTAACAGAATCTTTATTCACGGAACATATATACCAGTTATGTTCGAGTTTGTAAAAAGTATGAATTTTCATTATTACTGATTACTAAGAACAGCACCTATTTGTTTTTGCTGTTGTTTAGGGAATGGCGTCGTATTTATTCGATTTTCACGATTTGTTTTCCTTCCGATAACAAACTTGAAACATTGATACTAACTGTTGATCTGATTACCGAACTTAACATGGGAAAGGTAGATTTTTAAAGGAAAAGTTGAACATATATTTTAGTTCTAAAGACAGCTCATTACAGACACTACATCAGTTTATTTATCGTGCAGGACAATATATGATGGTTGTTCATTGAGATTCCAGAACGGAAGTACCATTTAGTGAAGTGCTCTTCATACAAGACTTTACAAGGGCGCAATATTGTTTACGCAATACCAAGTAAAGAGTAATAATTAAAAGATTCTTAAAATCCAAACATTCAAAAGAAGAACGAAGTTTAACTAGGTTCTTGGCACGGAATTACAATTCAAGAAATGGTGTAGATTCGTCGCAATCTAGTATCTCTCGCAAAATAATCTCGACAGGGAAGCCTAAGTTTATTGTTGTTGTTATTATTACTATTAGTTTCCGATTGGATTGAGAAGTGAACCTGAAGGAGGACAACAGGTTGATGTTCATTGTGATAACTGGAGACACATTGAATAACTGTACGTGCTGAATACGCCCCATATTGCAATACAGCATTAGGATCCATAGGTGCTTGTGAAAGGCATCCATCCATCTAATTAACAGGAGAACTGTTCGATGGTTGTGAATGCGCGAAAACGCAGAGCCATTGTATTGAGGATGTGCACAAGGAGGCCTCGTCTGAATAGGGGGGGTGGGGGTGCTTTGAAGAGCTTCGCCTCTTCTCCATCGATGCAGTTTGATACGTCGGCTTCTAATTAAGCTGAGTGACGAGTTGCCTCTCATCTCGGCCAAAACTTTACCTCCAAGACTCACTAAATAGAGTAACATCGGCGTTTTTTTCGCCTCGTGCTCTTGTTTTAATTGGTCCTTCGGCTCTGAATTAAAAGAAAAGCAATAATGGGGGGGGGGGGGGGGGATGATATTGAAGTTTAGAACCAGTTGTGCTAACCTTAAGAGAAGGAGCTGTTTAGTTTCGATTATTCTGTAACGAAACTCTTTAATAGATTTCGATTTATAAACAAGCATTGCTTTCCCCGTGAAACAAAGGGTAAGATATGTCTGTATCCCTCCGCGAGTTTTGAACTAGGGAACGTCTTGATGAGCACGTATAGGAAGAAAAGACTGTCCTTGCAAATAAAATGTCTACAAATTCAACATAGAGGTGAGATCACGGTCCCTTGTTTGTTGGACGCCTCAAACTGCCAAAGAAATACGGAATTTGGTATCTTTTAGTAGATCTTATAAAGCTATTCAATTTTTTGTCGGAAATACAAGGAATAGCGGCATCTCGATTGTAAAAGTGACAATATGTAAAATAAGCTGTCACTGCATAAGTAAACTAGAAACGAATTATTCCTGGAACAAGATGTATTAGTAATTCGACGAGTTGCACTTTAAGTTTGATGTTTTTACTTTCGTATGAAAACATTGCAGTCTTATTATGAATTTATTGATTTGTTTTTGAAGAAATTTCTTATTCCATTGTTTCAATCAAAACGTATGTTTTAGGTGCATAGTATTTGTGAGTTGTGTTACCAGCAAGAGAAAACGATAGAAGGGTAGATTGAATTCTGATTCTCATTGTGCATTACGAAGGGCATTATTACTATAATATTAAGCTATAATCATTTTTAAAAGACGTTCTTCCTATGGAATATAAAAAATAAACAACTTTAAATCATTTCCGGATCAAAAATAGATATAATAAAAAAAATAGATTAAATATGTTCGGACTAAGAATGATTAACGTAACGTAACGTAAGCAAATGGTGTTTCCTGTCGTAGGTTAATTAAGTGAGATATAATTTTGATGAAACTACAACTTAAAAGGTTTTCATTTGATAAAATCGAAATTGTAGAGCTAATATAATAAATCCAATCTTTTACGAGACTATTGGAAACCACTTAGTAGTATCCAAGTAGATTCTATTTCCTACCAACCCCTTCGATGAACAGTGAAGAGATGGCCTTTGATTTTTATTTACTTTTATTATTTTTTTTTTTTAAAGGAAACTGACAGAAAAATTGCCAAGCACGAGTTTCCGTTATGGATTGAGCGTTTTATTGTGTGCTTTCAATAAATGCCGCTACGTGCATTAAGAAAAAAAAGAAAGCGGTACTTAGATTCATGGACTGATTCATGTACGTCACACACTGCACTCGAGTTGTAGGTGGAAGAGGTTCAGGGGATGCTCGTCGACTTAGATCGATCCCATTCAACTCCATTGGACTTTTCAAGTGCTCAAAGAGTTGAAGTGGCATCGCTCTTATGCCTCAACCGAGGAGAAAAAAAAAAAACCTGCTTTTCTGTTTCGATAAAAACTTTTTTTTTTCTTACAAAATTAGAGTTAAAGCAGTATATGAAACGAAACATTACAAGTCTAATGTAGATGTTCTTAAGTCATCTTTGAATGGGTTTTAGATAAATATACATACAATAGAAACGTGAACAGTCATCAACCACTGTTCATTGCGAGGGCGGTAGCTTTAAAAGCTCGATAACTTTTTTTTTTTTTTTTTTTTATTCTTTTGCATATTTTAATTAAAAAAAAAAAAAAAAGAATTCAGTCAGGCGTTTAGATTTACGGATAAATAAAGTTTCTGTAGTATAAAATTACTAAATTACTTATTATTAATTTATTTTTTAAACAAATATTTAAATAAGCAGATTTCTTACTACAATAATATTAACAGGAAAAAGAAGAAAAAACAAAAACAAACTAAATTGATCAAGTAGCATTTTTCTTTAATTCCTTAATTTCTGCTGAGAATTTTTGCAAAATTTACTTCAGCTTATTTTTATTCAAAAATTTTCATTTCTACGAACTAACAAGATATGATTTCCAGTTCAATATTCATAAAAAAAAAGTTTTGAATTGACTTAATAAGTAAGACATACTTTATTAATTTTCAAACGCCATATTTCTGATTTTTACAAATCTTCGGTAATATATATATTATCTTCGCAGTACATCTGTTCTCAAACCATTGATTAAGCTTTCCTTTCTTATTAGTTGCTATTCTTACATAATCATAATCATAATGAGTGTAATGTTTTCTGCAACCCGATGTGTTAAATGTTTCCCATCATTCATTAGTTGTTAACTGTGACTGCATCTTCAGTCTTTCCATTATTGTCTTTCTCGTCGATACTTAGAAGCGTAAGTGAATTCACATTAAAAGCCTCACTTTTTGATTCATATTTGACTTTTATTGTAATTACATATTTGATATTCATCTTGTTGTTTGGTCTTAAAGCCCCATTTGGGCCTTAACCTCCTTCAGAGTTCTCTTCCATTCTTCTCTGTTTTCCGCCTTTTCTTTCCAATTTGTAATTCCAAATTCCTTTATATCATTCCTTTCACTGTCCATCGATCGTAATTTTGGTCTTCCACACTAAAATAAATTTCAAATAATGTCTCAAAGGATAACCATCTTTTTTTTTTTATGAGATTAAAAAAAAAAAAAAATGAATCATTAATTTTGTTTGTGGTTTTACTTTACATAGCAGCAATTCTTTAACTTCATTATGAATTGAAGATATATTCGTTATTTTGAAATAGTTTTCTTGCTTTTAATTTTGAACCTAATGTTATAATTTAAATCGTAATGTTATAATTTATATACAAATATTATATATCTCCTCTTCCTTCAGAGATATTGATTACATTCAAATAATAATAAATCGGAAAATAATTTACAAAAAAAACCCACATTTATGGAATATTTTAAGCATTCTTTCAGTTTTTATTTCAAGAAAAAACATGAATGATTCGAAAGATTAAAAACAAATTGAAATTACAGTCTTGTACTTTCTTTTTCATCGATGTTGTTGCCTTTTCATCAAAATGAACATTTGTGGGATTCCAGTGTTGTTCTTTTTTGTCCTTGTGAGTCTTGGAATATCTTTTCTCTCACCTCATCCTCCAATTCAACAAGGCGCGGTCTGTGTCCCGATTGTTATGGTTTCAGAATTTAGCAACTCTGTATCACTTCTGAAAAACCTTTTAATAACATCTCCTTTTCTAAGAGATATTCATATGATTAAACTTTAAAAAAGATCAACCTTTCCGTTTCTTTTCATTTTTTTTTTCTTTAGTTAGTTGCTGCATTATCTTACTAAGTCAAACCAAAATTATTGCCACATTAAAAATATTCAACTTATCTATTAAAAAAAAAATATAGTTAATTTCCTGTAATATTAAAATTAAGATTGAAACTAATTATTGCAAATTATATTCGTGTAATTTCCCACTATTTAATTTATTTTTTTAATATAAATCATTGTTCTGAAAACATAGAATTTAACATTTTAGAAATAACTTATTTTCTACAGTTACAGTTTATGATGATTATAGTTTAAATTAGATGATTTCTTTTCCTAATTATGCAAAGATATTCACTTCAAGAATGCAAAAAAAATTCCCAATGGGAATAAGATATTTGCATGTTTTTGATTTACTCTCGAATCCTGAGAAGGATAGAACATGTTCCCCATTTCTTATTGCTTCAAAAAATCAACATTCTAATTGTCATGTAATTCATTCATGAGACGTTCTTAATGCGTCTCAATTTTTTTTCTTCCCCAATTATTGCTTTGAAATTGATTCTTTTCGATCATATTCGAGAAGTAGTTCAACCAATGGGTTTAAAATTCTCTATTAGATCATCATTGCCAGGACTTGCAGGGGTGGAATAAAAATTCAGCAAAACATTATGATTCATTTACAACCTAAATTATTACAAATTCTTCATAAAAGCATTTTGTTATTTTTATTTAAGCATTAATTCTATGATTTTTTTAAAATTCTAAATTTGTATTGAACTACTCTTTCAGACAGCACAATAAAATGTTTATTTATTTATTTATTTTTAAAGTAAATTTTATCATTTTGATTTATTAATTGACATATGTTCATTTTTATTCCATTTTTCAACATACTTTCCATCCTTTTTTTTTTTTTTTTTCTTTTTTATTATTTGATGCTCGTTCATAGGAAAGAAATTTCGAATTGTTTCGTTAAACTTCAATTAATGATCTACTTAAAATTACATTATTTTTGTTAGTTCATTGAAGTTAGTTAATAGTATTATTATCGTTTCAGTTTGTTATTGGATCGAACCATGAAACCGGTTTACCAAGTGATGATTTTGGGCTAGGTTTTATGTAGGGTATAAATTACGAGAATATTTCAATTCTGCTTTGCTGCAAGGTTCTTTACAATGACTCTTTTAAGTCTTCTATTAATTCTCCTAACCACTCTTAGTTATTATTACTAATATTCACGAAAGGTAATCTTAACTTTTTTTTTTCTGACGTAATAAACTGCAAAATTCAGCAGAGAACTTTTTTTATTTAATTTTTTTTTATTTCATCAAATCTAATATTATACAGTTGTTAACGATTATTCAAAGAAACTAAACGTGGATTTTTTTATATATTCTCAATTTTACAGCGGAATTACAATAATTAAGCCTTTCTTTCCAAACACAAATTTTTTTAACTTACATTTGAGGAATTTGACACATTTAAAAAAAAAATAAAAAAAATGCGAGAACGTATTTTTAAAGAGTTGTGGGCAGCAATAAAAATTAAGAATCATTGGTTTACAACATTAATTAAGCATATTTACTTCTGTTTAAGAATAGTTGGTAAGGAAATGATCGCTAAAAGAAATTACACAAAATTTTAAATTTAATTAATTCATTGTAAAACAATTAGGGATATATAAATGTAGAAATTAAAAAAAAAAAGAAAAGAAAGAGTATGAAACCTTACAAAGTTGAGAGAAAACACTTAAAATCAACATTAGGTTTATTGAAATCATTTAGGAGTTTAATTTATTACAGTTCTGTGAACAGATGATATTTCATCTCTATTTCATTAATAAAAACATTACACGTTTTATTGTAACAAACAAACCATAATTCCGTCAATCATAATTTATAATTTTACATGACAGCTGAATTAAATAAAAGTAAGCAGATCGTAGGAAATTAAAATCATTTAGGAATATGCTTATAAATATATATAATAATATATAATAATAATAACAAAAAAAAACCCATTATTTTCCTAATCGTCATCTTTGGGAATGAAACTTTCTTAATTTCCGTGAGATTTTCTTAAGTTGTATTGATTCGTGTGTTCAGTCGACGACCTTGGCACACTGCCAAAGCGTTTAATGACAACACATACGACAAAAGAAATTGCTATAGATCTTTTTTACTATTTCTTAAAAATATATTCACCGATTACTTTATCCTACAGAATTTGGATTTCATTTATCAATAGAGATTATCTCCGAATAAACCTATTTCTGTTTCTTTATTATTACTATTATGATTATTACTATTGAGTATTAAATAACCTTTTATTTCAGCCTAAAGAATCCTAAATCATTTTAGAGGATAATTGTATTGGTAATTGTTATGAATTTATTTTTAGTATACAATGTGCAAGCAGAGAAAACGAACATAGTATGGTAGTCATTAATTCTTTAAAAATTTACTGAACCAAGAATAGAGATATTAAATTATGAATTTTAAAATGAGCTTTAATTTATTTTATTGGAGAAGGTAAATAAGATATTTCGTTTTCTAAATGTAATAGAAACGATTGCTAGTAAGCGATTATATAAATATTTGATTATAAATATATAAGAACTGCCTCCGTGGTACTCTTTGGATTCTCAACAACTTATCCTTTCTTCACGATCCTATACGAGGGACATAAAAAAAGACAGTTTCGTTAATGATATCCTTAGCAAAACAGTCTTAAGAATAAAAGAGCAAAAGATAAATAAATGTCTTGTTTTCGATAGTTTTTACATTATAATCGTCATTGTTGGCCAAGTGGGTTAGAACCGGAAGTGGAAGAAATGTGGATTTCTTTGATTGCGGAGTCGATTTCCTTATGCCCTGTAACATTGTTTTTATCGCATATTTTGGCTACAGGAGGTTATTTATAGTTAGTTCAATTATTCAACATCCAAACCAATTTATTTCAGAGAATGAATAACTATTTCAGGGAAGTAAGAGTTGTGTTCATACAAATAACGATTATATAATTTACTCGTCAAAAAATTTTGAGGACACAGGAAATTAGATTTTATTTTCGTCACTTTCGGGGGAAAAAAAAAAAGTAACTTAACTAATTGTATGAAAAAAAAAAAATTCAACGTAAATTATTGAATGTTTGGTGAGAATTCCATTTTCATTATCATTTACCCTGCATTTCTAGGCCACGTCATCCACTCCCCTTACCAGAACGAGAATCTTGAAGGACAAGATTGAAAAGGTGTCCCCTGCCGCCGTCCTCTTGTTTTCAAAAGCTTATTTTTGCTACAAACATCACTTGTTAAATATAAACTTTCCATATAAGAACAGGACAAAGCATTGTTCTCACAGCTAAATAAATAGATGTTTTCCTTGTGATTTCATTGAATCCATTTTGCTGAGGATAAAATCATTTTCCACTAAAAGGTTTTGGATTATCCAATTCTCGGAGTTAAAATAGAACTTTCGATCTTTGATTCCTAAACTTAATCTACAGATTTCAAGCCAACTAAGAAATCAGAATTTTGGCTTTTCTTGTATACTGCCATTTAACATTTTATATATATATATATTAAAATTAAACTATACAAAGCAGATTGAGGAATTTAAAGCACTAGAAATTTCCGGTCATATCACTAGAAATGATACTGAGATTATTTTTGCTTTATAACTTGACCTGTTTTACGGATTTAATGTCATCTAATTGATTATAATATCACTTTGATATTATAATATGTAAGCGAATTTTTTTTTTAAATAAACTTTTTTACAAAAAAATTTTCTTTCTTTTGGGGGGGGGGGGGTAATTTTTTCCTTAGTATTTTCTAGCATCTATCGGTTTTACTTTTATTAATAGTAATTCAGTTTAATAATTTAACTATTAGAGTATATGGTAACTTAAATAAAAGTAAATTTATTTAAAACAACTTTTCTATGAAATACAGGGTGATCATGAAGCACTCATATTTCTATTCGGCAGTTGTTAATACTTCCAATCTACGGAAGTATTATTCTTTAGTTGCATTTCAGTAGGTTAGTTTTGACGCGTACTTTCTGTAGCAGTTCAGTGATCAGACTAACTATTAATAGTGATCTGTTTTCGCATTCGATAAATTTTGAAGTTTTTGACACATTTCCTGTTGTACGTCTTGTGACTTAGTTTTCAAGTGACGTGTCTCTTGTCAATTGAAATTTAACTGAACTACTCACGAAAGATTTTGGTCTGAAAGATATCTTGTCGAGAATCATTGGTAGCCTCTATCTCCCGTGCTCTCTTTGATCTTTCATGGTAACCTGTGAAACTTTTTAACATTGTTAAATACCTCTGTAAATGGTTTGTAACTTAGTTCGGAGATTTATTTTCTTTTTATTTCTTTTCATGTGTATTCAGTGACGTATTTAAATTTGGTTTCGGATGGGAGGGGGGGGGGTGAATCTGATAGCCATATAAATACGTCAATTCTAATGAACATTTAACTTCTTTTTTTTCTTTTTTCATTTTTAATTATTTTACTTACCTTAAACTACCCTTAATTTTGTTAGTAGTATAATTCTTAAAAGTAATGTAATATTGTATTAATTTTTAAGATTAACAGTTAAAAGGCTTGAATATACTAATTTCAGGGAACAGGAAACGACACTTGTGAATGTTATTAAACTTGATTGGTCAGGAGAAGTTGGATAGCGGAAAGTTTGAGAAACATTACTCTTATATACGAATAGAAAATGAATTTACAGTGAGAGCATTTTTTTTCCTTTAGATATTTTTTTTTTTTTTAATTTTTAACATCTTTTTTTCATCAGAGTCTGCAATTTGTATATTTATAACTTTTATATTTTATAACTTTATATTTCTTTCCGATAAAAAAAAATATGATTTTAAGAATTCAAAAACTGAAGGCTAACATAGAAAAATGGTGGAGGTCCAACTTTTATTATAAATGAATCTTTATATGAAGATTTAAGTATAGGCTGTAAGCAACAAAGTTGACATTGAAGATTTTTATTTGACTTTAATTAATGACAAAAGTTTTTATAACTATATGGAATTTAGCGTAAACATTCAGGTATTCGTATAAAAGTCATACAAATACCTGAAGATACCTAGTAAACCTGATTTGCTTTGCATTTCTTATTAAACTTTCAATTCTGTAGATGTCTTTTTTTTTTTTTCTCCTTACGTTGTCACCTGAAGAGCAGTATTTAGTGCTGATGGTGTCACTCGGTAGGATTAACTGTCAGCAATCAGAAGAAATTCTCCTCAAGCGGAACGTGTAATTCCCTCCTCACTCAGCTCAATGGTTTGGAAAAATCGCGAACGATGATAGGATGCGAATCTCTTTAAACGTCCACTCGATTCAATGGCCAACGATACTTCCTTGCAGATTAAACACAAGTTCTTTCTAGGCTTGCCTTTGATTTAGCTTGTTGGGCGTGAAGTGCTTCACTCAAAGACAAGTCTCAGCTACAAAGCGAGCTTTTCAAAAGTGCTGAGAGCAGACCTAAATGCAAATACGATTCAATCAGTGGGCTTGTTTGAAACTAAGTTTTACTTGAAAACGTTCCTTCTTGAATTGGCTTCAACTTACCTTCACCTTGAAGAGTGCAATTATTTTAAAATTAACCTATTTCAATTCTAACTAGTGATAGTCAGTGCAAACGGTTTACTATCACAGTTAAAAAGAATAGAATGGATTGAGTGAATTTTCCTTAACCCATGTTGGTATGCTTACTATTCATTTTAACCCAATTTAAATTAATTTCCAGAATGAATACTGCCACCTATAAACTGATATTACACTATCCTAAAGTCTGGTTTAAAAAGCAATTGTAATTATCCAAAGCCGAATATCGTACAATGTATTACTTCAGAGAGTCTAAAAATACCATTGTTGAATTTGGTGTTTAAAGCTCATTTGGGATTTCCGGAGTGATTGAGAATTGTTTTGAGAAGTTTTGGAAACAGTCTGTGATATATATGCAATAAAAAAATGTATTAATCGACCTCTAGGACATGCAAGAGGCTATTGACATCCCGTGCTCTTTCATAAGAGCACTAATGAAGTAATAACAGCTAATTCGACAAACAGGATTCGTTGGAAACTCTGTATTTTTAGTTTCGAAATTAAACGTGAGGTTTTAGCACTGAATTTTTCTTATTGAACACGTAATCTGTTGTAAATATTGCTAGGTCCGTAGATGAAGGCAGTGTAAGCTTCTTCTAATAATTAAAAACAATTGATTCGTAATAACCCTTTGTGTACACGAAATCAGTTGCCTCAATTTCTATTTATGAATGTATTTTGATCACGTAAATTAAAGGAAATATGAACTCCTGTGAAACGCATTCTGATTAATGAATAAAATATTTTATATTTTATTAAATTTGGAAAGGATAGCACATTTATATAACCATTACTATAATACTGTGAAACATGCATCCTCTCAAAAAAAAAAAAAAAAAAAATCACATAATAATAAAGATGCTTGTAATTAGCAGTTGCAGTGTATCTTATAATAAGTCAGTGTTCGGAGCCAGTTCACGTAATCACCATACATTCCGTCTTTCATATTTTTCCTTTTCCTTTTTAAACGAATCTTCGTTTTTTATTTTGAACAAAAAACTGACTAGTTGATGTAAATACCAAAGAAAAATGTATTCTAGACGATATTAGGGAAATTAGTTAGTTTACACGTATTATTATAAGTTATTTTCGTCTTGATCCTTGTAACAGGTTTTATCTTGCCAATTTTTAAGCCGTAATTTTGAATCTTTTATAAAGAATTATTTTTTATAAAAAAGTTGTAAAAGTCATCGAAGTGTTTCCCTCATAAATCACTATTGCTTTTTGCCAATTTGCAATTTTTTTAAAATATTTTTTGTGAACTAAAAAAATAAAAGGAAATTTAGAGAAGAGGTTTATGGAACCTAATACCTCTACAACAACTATGTATTTCCCATGGCAGGTTTTTTTTTTATTATTATATTTTTAATTCAACTAAATTTTATTTGAAGAATTATTTTATTCCTAAATGCTGCTACCATTCTATCCTTTTAAAACCTACTTCTTTAGGTTTCAGAGAAAAAAAAAATGAAATAAATCTGTTTTCTTGTGTTTATTGGCGATGCATCATTTGGAATAACCCAATATTTGGACTCATTTCCTATGGATCAAAGATACACTATCGATTGAAAGTGTCGATCCTATATCCTCCTCCAACACCCAATCAAATCCTAGCCCTAGTCCCTAGTTGGAAGGTCGCCATTCTGGAATTCCCCTGGAGCAATTAAGCGAGCGTCAATAACCCCTCGTGAGGGTCGAGAGGGTCTCTCTTGGAGAGCAGTGGGTTCTGAAAGGAAGAACTTATTCCTTCGCAATGACGTTAATGGAAAAGAACGTTTCTGCTTAGGATTCAGTCACTTCTGCAGTTTCTTTACATTTTCAAATTATTATCTGACCATCAAAAAAAGTGTATTCAAATACATATTAATTCCATCATAACTTCTGTTATAAAAAGTTTCGTCATTGGAATACAAACTAACGAAATATTTTACTTTTCATGATTGAAATGTTGTATCATATATACTTCACTTTCTTTTTCTTTCTTAATCAGAAGTCTACGAGTCAAAAAAAAATATTATTCTTAATTATGTATGTTTCCTTTTTCTTTTTGAATTTATTCAGTTTCGTCTCAAGTTGGGCTTTTAAAAAAAAAGAAGAATCAAAACATATATTAGAATAACGCTTATTATTAGGGTAAAAGAATAGTTTACTTGTTAGAAAGGTATGGAATTAATGAAATAAGAGCGCTTAAAATAATATGAGCTTTTTCTACAATTTGCAGAGAATTTTGAATACGTATTCCACAAATAACCTATTCTTGAAACCTTTTATAAATTATAAGATTTTTTTAAAAAAAAAAAAAAAAAAATTCTGCAAATCTAAGCATTATGATCCAGCATTATTTCATTGGCAATATATATATATATATATTTGTTTTGTTTTTAACTATTCAGAAATAATCAAATCTATATAAAAAATGTCTGTCTATACGCATATTCATAAATTTTAAAGTGAATTTTATTCTAAGAAACAAAGACGGTGATTATCTTTGCTCATAAATACTTAAATAACGGTAAGTGAATGTTAAAAAGGGGCGGTAAACCTAAGTCTTTTATCCCTTAAACTTCATCGCAATTGATAGTTAAGATGTATTAATCGCAATATTATCAATCACTGAAGATTTCATTCTGCTTCAGTGCAAACCATGTACTAATATTTCAGATGTGATTCTGATATTCTGGATTTCAGCAAGTGAAAGGTTTATTAGTGACTGTTAATGTCTAACTCGAACACGATGTATGGATTTTCAAAAGATGTAGTAAAATGAATTAATTGTCTTAATAATAATACAAAAAAATTGCCTTTTAAAATTTTAAACTTTGAAATTGACGTTAACCTATCCACGATTGAGTTGGAACTTAGAAGCCACATAGAAGTTAAGTTGTTTTGATACAATTTCCAATAAAATTTAATGCGGGGATTGAGACATTTGTAGAATAGAATGAAGTAGATATAGATTTAGTTCACAGCAAAACCACTAAACAGCAACACGTCATTTTGCAGTCCACTTGCATAAGAATCATAAAGTATTCTCTAGTATTCTGGAGATTGCCCGTCACACCTGAGCACTAGATCTCACAAGGCAGCTGCAATTTGGGCCAGAGAAGAATGAGCTGCGGGCGATGTCCAATCATGGATCACCTTTGGAGAAATGACAGTCCGGGAGGGTGGCTTGTAAACATTCCTGTTGCTCATGGAAAGGCAAGTACGTATTATACTGTATTTCTGGAAAATGGTCTTTAGGATTATTTTCAGTATAATGGATCGTTCGATGTAGTTGAATTATCGCTGGCCATTCCATTACCAGTAAAGTATTAATGTCGAAATTAACGGTTTTTCTCAATAGAATAACCAGTGAGTGATTTAGCAATTGTTGTATCCGCCCTAAGTCTAGACGAGGAAGCTACGATTATCGCGACTCTTCCTTGAAGACAGCATCTAAGCTATTTTCCATTTCGACACCGTTTAGACAAGCTCTTAAGACTGTGCTGTCAAGGACAGAAGTTAATGTCTGCCGTACTTGCTAACAGTGATCACATTTGCAACAATATTTTGTCGTGTTTTGAAAAATTGCCTATAAAAGAATGCTCGATTCAGTATCATCCTTCCGATTGAACTGAGTACATTATTCATTTAGCAACTGTGTCCCATATTCTATCATAACGATTCATAATGCGCGGTTCTATTTACGATGGATCATCCGGTTTCCTATATTCTAATAATCTAATCTTGCGTATATGTGGTCGAATCCGTTCCTTTCTTCTGAAATGATCCATTGAAGCTTTTTGTATCCGACAAGTATATTTTTTTCTGTTAGCTAGGGGCAAAATGATGTAGAAGTTAGAATCCTTTATCCTACAAATGTATAAGATGAACTTTCCTAATGAACTCACGATTACTTATGTTAACGTTAACACTATCGTATTTTAAAAGATTTTCTAATTACTGTAATTACACTACAGCGCTGGGCTTTCAAGTGATTGCTGTTCAAGATTGCTTTGAATGCATTTATTTTATTTGGAAATTGAAAGAGAAGAACTCTAAATTATGCTTATTCTACAAGGGGATAAAAAAATTAACCTCACGTAATTATTAATAATAGAATCAAAAATATCTTCAGTCCTTTTTGATTTCATAAAAGAACTCGAATTCTTATTGAGGGTCTTTGCTTTCGTATTTTTACCGAATTAATGACCTCGAGATTACATCATATTCATCGTTAGTACTCAAGTTGGTCATAACTGAGCTAATATAAATATAACGAATTAATTTTCATGTATGTTATCCTACATTACACATCAGTATCATATTGTTTAAAGATGAGAAAATGATATCTCCTAACATTGGACAAAGAAAAGCAATAAATGAATGAATGAATATGAAAATAGTGATTGTAGCAATTAGCAAAATGGAAACAGTAGGATGTAAAATAAAAGCGATGTGGGAGGAAGAGAGAATTATTGATTGCTGTCTTAAAATTCAAATAGATGCCAAAGGTATTTCCTTGAACTGTCAAAGCAAAGAGTGACCGTAATTTAATAAAATTATTTGAGATATTGTTTTTCGTACATTGTGTCGAAGCTAAAGATAGATTTTTGGCTTCGGAGCTTATAGATTTTTGTTGTTGTTAGATTTAGCAGGAGCAGGTATGTATGGAAGATGATGAATTGTTTTTCGATGACTGTGGGAGCTTTTTGTTAAGTATTGATATCCAATACAAAATTTAATTCTTTTGAAGTAGAAACTGCAGCATTATAGCAGTCTTAATGAAGACATTGCGATTTCACATGTCGTCTTGAAATGTTTGCTGTTATCAAGAAATTGACAATAAAACAGGGATTGAAGATGTGGGACTGCGTTTGGTTTCTGAATATCATAAGTAAAACTTTACGATATCTAAAAATATACTGCTTGGATAATCATTGTACTGAAAACACAAAATTACATTGTGCAAAGTGCCTTATACAGTCTTAATTGCCAAGAGTTACGATGTCTGTATTTGGAATATTTTAAAATTCCATTGTTGCACTTATAAAGGATTCTAATCGCTGATTGAACTGTAATTGCAGGGTCAGTGGGAAAAGAATATTTTCTGGAGATCACATCTTCACCAAGCCATCGTCTTCAGTCAGTGGACAAAAGTAATTCCTGTTAACAAAACGAAACGTCTGTCCTGTGAATAAGCATGGAATTGCTTGTATCTAATAAGCTACACAATTCTATTGTTTTTGATCCGATCTGGAATATTCAGAATCTCAGCGTTTTTGTAGATTAGATTGATCTTCGGAGAATGTGATCATCACTTTTGAACTCGTTTTAGCTTCGGACTAAGGAGACGCCATTGAATCTTGGGAATTTTAACTTTCGAAAGCGAAGAGATCGTTAGACTCGGTTCCACATTTGTTATTATTATTTTCATGTACATTTAACTTTCTTGTCAGTTTGGTTTTTCTGAATGAGGTCGGTGTAAAAGTTAGCGTTTGAACTTCATACGGGCATCATGT
>JAFIDM010014012.1:21853267-21981634 GCA_023159025.1 Thereuonema tuberculata
TTCAAAGCACACATTCATAAAAATCCCAAGGAAAGAAAAAAAGAAAGAAAAACATATACAAACGCTCTCACCCACACAAGCGCTGTCTTTTTTTTTTTTTAAATTGGAACTGCGAGGCCTTAAAGTTGCTTATCCGAGAAATAATGTCACTTACTGAATGGAATTTTTTTGATGAATTCTTAATGTTAATAATAACAATAATAATAACTGGCTAAAAATCTCATCAATAATTTAAGAATATTACTAACGATAGAGTATAGTTATTTATTTTTTTCGTTTTACTTTACTCGTCCGTATACGAACTAGATAACAAATACGGACAATCCATTTATTTATTAAATCTGTTTTTAGATTTAATCTGTTGACATCTAACTTAAGCAAAATGCTACGAAAACACTGAGCCGCAGTTTCCCTGAAGGTCTACTTAGGGAGATTGAATGGTACATCTGCAAATTGGAAAATAAACATTTCTTAAGATGCATTTTTCTTTCCTTTTTGCTTCTCCCTAAATAACTATCTTATTAAGTAAACATCAAAATATCCAAATATATTTACAGAGACAAGTTAATAAAAGATATAAAAGCATTTAATATAATAATTAATTTCATTTTAGTCAGATTTTGTGAATCTTTTTTATTTTCAGTGAAATAAAATAATATTTTTGATCTTTTGTAATTCTGTAGCATCCTTCGTTCTTCACAACTCCCTCAATTCTTGTTTGACTTTATACACATCCATTCGGAAATAAAGATTATTAAAGCCAAGTAAAAAGAAGATGATAATTATTATTATTATTATTATCATATTACTTTATATTCCTAATAAGTAATATCCGGAAATGTATGTTCATTAGAAAATATTTTTATTATTACATTTGAAAATAACTTATTATACGATAAACATTCCAGAGTAAATGATTGTTTCAAACATAAGTTTCTAAAAATATTGTGATATAAACAAGATAATAAAAGTTATTGATAATATCTACCAATTTATATATATTTTTAATGGTTTAAAGATTTTTTTTTTTCACTTCAGTTGTGTATTGTAAATTCTTAGTTTTAGACAATAATTTAGAACATAGTTGATAATTTTTAAATTAGTACTTTCCTAGTTTATTTTAACAAAAGTCAGTTGACATTCTTTCAAAAGTTGAACCTCGCTAGTGGATTCCTGCTTATAAAACTACCAAAGTTGTCCTCAATAAGCAAAATGAAATGATCTTCCCACTTTCGATTTGGGAGTTGGTTTCTAATTGTAAAGGTTACGAGCGATAAAAATAAATACAGTAAACAACGGTATTTAACTTATAATTACCTTTATGCTTTATCTGATTTTAAGCAAATTGAGCTTTTTTTTTTTTTTTTTTTTTTAATGTGATAGAATAAAACAATTAAATAGACATTAGGCCTTTATTTGATTAAAAAAAAATTAGCAATTGAAATATTTAAAACAGTACAAAAAAAAAATTCTTAAAACTGAAGCAATGCTTTTATCCAATTTTCATTTCACTTGCGAGTTCAATTACAACAATTTCACGTGTTCGGGACAACTAGAGTCAAGTTTCTTTTTATCTACAGACTGATGATGCAAATCACTCGCCTCTACATACATGGACTTTTTTTTTTTTAAATGACTCTTTGCTTCTCTGCAGGAACCCTGTGTTGAACAGAGAAGCCACTTTTTCTTGGGGAAGGGGAAAGAGATCGAATGAACTTAGGTGGTAAAAAGGTAGTTCCTTAGCAACGAGTAAGTCAACAAATAGGAACTATCACAGCAATAGAAAGATTTACGAAAGTTTCAGGTGTTTTTACATATCAGTTAATTGTTCCCTCAGCAAATCTAACACACTTTTTTTTTTATGTTTCTAATACCTAGACATTACGAACTGTCTTGAGGATTAAGGGAATTAATGTTATTATTATTATTATTATTATTATTATTATGTACTTCCTCTATATTTTATTTTCTTTTTTATTTTTATATTTTATTTTCTAGAAATTTTCGGAATTCTTCATTCGGTATTGATGGTTAGTTAATAGGAACTTATTTAAATTGCATATTTTTAATAATAATGTTTAACTTCTATTTCTAAGGATATCCGTGTATCGGCTATTATATATTATATTTGTGAGAAGAATCCGCTGACATAGGTCACCACTGTGACCCCTTGAACAGCGTTGGACGAAACACAGAAGAAGAAAGAAACAGCCATGCCACTGCCGGGATTCGAACCCAGGTACTGGCGCACTGGTCGCCACGGCTGGCCGCCGCCGAGACCGCACGACCACGCCAGCACGGCGTGTATCGGCTAATTTGGGATTTTTTGTAAAGTTTTTGTAGTAATATTTTTGTTGCCTAATAGGATCTAGTTAGTTAGTTTAATATCCTGTCTTGTCCTAAGTTTTTATAGTGCTGGTAAAAAAATGAAATAATTGACGTGCTGAACACAGTTTACAGTATGCTTTTACAAAAGTAAATAATATTATATTTAAATATATCTAAATTAAATTTTCTTAATTCACCTTTTGTTTAATTCTCTAAAAAAAAAATTCAAATTTTTAAAAAGATCCCCGCATCATTTCACTCGGAGCTTTTATTTTGTTTGTTTTAAGAAACTTAGGTTTCTTCGCTTGCAAATCCAGTTTTCGTTGTAATCCAATTCTAGGGTTTTTATTTCCGTCATGACGAGGTTCCCAGTTTGTGAATTTATGAAATGGTCGAGATTTTGTTAAACCACCTTAAATGACACCGACGCGCTCCTTCTGACCCTTTTGGTGAACAGAGAACGCACTTTTCCTTTTGGTATTTCTTTGGAGACTGTTTCATTTCCTACCACGTGTCATCTGACAAACGGCGGCGAATTTCAGCTGCGCCTCGTGCCTATTACACGATCGGACCGAATTGATTTTTTGGAGGCGTTCATTCGCTTCCGACAGTAAACCGAACCTAAGTCACATCTCAACAAGGAAAGGACGTTATCAGAACGACGGAGAAGCATTGGTCTTCGGTATCCGTGATCCCCATTGCCGGCCAACACGCTACGGGTCGCACACTATGGATATTTCATTAAGAGAGGCCTGGCAGTTGGCAGTGACGCGTTCCGTCTCCATGGTAACCGTGTGTTTCTCACCATCGGAGATGTTCGGGCGCTAACTCATCAGGTTTTACTAAGGTGACAATAATCCGACAGGAATAGCGCTACTTTATACTTGTTTTCAAGATAATAAACCTTCTTCTTACGTTGACTTTAAAAAAAAAAAAAAAAATGAATTCCTTTGTTTTAATCCATGTCAATATCAAGCACGAGCTCACCATTTTCAATTTCCACTTTTTTAAACACAGTAGTTTTTATTACTAATTTTTCTTTAATTTATTTAATGAGACTTAGCACATTTTTTTTTTTTTTAATTAAACTTAACTATTACTGTAACTAGTCTAACTTCTAACAAATTATAAACAGAAAAAAATAAAGCATTTTAACAGGGTGTTTTTTTTCTTTCGTTGCGCTTGATAATTTTCAGATTATAGTTACAAACTGTTAGAAAAATTGTATAATAACAAAGAAAAAATGAAAATACAGTTAGTAAGGTAAAGGTAGCAGAAATCTTTTAATGAAAGACTAATTCGAAATAAGGATATTATCAACAAGGTTGGGGCCTGATGTACTTTGTTAAACTGATTTACAAACCGGGGACGGAGGGGAAAAAAAAGTCGGAAAAAAGTTTTCAAGCCTCTACCCTCCAATACTTACAGCAGACACCATGATGTACTAAGTGAAGTGCCAGTGATTGAATCTTTGATATACATATATAAAAGAAATCGATAACTTCAATGTTTTTAAAGAAAGATCCCAAAATACAGTCCCCCCCCCCCCCAAAAAAAAAACCCACAATTTCTGCAATTCAGTTTTAAATTTCTACGTTCTACAAAAATGGAATCAGGATTGTGAAGTTCATAACCAACCCCAGCTCCCAATTTGCATTTAAAAAAAAGGAAAAAAGATATACCCTACGACGACTCCAACTCTGCTATAAGTCAATATACAGTACTTTTCCTTATATTCATTGCCAGTGAATAGTAATACAAGCAGTCTGCAGAACAAAATTGTCCTTAAAATGAAATGAAGCAATGATTTGGGTTGATTTAATCTTGCCATTTGAAGGTTTGTAAAGGTACCTTGGAAGGATCTGAAATTGTACCCCCCCCCCCCCCTTTTTTTTTTAGACATGCCTTTTTTTTCCCCCTCTCCCAGAAACATCGGAAAAACTTCGCGTGTCAAGTAAAATTAGGAACCTCTGGCCTACATCAGTTCCTTCATGGTGTTTTATTTTAGCCCAGAACCAGAGCGTACTATTGCACAAATTGAATTATTATTTAGAAAGTTAATTAGATTTAGAAAATGATTTATTGGTTGCGTTTCTTGTCCTGTCGTACTTCTTATTACTTTCTTTTGTTTTTCTAAATAGTTACGCAACCTTGAAAATGAAGTAATGGTCCTTCATGCATGTAATGTTACATGATTGGAAATTAAAACGCTGTAATTTTCAATGTATGATTGCGTAACGATCTAACAATGAGCTGCATCGTCTTGTTAGTTTCGAATGTTTCATTTCATCTAAGAACCTAATAATATCACAATTGATTGAAGTTAATCTATTTTTACCGAATGAGATATCACGCATCCTATCATGTGTCAGCCAACGTGTAGTTAATGAAATTGTGCTCGAATTCGTGGAAAAACACACTTTTTTTTCCTTAAAGCAGTTTAAAAATAACAAATAATTCCGTTGTGTTTATTGTCTCTTATAACTGATTCTACTCGTAAATTTTTCCAAGTGCAGCATGCCCATACGAAGATGTAACACACAAAATAAAAACTATAAATAATTGTTAAATTAAGTTATAAATAAAATAAATTATAACAGCATATTCGACAGATTTAATTTAATATCTTCAGTTGGAATGAAGACTTCAGAGCCTATTTGTGCTTTGCGTTTTTTTGCAAGTGAAGACGTGAAGTGTAATTCCCTCGAACTAAAGAATGTTTGTGTTTATAAACCTAAGGATTTGTTAAATTTAATAAGCTTTCAAGTTTCAGTCGACGTTTCTAGATGAAATCCAATCTTAAAAAAATTCTTTCTCAATCATTTAAATTGTAATTTAAAAAAATAGAACCTTTTTAAACTTTGACCAAAAGTAGTAATGCTAATTATTATTATTATTAGTATTTATGAGTGGAAATTATCTTAGAAAATCTATTGATAGTATTTGAGTTTATTGTTTTTTGTTGTAAATGTCAAATTGTTGAAGATTTTTTCCTTTGGGGTATGATTCTATATTTAGAAATTAACGGTGTTTGAAAGAGATCGTGTTTGTCAGGATAATAGCACTCTCATGGCTACGCACGAAGTGATGCAAAACCGAATCGAAATGGCAGGTTTTCTTATAGGTCAACATCTTTTCCACTTGCCTTTTCCTTACTAATTACTGGTATCAAATAAAATTACCAGCTTCCTTAAGTTGTTTGTGTGTACGTGGTTGTGAGTCCTCGAGTTTAGAGTTTTAACTAAAAAACCCTCGCAGAGAATTTTTACCAAAGATTGATAAATGTCATTCTCTGCTTGTGATTTCGCTTGGAAAACAGCTTAGGCGATTAGATTGCCCTAAATAGTGCGCTTACGATTCGACCTTGAAGATAGTAGCTGCGTGGTTTGTTTTTTTCACTGAAAGCAAGGAACTTGAAGATGACGTGCTCCAAAAGAATTTCAATGCACGGAAGTGCGTGGGAGCGAGCTCGGACTCGTGATAGGTCCAAACTGGCCTCCAAGGCGGAGTCAGGCCCTAAGTCTCATTGCTCCCAGGGATTCGACTTGAATACAACTTTACGTCACCACTTGAAGTCATAAGGAATTTAATCTAAACTAAATAGGGGATGATGTCCCCAATCGGAGATTGTCCATCATTTTCTCAACTGTCTTTAGCAAATTGTATCACTTCCGTTCTACATGTTTCTACTGATGTTTCTTCTATTCTATATTTTTTTTCCCTGATAATTTTGTATCAGAAGCTCAACAGATTATATCTTCATATCACTAAAAAAAAATCCAACAATTTAGCCCTTCCATTTGAAGTCTCTGACGTTGTTGCTTTTATCAGACTCTCTACTCGCAGTAAAGAACTGAGTATTAAGTGAAGAACTCAATATTATTTCTAACGCAGTTTTCCTGGCAAAGTTAAATATTGCTACAATTAAGCTGGGTCTTGTCAAAATTATTAATATATCCGTATTAATAAATTGCAGCCTTCACTCTTTAAGTACTTGCTTTACTTAGGGATTTTTGGTTGTTTTTAGTCTAACCTTTCACAATAGCTTCATATCTTCTGGTTTGTTCTGTATCGATAACAGTTTTTAAATCCTAAATACGAATTAATTTATAGACAATCATTTCATATTTTCAGATTTCCTAATAATCTTTGTTTGCAGTTTTTCGTGTATTTACTTAATTTTGTACTTTACTACAGGGTGCGTACCGGTCCTTGCAAGTCCTTAAAAGTCCTTATTTTTATGCCCCATTTTGAAAAATTCTTTACTTTTTATTCCGTTTTTTTTTTTTGGTTGTTGAACTCCCGCTCCGGGCCCCCAAAGGCGTTTAGAGGTCCTTATTTCTTGGTTTTTTTAGTCCTTAAAAGTCCTTGATTTTCTTCTAAGGAAATGTGTACGAACCCTGTACTACGAATGTAAAGTCTGATACTTCTCTGTTTGTGCTGCAAACTTGTTCACCAGCAGGGCAGAGAAACGCAGTCCTTATCATATTTCTTTTGAGAATTTTAACATTTACAATTAGTAGCCTGGGGCATCAATCTTCCTGCCCTTGATTTCTTTCTTAGCGGCAGTGAAATCTTTTACTTCTGATGTAATTTTACAGGATTACAATTTTTGTTGTTTTCCCCCCGAGGCCTTTCCACTTGAATTCCGTTTACATCAGGTCCTATATCCTGATGGGAATCGAGTGCTACTTTCTTTTTTCTGATCTGGTTTACTTTTTGTTATCCTTTAAAATTGCAATTTAATAGCATTAATGTTGTTTTATTTATTCGGGAGGGAAAAAAACAACAAACCAAAACAATAAAAAAGGAATGAAATGTTAACCAGTAAAACAAAAAAAGTAACGACTCGGATTCTTGATGTGTGCTGTCAGTGAAAAGTTTCTTTTATTCGAAGGATCGTTCGCTGGGTTCTTTTTCAAGGTCACTCTCACTAAAGGAAGAAGCCACTTCTCTCGTGCGCCTTACAGAGTTTGTTAAGTTTCCATAAGGACATTTCCTAGGAAAGTTTTTTTTATTTTTTAATTTGATGTCAGTTTAATGGTTTCATGGAAAAACATAATAAGTTTCCGTTTCAATTAGCATTTTCCCGCCCTCAGAAATACGAAAACATACTCTTCGTGTCATGTCTTTTATCACATTGATTTATTGCATAATACTAATACATACTAATCATTGAAAGGCGTAATTATTGTAGTTTTAACTAGTTTTTCAAGAAGCTCAAACTCTAATTGCAGTTTCTTTTCAAATTCATAAATGCCCCCCATCCCTGTTTTGATTAAGTAAGAAGAGATCTGCAACTAAGAAATACTATTGCTAGAAATAATACTGCTGAAGTAAGAAAATCAGTACCGATTTTCTTGTCATTCATTTAATTCTACAATTTCGTCATCTATCACGAACTTCATGCAATCATTTATAAATGTGACTTATCCAATTTGTTTTCTATTAATTCAGTCTTCAATCTGAAGGAACATAATCTTAATTTTATACATTAACAGTTATTCGGAAATTGGAACATTATTTACATAACCGATTTCTTAAACAGATGTTGTTAAAATATCGCAATCCATAAATTTTCCGGAATCACATTAAAAGCGGAAGTTTGGTAAAAGACTAACAACTTTGAACTTGTATCAACTTCCTCATTGTCTGCTCGGAAGTGATTGGCTAACGCAAGACAGGTTCTTTTCATATCTAATATTTATTTGAATGGTAGCAGTTTTGACGTACGTAACTAACTTCTGTCAAAAGAAATAGCAAAAACTATTGAAGAGGAATTGTAGTGAAATTAAACTTAGTCAAAGATATAACTTAGTAATTTAAAACAACAAAAATACGAATCATAAAGGAAGACTTTTAGATTTTTTATACCATCAGGTTTGGGCACGAATAAGTTGAAAGATTCAAATGATAAAAATAATCCCGTTCATGCCAGAAACTACCATGAAAATTGTTTGTGTAAGAAACAGGATATTCGGAATCTCAAAAATTCCAGATATTCTTTGACAAATCATAGAGGCTAATTTAAATTTAATCTTTCACTGGTATGTGAAAGAGAGCAGCGTTTTGAAGAGACTAAAAAATATGGTCATTTCATCCAATTTGCATTCATAACTGAGATCCCACGATTCTGTATTTCTATACATATAATATATATAAACTAAATGTATTTGGGAAAGCATTGTTCAAGCGTTTCATTTGGCACTGAACACATCAGAAGAAGGCGATGAAGAAAAAATATAAATGTGAATATTATATTCTGCACCAAACGTTTTATATAATAGAGATAAACAAGTGTTGAAGTTCTGGGAGTTTTCTAGAAAACGAAATCCAGTTGCACATTGTTAAAATTGACGTTAAAACTTTATGCCGAGATGTTTCCTACGTCTCCAACTGATAAACCCCTTTTCAAAATGAATCCATTTTTAACTGATTATTTTAATTAAGTGATTCTTATATTTTATACTAATACTGATATATGTTACGTCTTTTGGGTATTGAGAGGCATCCACTACTAATTAAGAAATAATACTATTTTTATCTAAGTTAAATTACAAAAGAAGATGGTACAACAAACAAAAAATGAAATGTAAAATTTTAACTTTCATGACTACAATTTCTATTAGTTGTATAATTAAAAAAAAATTATTAATGTCTTCCCAATAGTAAAATTCAGATCAGAAATCCCTGAAAGTATTTGAACCTATTAATGTGTTAGAAATTGATTTTTATTTATTTAAATATTTATTATATTTATCTTTTTTAAATATAACTAGTTGGCTATTTTCATCTTTTATTCATCTTTTATTCTAAAGTAATTACTGCAAGAAACACAATGTAATTCTAATTTCAAAATTTAGAATTCTAACATACATTGATGGTTTCATATGCAGAATATTTAGGCATTGATAAAACTCATATATTTCTTTTTTATGCAAATGCTTTGTTTTTTCTCACAAAAGCTTGTTTAGTTAGACTGATTAAATAATAATTTTATATTTCGCAAAAGATAAATTGGTTTAAATCCCTGACAAAGAGAAGGGAAAAAAATCAATTGTGAAACATTGAAGTACTTTGCTAGTTTTTTGTACCTGATTGTTTGATGTTTTGGGGTCAGTTTAAGGACACCGGTGGGCTTTTGTTCAATCTCTTGTGTTCAGCTGAAACTTGGAGATTTTTAAAGGTCGAGAATCGTTTCAAGAAGTCTACAGACAAAAATGTTTCAAAAATTACGAATTTTAAAATTCGGTTAAAAATTTTTTTTAGAAGAAATAAATTTTTATCGAAATTCCTTTACTTATTTCGGTCTGAATAAGCTCTAAAATATTTTTAATTAAAAGCTTTACACGACAATACTTAATTCCTAAGTGTTGTTTTTTATCTTCTTCCGTACATTTTTCTTTTTTTCAAAAATTGAATTATTTAAAAATAAATCTTGTGTCGGTAGATATTCGATTAAGCGTAACTGACCAGCGCTTATATATCAATAGTAATTACTTCAGCAACGATTAAAAGCTGGATAATCTAAAGGTAATTTGTTACATATAAAAAAAAAAAAAGATAAGAAAATATTTTTGTTTTCAATACAATTTATAGTTTGAATTGAAGCCTATTCTTTTAATATTTCTCTTCTGTTAAGTCTTATGCAGGATTTGAGAATATTCTCTTTGTTTTTTTGCATATTATTGTATCTGTTCCGACATAGGAATTCAATGCATTAAGCCATTTTAAATAAGCTAAAGCAATATTAGCGTATCTCCGATGAAGATCAATATTTGGAAACGGCAACTTCATTTTGATCATGCAATGATCGATATTTATCCTTCTAATGATTTTTAAAGGGTCACGTAATTATTGTTTATGAAATGAAATTAAACTAGAGACTAGCAAACAGTCTTTAGACACGGCAGAATTGTTAAGCTAAAACAGCAAGAAATTCCCTTGAATTCTATCGAAGACTACAAACTTCAGGATTGACAGATTTGAAAATATAAAGACATACCGTGATTGGATGTATCTCTTAAAGCAAACAAATATGTAACAGCCATTAACGAAACCTTGTTTCAAAAAATTCATTACTTATTGTCTTTGGGGAGTTCATTCATGTCGCTGCCATGTCACAACCATTTGCTTTCTGGGCATGAACTTAGGCGTTAGGTTTCCTGTTCGTCTGCTGAAGGTGTTAGGGCTGTATGGTGCTCAAGATCTTAGTCATACATTATAAAAAAAATGGCAGGATTCACGTTATGTAACGTCAAGCACAGTAACTTTTCTGCAATACAGCGATGATGTCTCATGGTAGTCATTACCATTCATTACTTAGAATTACGTGTTTCTCGGTATTTAAGGTCTATATTTAAATTCCTTCTTAGAGAAGAGGTAATTAGACGTAAAATCTAATGATATATACAGCGAGTTATTTCTGGTTCTGTTATTTCTTTTCATCAGGTACTCCTTAACAGACCATCTGTGCTTTTGATACACCACCCACACACATGCGTAGTATTTACCTTTGAGTAATAATTCTGCCTGATAAGTGGGTAAAACTCTAAACCGAGCGCTTGATAATTTCAAACTTCCTTCTATTCCCTTGTGCCAATAGAAATGCAGGCCTTTTATTCAAAAATCTAATCTTTTTATTGTAGAGTCATGTAACGAAAAAGATAAAGTTAAAAAAAGAAATCTCTGATTTAAAACTTCTTTATTTACTAAGTTCATCTTCTATCTTCACGATATTTTGACAAACAAATCGTTTATCTTCTTCAAATGATAAATAAACATATTTTGGAATGAATTAATTAAACAATCTTTGTTAAGAGTAAACATTGTTTAATTCATTCCAAAATTAAAAGAGAAATGATGTACCTCTTTTTTATTTATCACTTGAAGAAGATAAACGATTAGTTTGTAAAAATATCGTGAAGATAGAAGATGAATTTGGTAAAGAAGGAAGTTTTAATATCATGAAAATGTTTAATTTCTCAAGATGAGTTTAAAAAAATCTCTGTTTTAATAGAAAATCGGGGGGGGGGGGTAGATACTTCGTCGAGATAAATCTTAAAATTTTCATACAAATTTTTAATGTGTACATGATTCGTTTCATGAAGTGAAGGCAATATTCACTCATTAAAATTCGTATTAACAAAAAAGTAATGATTTTAAACAAGTTTTTAGTATTTTTTACATTACGATTAATATTGAGATTCGTAAAGAATTTTACATTTAAAAGCTTTTGAGCGTAGATTCAGGGGATTTACTAAATTAGTGTGAATTTATAATAATACCAGTGAATTACCAGTGATGAATACAGAACGTCTCATCCCACTTCGTCAATTATATGATTTTTTTTTAACTTAAAGTTAGTAAATGACGTATACTAATTACTTTAATTCTTTATTTGTTTTCATACTTAATTCAGTGGCGTAGCAAAGGGAGTCAAAACTTTCAATTTTACCAGAACATGTAATTCCACTTGTGTTTCACGAAAAATCAGATAAAAATGGGAAAAATAAATATATATAATGAAATTTCAAAACAATTTTCCTTAGCTGCTTCTTTTTCTTGACTTTCTTTTTTGTTTTCTTTTTGTAGAATCATTTGATTTGCCTTTGATGATTGTTTTTGTGTGTAGGTGTATTTTCATCAATCTTCTGTTGTCGTCACAGTTAGGATACGAGCAGCCAAGCATTAACTAATCTGGAACGTTCATTGGTCTTGGTCGTATTTGTTAACCCGAGTTTTAAGCTATTAATTTCATTTAGATTGGTATTTTTTAAAAAATGAAAATATTCGAGGCTTTATAAGCAGTGGCGTAGCAACGCCTTGGGGGGCCCGGGGTGGGAGTTCCATTTTTAAGCAACAACCAAAAAAAAAGGAAATTTCCTTAGATAGGGGCTTCTAAGCTGGCTGGTGGGGCCCCTAGGCTGGCTGCAAAAAACAACCAAAAAAAAAAAAAAGGGAATTTCCTATTTAACAACCAAAAAAAAAAAGGAAATAAGCTGGCTGGTGGGGCCCCTCCCAGGCGGGGGCCCGGCCGGACCCCCCCCCCCCCTGCTACGCCACTGTTTATAAGTGACTTCGTAGTGTAAGTCTTCATGTTATACTCTCAATTTCCGCTCACTGTTCCCATTCGTGCATTCACTTTCAAGGTGTTTAATTACGTCATTTACCATCACAACTTATTAAAATTTTATTTGAAAACAACAATACTAATTTCTTTAGTTATTTAATGCCTTGAGTGAATTATTCTCTAATGTAGCCTTTCCCCACATATATATTAAGCCGAAGAGGCCAGATTTAAGGCGAAAGTTATTCATTTTTTTTCTAGTTTTTTTTTTTCCTTAAAAATCATTATAATAAGACTGTTTTTAATGGTGTTTAAACAAGACTGTTTTTATTAAAAATGAAAAATTTTATAGGTCGTCCTGATTTGAAATTGTTGCTTTTCAAATTTAGAGTTTATTTTTCATTAGATTAGCCTACGTGAAATGATACAGGAATGAGAAACAACATCAAATCCTCTTAAATTAAATTTATTAATTAAAATAGCTACGTCTGCTTATCTAAGAATATGAAAGCTGAATTACTTTCGGAAGACTTACATAATAACTCAAAATTGGACTGAATGTGAAGATAGGGTTTCGACGAAACCTAAATGAAATATTAGGGTGATTGGGCAATTATTGCTTTTGGAATGTCTTAAAAATAAATTATATGGCGCTTATACTGGCTAATCTTGCTTTATAACATCTACGGCA
The DNA here is from genome assembly GCA_023159025.1 of Thereuonema tuberculata. Lineage (NCBI taxonomy): Eukaryota > Metazoa > Arthropoda > Chilopoda > Scutigeromorpha > Scutigeridae > Thereuonema > Thereuonema tuberculata. Next base: position 21,866,356 of record JAFIDM010014012.1, read on the forward strand.
GTCATTTCTGCACATCGTTGATTTGACAGTGGCCTACTACCAGCAGCTTTGACTATTGGGGTACTATTGACTATTGGGGGGGGGGGTTGTAACCTAATTTCAAAAATAACAGATTTATTTTTTTTTTAGCCGTAAGAACAGAAGGCAATTTGGTTTTGAAAGATTTCCTTAAAACGTCAAATTCGTTAAAACAGGAATCAGATGTTAAGTCTTCAATAGAATGATATCTTAGCAGTAATTTACTGATTTAACCTACTTTCTTGATTACGTTAGATGCTAATAATTGTCTAGCTGCTGCGTTCAATGGGTTGCTGACGTAGTTCCAGCTAATTCTCCGTTCAGTCTTAAGATTCTCTATATAATTTCAGATGAGGAATTTAGAAGCGACAGGAATGGATTTGAGAAAACAGGATTAAGTTAAAGGGGTTTCACTCGCTTTTTTCACCTTTTAACGTCTTTCAAATTTTAAAAACTATAGAGTATATTTTTAAAAATGTAAAATCATATTTAAAACATAAAATTGCTTAACCAGAAATTCGCAGAAAACAGCGTTTATACTATTTACTTTATTAAACCAAGAAACGATGTTGTATTCTACTTAGATTTGAAGTTTTTGTAGTTATGTTTATTTTTTTAAAAAAAATAAAAGATGTTACTTGATATCCTTTGTATCCCGTTAATGAGACAACTTTTCATTCTTGAATAAATTTTCATTTTGAAGGATAACTAAAAACTTAGCAGAGCATTATATTAAGAATGAACAATGTGAAAGAACAGAAAATTATTGCGGTAATAAATAAATAAGTAAATAAATAAAAGGCATTAAAATTTGTAAAAAAATAATTATGAAAGAAAAAGGAAAAAAACATCAAATGTGAACATGAAATGAAGTTCAAGTCAAGACCCGGGTATGAAAATAACAATCAATTGTTTAATTTAAATAAAAATTAAATAGTTTATTTATTAGCATCACAATTTCTACAACTCAATTACATAAAAAAGCTTTTTAAAGATTACTGAATCATTTAAATTTTAAATATATTTTTAAAAATTTTACTTCGTCATTATTTCATTAGTGAAGGTTAAACTTGATTTTTATTTTTCTTATTTATTTATTTATTATATAGATATTTTATCATTATAGCTTTCAATAATTAATATTTGATAACAACAAAATTTCTTTTAATATTTTACTTTTAGCGTATGCATCGTTTCAAATGATTTATTTTATTTTTTTTAGAAATAAATATCACGAGGAAATTTTGAATTTTATTAAAATTTATTTAATATCAAAATTTATGCCACATTGATGGGGATTTTTTTTGGTTTTTAATTAGGCAGATTAATATAAATCTAAAAAAAAAAAACAACTTTTTACCAAGTATTAATGTTTACAATAATACAAATGAATGATTTTATCAGCTTGAACATATTATTTACATCAAATTTTAATTAATTAACGAATATTTTTTTCCTCGTTGGAACAGTGTTTCGAAATGACCTTTCTAAATTATTGTACGAACTGAGTTTTAACGATTAGAGATTTTTTTTTTCTAAAATATTTATAAATTAGATGACAATAAAATATATAGAAAAGCTTGAAAATCTCCTCGGTTCATTCGGGATGATTTTTTTTTAATGTGAGTACTGGGGTAATAAAAACAGATCTTGTATCAAAAACGAAACCTCGGGAAATAATGAGGCTGGCCTTTTAAGTGATGTCTTCCATTTTGAATTGATATTTAATGCAATGAATTCTAGCGAAGGCATTGGATACAAAATGGTTCACTCATTGAGATAGCCGTCGCTTCCCTGAGGGATTGGCAATTCGAGACCCACGTGTTTCTCTGTGTAGGCAGGAAGTGCGGTCGAGGCTGGGAGACCCACGATTAAAGGAAGAAATCGTTTATACGCATTACTGGTTCAGATGCTTCAGTCGATCCGAACACCATTTAACTATACAACGTATCGCTGACACGTCTTTTCTACAGATTTGTGGAAGAACAGATATTAAGAAAATAAAACATTCCTGATTGTGACGAAAAGCACTAATAACTTAAGGTATCCTTCGGAAATAGTGACGTAAGCAGCGACACAGCACACCCCTTGGCAGTGAGGGAACGTTGGATTTCACTTGTACCCAGAAGAAAGCACACATAAACTGTTGTGTGTCAAGGGCGCGGATCAGAAATTTCAAGATTTTTTCCTGAACATTAACAAAAGAAAAAGGGAGGGGGGTTTTATTATTTCAGATTCAGTGCTAAAGGAAAAAAAAAAAACATTTATTTTATGTTCCTCGATAAAAAAAAATAATAATTCGATTCAATTTTGTAAATGTCTCAATAGCTTATAAAAATTACAGTCGCCTTATTATACATGTTTAACATTAATATTTGAGCTTGAATTGGTAGAATTTTATAAGAAATGTAAACCTTTTAAAGTATTACATTTACGGTATGATGACGTAGATTAGAGAGAGGATAAATTCTCTTAAAAGAAATAATAAATAAGAAAACATAAGACTGTAACGTATATTCACTAGATATTACTGTTTCCTTATGAAATTGACGTATAGGAAAAATACGTACTGTAAAACTTTTTTTGTCACCCATCATTTCCTATTACGTCACTTATAATGGTAAATAATTTGGTATTTTTGTTAGCAAATTATTACCAACGTCTAGTTATAGATTACTTTCATTCTTTTAAAATCACTTATTTGTTTGTTTATTTTTTTATTTGGTTAAATAATTTAAAGTTTACTTTTAGGTATCTTTATCAAATGCTTAGAATGTTTTGAGAGTTCTTGATGGTAGAGATATTAACCATCATTAGAATGCTAAGTAGCTTATTACTTAACATCCACGGAAAAAGAAAAGGTCAATTGCTTAACCACAATTGAAAAGCAAAAGTTGTTCTTTCTTATGAGTGGGAAATCTTTTACAAAGGTTAATGGTTTTGTGTACGAATCTAAGCATTTTCTCCCTGAACAAGATGATTTTCTGCATCATTTAAATAAAGACTTGTTAATTGACAAAAAAGGCCACATGTTATCTTCAAGAGAAGGCGTCTATTGCACACAGTCATTTATTAGAATAGAAAGAATTGTGATATGCATTAATATTCATCTTCAGTAGTCAATCAAAATTCCAAGTCACTAGCAAGTATAATAATTATTTTTATATAATTAAAATTAGTAGTGTTGTTATTATTGTTGTCATGGCTGTAAATTCAGCTCCAGAGATGTATTAACAAGGGATAATACTATAGGGGTTTTTCTTATAAAGTTCAAATGTTTACTTGTTACTTAAGAAACACAGTACATAGTTTCTAATATATTATTTCCTAGTCCTATGTATTACTGTTGCGTACGTTAAATTTAATATTTATATTATTTTCAGACTAAAGGTAACTCATAGTTTGCTTATAATTCATTGAAAGTATTAGTCCATGAACAATAGTAAGCCTGTTTATATCCATTGATGGCTTAAAACTTTACTTTACCTAATAGCACTTGCTTGGAGTTTACCAGAGATAAGTGCCCTTTTTTTTTATTGTAATACCGGTACCTCGAGATTCACACGAAAATCTAAGTTCAAGGATTATTTGTCAAGAAAAGACTTTGCTTCAACGCATGTCGTTGCATTCCAGTCCTCAATGTAGTTGACTTCATAATTTCTACAATTTTAAATATTTTGAGTTGATTTTGAGTTTGGAAACCATTCTGTTTCTTACTATTACTCTCTTACTTTCTTTTATTTCCCATTATTAAATATTTCTCATTACACCTGTAAGATGTCATATGGTAACAATAACCAGAAAAAAGTGGCTTCCATTTCTGTTGGATTTGCCAGTATATTACATCAATAAGAAGCCATTATTAGAACTCAGAGCCTTTTTTTTTAATGAATCTTTGTATAATTCAGTCACCAAAGCCTAGTACTTGAGCATTTTTTTTTTCGTAATCCATTATTATATTTGATTTGTTGTTCCACGATTTATTTATTTATTGAGTAATCACTCAGTTTTTATCGACTTGCCACTTCTGTTTAGGTGCAGAGATTTTAACGAATATTTTCGTTTTTGTATTTTGTCTCACAACTACAATAAAACTAAAAAGTCAAATATAGTACTACAAATATAGAAAGTCATGTTTTACAAGGAAACATTAATAACAGATTAGCAAATATATACCACGTTTGGTTCACATTTACAGCAAGTAGTTTCAGAGATTAAAAAAATCAATAAATAAAAAGAAAAATCGTAAAATGATTATAATTCTCGAGTCCCGCATTGAATAAGATCAAGGCCATTAACACATATACCATCCCGATCCTGATCCACTGCTTTGAATCTCTTAAATGATCAGATACCGACCTTGAACACAGCCAGAACTATACGCGTGAACATGACCTAACACCGAATGCATCAAGGAATCACGTTACCATCAGACAAAGAAAAACCAGGTGTTACATGTGTCTATCTACCGAAATAATCAACCTTTAAGACAGAAGTTCTATGTCCACATTTGCAAAAGAGAATGTTCCAACACATTTTGCATTGTAGGTATCCTTGACAGGAAATTCATTGAGCAGAGGAATAATGAACGAAACATGGAAATAGAAGAAAACACGATCAGTTTATACAGAGAATTCACAGGAGCGTAGTGATTATTCAAGATAACATACTTACGAAAGTTGATTTCAAACAGCAAAAGGATCGCTGAAGTTTTAGGTAAAAACTTAAGTAAAACTAATTTGAATCATGGAATTATAATGAAGTGGACCGAAACGAAATAGGATAGCCAGAATCAGTCATCGTGGATCATCTGAACAGCTAATATCATTCCTGAAACTAGGAGTCAGAAATTTGCGAACAATTGGTTAGTCTCTAGTAACTAGCAAGAACAAAGACCAACTTTGAGTCCCTTTCATGGAAGAAGACACCGTTGAAACAAATGATTTCTTTGTAAATGTTATTACCTATAAAGGAATTGTATAATTCCTTTCGGAAGCTAGCGTCACAGCAACAGGTGCTAAGTAGAATATCTCAACATGTTTGATGCAGGTATAATAAATTTACGAAAATAAAGAATTTGCCTTGAAATTTACAATTAATCATCACTCTTACTCTTATCATCTAAATTATGATTGATTACAAATAAGATAAATAATAATTATGAAAGGTAGATTATAAAAATGTTGAGTACATTTGGATTACCAAGAAAATAATGATTGAGAAAACATATAATAATAATAAAAATTAATAATCGTTTCTCCAATTTAAACAGTGCAGTAGGACAAATCACAGTTTGAATAAAAATATTCAAACCCTGAACTTTAACCTTAATAAGCATAGATGTCGAAGATTTTGTAATGTTTGGAAATAAGATGATTATAGTATTTTGGTTGAATTTTTTTTTCTTACCTTGTTAAAAATAATTATTAGTCTACTATTAAGCTTGATCAATAGTTGATTCTATAAAAGAAATAATAATAATGTGAAAAATTTAAGTACGATATTTGCTTATTAAATAAGTACTTATTTAATAAGCAAGTACCGTACTTAAATTTTTCACATTATTATTATTTCAAGATTTTGAAAAAAAATCAAGATTTGATGATGTTAAAGAGAAATCTAAATTTAAATAATATTTAAAACTATCGATTCACAAAAGGTTTTTTGTGGAAATATATTGTTATTTCAACATTCAGAATTTTGATCGAATTAGATTTGTAAATAATGTTCATCAAATTCATAGAATTTAAGAATGTTTCATCGTAAACATTAAAGCTCCTCGCATCAGTATCAAGTTTCCTCAAATACAGAATTTGGAAATGTGACAGTTTCTTGCTGGAGCGTTTTGTATTCATAGCAATTCGAATTTAGAATACAATATTTCTCAATCTTACTAAATGACATGAAATTCAGTAATGTCTCCCTTCCATTTCGATTTCGGAATTAGTTTCTTCCCCCACTGTAAGATAAATTATTATTTCAAGAATTCACTGGGGGGAAAAAATACTTCATGCTAATTTTCTTTTAAGAACAAAAAACAGCAGCCAATTCAGGAATTTTTATTTTTTATTTTTCAAGTGTAAAGTAATTTAGAAATTCATTTAACATATTATTTTTTTAAAAAAAAGTTAGACGGGGTTAAATTCAGGTTTCGCAGAAATTTTTTTAACATTTATTGACTTAAATGGATATTTAATTTGAAAGAAGCATCAAGCATAGTATTCGTTGAATATTTAGGCTTATGGAGAAATCGTTCATTTACATAATTAAATAACGACTAATTAATTGCAAATATCTAAATTAGAAAATATCAGGACAAGCACATGCTACCAAATCATTTACAGGTATCTTTTTCTCCCTGTATATCTGAAAAGTATTCTTAATGGATTGCGCTTTGTTAGAGCCAGGGAAATTTTACATTTGCCTAATACAAACCCATTACTTCTAAAGCTTCGCTAAAGATATACAATGAAGAAAAAGCTTCATTGAAAGGACAAGCCGTGATCAGAATGACAGATAAACAGTAAAATGCTTGGCTCGCGTCTTAGTGTTACGAAACAAGTAGAAAGGTCACAAACATAATTATTTACATTTAAGAAATGAAATGGAGAAAACATTGCCGGGATTTCAAGTACGGAGTTTCAAGAAAAACAACAACAAAAAACAAAACAAACGTTGTAGACTAAAATATCTGAACTAATGAAAGGACAAAAATTAAAAAAGAAATAATTTCACATTGAAAAAAATACAACCTACTTAACTATCTTTAACTACAAACCTAACAACTATTGTCTTTTAAAATTGGTTTTTAAAGAAATTTATTGAAAGTTTTATCAAGCCATGTTTTTATTGTACTCGTGCAATTTACAACAGTATTATTAAATTAATAATAATCCTCTATTAAGACTTTATTTTTTTTTCCTTAACTAATATTGTTAATCTCATATTTACTGACAAAAACAATTGAACTATCCGACTAGATATTCAACCGTTAATTTAATTTGAACTCGGTTCTAATGAAGATAAAATATTTTGTATTTAGTAGCTTCTGGAAATAATAACCATTATTCATATTTTCAACTAATTTGAAAAATCTTCTGACAGTATCTAACAAATATAGAGGTATAGTAATTAAATAAATAGACCCTGTTGAATTTATTTCACGCCAAATTATTACCATGTATCTTTTAATTGCTTTCGTATCGTAAAATATTCTATTAATGGAGATATTTGGTATTTTCTTTTAAACATTTATTTTTTTATTGAAGTTTGGCCGGTCATTTTTTTTTCAACAAAAGCTAAGTTTACGGGGAAGTTTCGTGCTTTTTCTATAAAAACTGTAGTCAAAGAAGTTAGGCCTGAGTAATAAGAATTTCGAAATGGGTTTTTGTTTTCGACTAGGATAAGATCCCCAATAAATAAAACGTTAAATTTGCACTTGGGTTGACCTTCACTTGGGCTAAGCTTTTTATTTAATGCGGGAAGGAATGGGATTTGTTGGATTACATGAAACCCAGAGATTTCATGTCGTCCTTTCCTTTTCTCGACTTTCCTCATCACAGGCGACGATCCAGGTAGGGCTAATCAAATTTTTGTTTTTCCACCGATCCTTTTGGAATACGAGATTGAAGGACGGGTTAGTCTCGGGGATATGGATTCGAGAGTATCGAAGAAGCGAACCCACGTATCATGGCGACGACACAAGGAGGGGGTTTGCACAACAATAATTGCCGCGGATTTTTCCGAGCTCGGTACAGGTCGTTTGACATTTTCGCTTCCTATTTCTGGGAAAAGAAAGGGATAGGATTAGAAGCCGCCTACGATTTGCATGTAGCCTAGGTGAAGCCCTTGTTGTTTACGCGCGCGCGGGGTCTGTTTTCGTGTCGTACTTGGTATTCGCCGTTGTGAACGCCAACAACCATTATTTCGAACTGATCTCTCGATAGAAAAATATTCCGTTTATTTCGTCATCGGCTCTCATTGTTTCAGAGTGGGGAAGGGGGGGGGGGTCCACTTCTTACTGCGCTTTATTTTACGAAATCCTCGGAAGCCATTAATTGGAAGGGATTAATTTACGTCGCTGAAGAACAACTTTATTTCTTTACTTCGGGAGTTGGAAATGCAGACATTAAAATGCATTGAAGAAGCACTAAATGAAGAAAACCCAAAGAAAAATATGAAGAACGCACAAACCTGTTTGTCGTGTCTGCTGTCCGCTGGGAGTTTAAACCCGTCCCGGGTTTCGTTGCCAGCAGTGACCCGCGGGGAGCTTGTATTGGGCAGGGAAGGTTCCCTGGGTGCGCCAGGGAATTATTCACACCGTGACAAAGGAACTTTCTCCTTGCCCTACTTTCTCTTTGTTTTTCCAGTCGTTCCCATCCCCATTTAAAATCTTCAGAATAGTTCAGATCTTTCTTGTCATTTACTTCCAACTTAATGTTGAAACAATTTACATTGCATACGTAACCGACGCAAAACGGAATTTGGGACGAACTCCTTATGGAAAAAAGTTCAGAAATACATTCGAATCATTCTAGCCGTAGTGATAATTCTTAAATTTCGGTAATTTAATACAAAAACCATAAGCATTGTATATATTATTTTCTTTTAGGCTTTTAGTTATTATTTCTTTGTTGTTATAGTTATAGATAAGAGAAAGCAATCAGATTATTAGACATATAACCTGATTATATAAAGGTTAATAAAGAATGTTGATTATATAAAACATGCTTTATTTTTACATTTTTATATTTTCTTTAGTTCTACTTAAATGGTTTATTTTATAATTTTTTTTTCAAAAATAATTTTCATAACTTTAGGATATTTTTATCTCGTAATTAGCTTTTTTGTTTTTGTTTAAAGTAGTTTTAATATTAGTGAAATAAGTACTTTGACTAGTTTTTCATGATTTACATTTTACATACGCAAATTTACAAACTGAACTAGAATATTAAAAGAAGTTAAATAAGTTATTAACAGTAATTAAAATAGCTAAGTGTACTTTTTCATTTCCTTTCGTGTATCTTTGGCTAATTAACAATGCAGAAACAGTTTCTAAAAGTTGAAGATATTGAAGTAAATAAGACATTAATAAGAAGGAAAGAGAAAAAAAACCATTATCTTAATATCAGTCCTATTAAGAAACATTTTCTTAGCTACAAAAAACCTATTTAGGGACCCTTAATATTAATTTAGCTCAGTCCATTTTTTATAAACACAATCAGGAGATTTAACATAAATATAAATAAATATTTAAGAAAATGCTAACTAAATTAGTAAAATAGCTTATCCTAGGTAGTAATTCTTTTTTCTCTGTAATAAACTTCGAAACGCAATTTCAGCTTCAATTTAAACGAAATTCCATTGTCTTCTGGTACAATTGCTTCTTATACTCACCATTTTCAGTTGAGTCAATTTTAAAATGCTATAGAGGTGTATATATAGTAACTTTCGAATGAAGCGTAGTTTTTGCTGCTTCTTTCTTTTCTGTGCCACAGCAGATACAGTTGTTCATGTTGTTTACTGTGAAAATGAATGAATTAATTAGAATGGCGCCTTGATGTATTCAGTTTCACAAGTTAGCGCTGTATTTATTCGAGCTTTATTTTATGCAATTTAAATTCTCAAAAAAAAAAAAGGCTCGTTAAGACAATGAATCAGAATTCCTGCAGAAGCTAATTTCTTCCAGTCTTGTTTTGTTAGAAACCATTTTCAGGTTTTGTGATTGATAATGAGTTTTCCTAATATATTTATTCTCTTAATGATGCATGAATAATGTCCATTTGTATAATAAAAATATCAACATAATTTCATCAACGTTCAATGTCTGTGCTTACTCTAGCGAACATTATTTCTGCTTTTTTCTCTGTGATTTCTTTATTTTTATCGGCAGAGAAACTTGATTACATTCTTCTGAGAACAATATAAGCTTCTTTCGTCTAGTCACTCAAAACACGTTAATAACACGTTTTATAATATTTTTACTTATAAAAACCTTTATGATTATTTTAACTAATTTTTAGAAGATATATGCATATGTAACATAGCTTGATGTTATTTGCTATTTTCTCAAAATATTTGAAATATTTGCTACTAAGTATTCTTGGAAGTTGAAGCTGAATGGTTTTTTTTTTTTTTTTTAAATATTTATAAATTGCAAAGCGTTAGCAAAAATTAATCATAAAATGTATAATAGATATATATCCCTCTGCTTCGATGGTTATGAGCAGAGTATCCTTTCTTTCTCCCAGTTTCTTATTGTGATTATTTTTTAATATGCCTTGTCTTCTCCTACATTGATTTTAAGTGAATCCAATTGCAAATGCGCTGTAGTATTCTTTTTATTTTGGGTCGGGTGCAGCAGACAGCATTCCAGGAACAGTTCTAGAAGGCAATCTGACCGAATCCAAAGTCTCCGGTCTCTATTTTCCTAAGAACTGTGGAACAAAGAGTCTCAACAGCTGCAACAGGACCATTTGTTGTTACATAGTATTTAAAAAAAAAAAAATTATCGTTTCACAGGATTTTTGTCTAAAAAGATAAATTTCCCATTTCACCAGAAGGGCTTATAGTCTGTAATTGTTAATGACAAAATTTTGGAAATGCCGACAGGCAAAGCATTTGGAATGAATTATCTCGTATAAAAAACAAATCTTAAACTGTTCTAAATATGAGCATACACATAATGACTAAAAAAAACCCAATGAAATGAGCAGTTTTAATTTAATTTAATTACTAAATGTTATTTAAACAAAAATTGATATTTAAAAAAAATGTAGTCAGTTCTTATCTGAATTCTCAGAATAGTTAGAATGAAATTAATATTGCTGTGTATGCTTGTTTTATTTTTTCGACTTTGTTGAAGTGATGCAATTATTTTTAATATTTCTTTTTTTTTTTTTAAATATTGATAAATGAAAAAAAAAAATTATTGGTTTTTCTACAATAAAATAAATTGAACCCACTAAATTAAATAAATCCTTTTTTCCCAAAAAAATTAAAGCCCATAAAAGACATAAAATTAATATAACGAACCTTTCCTTACTATAATCTTTCTTAGTAGCTTTTCTTTTTCAATATTATTAATATTTTTTAATTAGATTCTTTTTTTTAATTTCGGTATTTTATGAGCGAAATAATTTCCACAGAACCGTTTTCTTTTTCTTTAAGCTATAGTCACTTAAGAAATATCAAAATTATTTTTAAAATTGATTTTGTTTTTATGCTTTTCAATGTAGTAAAAGGAAAAAACAAAAACAAATTTGTATCCCGACAGTTTTTCTGTCCTTGAACATTTTGTTTTTAAATCTTATTTATTATTATTATATTTTTTAAATATCTGCAAAGAAGATGATATTGATTCAAAATTTATAATTTTACTTTAATCTTATCTTGAAGGTCAGCATTTACTCTCAGCGCCATCTTAGTAGTGCATTGCCCTATTGTCAACCAAAATAGCTTATGTCGTAGGATCAAAAATTGCAGATTTCTTTGTAAAACCAAGAGAATTTCGAGTCAGTTACAAATAGAAAACAAATTCCCGAAATTATTATAATTCAGTTCATTTCAATTGAAGATTTAATTGTTTTGTATTTGAAAATGAATTTTAAGTTTGGAAGTGACATTATTCCAATTCGCTAAAAAACAAAAATGTGAATGTAAATTTTTTTCAGAAAAAAAAATAAAATAACAAAAGACAAAATTAAATAAATTCCCATGAAGGACCATCTTTGTTTGATTATCCAAAGAATTTCTTTTTCTCTTTCTAATGTGATCGTTAAGAATATAAAGAAAGATATTTTGAAATATAAAAAAAGAATAAGTACTATGGCTTGTTTGTGCGTAACCTTGGCTCTGAAAACCCTTCGGCGGACGGAACCATCGCACATATAGGGGTAGGGTAGTGAAAACTTATCTTCTATAACGGTTTGAATAAGGTTGACTCAGGAAGGAGGGAAGCCTCTAGTGCGTTTCCTACCGATTTTTAAATTGTATTTTGGTTTCGAATCAAGAGCCGAAAATTTTTCATGGTTTACTTGGTGTGTTACGATGTTACACAGGCAAAGATGAGGTAATAACATTTCCATGGTTTTCTTGTTTTGTTACGAAATTTAGCTTTTAAGTTTGTATCTTTCACTGAAGATCAAAGGAGTATTGGCGCCAAACGATTCCTGGTCTGTGTCAGCTTCGAGAAGGAATCCTCTCCTACCTTTCGGGTTTCGCTTTTTTTGAAACAGATTTTTCTAGTAACTTCGGAGAAAATCTGTGAATAATGAAAAATTCGGTTCTAGGAAGTAAATGAAAATGAATTTCTTTTTAATTTAATCGAGTGACGCATTTAGGCACAAACATTTCCCAAGTAGTTGAAAATTTCAGCTGAACTGCTTTAGGCTTTCGTAGACTACATTAAAAACAATGAAATATATTCTCATTTTAAACTTTCCCGCGGATATTCTTTTTCATTGAAATATAATTTAAAACCATCCAATAATTTTATGGTGAGTTACGTTGCCTGGGTCTTTTTAATTAAAGGAAATATGTCTTCATCCATTTGATTTCGTCATGCATTTTATTAAATTATGTCGGTAAATTACGTTCGGAATTTAAAAATTAAAATTCGAAGTGTTATTAAATGAATAGTTTGCAAAAACTGGTTCTACATCTATTAAAGGGTCGTAAATAAAAGCATTACGAGAAAACTTTTCCCTGTTGTGTTCAAATACAAAGACTGCGCTCTTCATTCAACTTAATACACCGGATAAAGTTGATATAAACTGAAATCACCTACATTAAATTTTAAGTAAAGACTTAAATTTCGTAATCATTCTTTATTCTGTGAAATACCGAAGCTTATAAGAATTATGACGAAAAGCGTAACAATTTTGTCACTTTTATTACTTGAATTACCCACGACTAACAGTAGTTTAACCACGTAATTAAATAGTTAAATGGTGCATGTTTTCATCAGATAATTTTTTTAGTTCTTAATGGAAAAAAAAAAAAAAAGAAATTTTTATTTTTAAACACTTTATTTTAGGAGCGAGAACTTTGCAGCACTATTGCCAGTTAGGGCTACGATCTTTAAAAATAAACGAATTGAAAACTTCCAATTTCTTCATTTGTCAATAACCGAAATTATTACAGTCGATGCTGTAAATGTTAATCTAGTTATACTCAATAATTATTATTTTTTTTTTTTTTTTTTTTACAAAACAACTTACTTAGTCTTAATTGAAGATTAAAGTTTTATTTTAAAAGGACTTAAAATAAATTTTCCTTTTTTTTTTTTTTAACTCTTAAAAATTGATAATTATTTTAATTGCTGAGTTCTGTTTATTTCATTTTTCATAGTTACTTGACGTAAATAACCTTTGAGGAAAATTATTTATATTATTAAGATTTAAACTTTAGAAGAAATTAGTGGGAATTTGCTGTCCTGTTTCGTTGTTGTTTCCTTTGAAATTTGTTTTTATTCTATTAGAGAAGTAAGTTTTAAAAGGAAATAATATTGTGAAACATTTTTACATCTTTTAAGTAGCTGGTCATAAATTATCCTCCGTTCTTTTGCTGGTTTTAAAGCTGAACATACACTTTGAAATACAATGAATTCGTTCTTCTTTTTTTCCAAGCGAAGTAGTAGAAAAATGGAAAACGAACTGAAGAAGAAGAAAATATATATATTTTGTCCAACTGATACGAATTTTTAAATAAAAATATATTTTTTCTGGAACCATCTTGTATTTTAGTTTCATGGTAAAATTAAATTTAATCTTCCATTTTTTATTTTTTGCTTTGTTATAAAAGGACATTTGTATGTATTCTTAATGATTTCAGAAACCTAATATATATATATATATATATATATATATATAATTTATTTACTTAGTTTTTAAGTTTTTTCTTCAGTTTTGTTTATTGTATGAATAAACACAATGTTTTAGTTACGTTCAAACTTTTTATCGCTTGTGATTTTTCTTATACAAAATGTATGAATTCTTTAGAGATTGAATATTCAGTTATCAGCTGACGTAATTGTAAGTTGTTTTTTTCTTTTCTTGTAACTGTAACACAAACGAAGCTGGATCGTCATTTTTGACATTTAAACGTAAACTTCAGTGCTGCTTGTTTCGCCTGAGAGGAGAGATGAACAACATTGGAGCTCTTTGTAACTTGTATCATTTTGTTTTGTAATTTTTGAGTAGAATTTATTACGTATTATATAATCTAATCAACTATTTATAGTAGAGCAAGTAAAAGGTTAAGAATGATTTTAAGTTATTATTATTATAATTATTTTTTAATATTTGTGTTATTTGATAATTTAAATTTTTGGTAACAAACATTAGTTCATTTCGAAATCGTTTTATTTCAATTTTTAAATTCTGCAAAAACAAAAAGGTGGGAAAAAATACAAATTTTACAAGCGCTGAAAAAAAAATTCTTAAAAGTATTTGCAGAAACAAAAGCGACTAGAGAAAGAGTTAAAATTAAAACTAGTTTCAAGTTGCAAATATATCTAGTCTTTCTGTTGCATATCTGTCTTTCCAGATATCATGAATTCTATTCATTTAATATTATTAATTTAGGAAAAAAAAATCCGCATACACAAACAAATACACACACACACACACACACACACACATTGAGTCACATAATTTAGAATATAAAGATCTATTCTCCGGTTTTTCCCTCAAATCATACCATCACAATACAAAAATTACAGTTAAAAACTTGAAAGAAACAATCCTTGGGGTTGTGATGTAGAAGAAATAAGAAAACTAGTTGGACCACAGCTCCTATAAATTTAATGTTTTGAAAGTGAGCGATGCCTACGTAATGTTTCTAAAGGATTTGGATATTAGTAACGTTTTCGTATTTATTATTTTACTTTTCATAACATATTTAAATTTAAAAAAAAAAAAAAAAGATTAATTATTTTGCAATTTTGTTGTGTTTATTTTCTCAAATTCTGCAATTTTAATTATTTTTCTCCTGTACAATTTTGAAGAAATTAGTTGTAGTAGTTTTATTGAAGTTTTTCAGAGTAATATCTTCTTAGAAAGAAGAATTAAAACGATCAGATGTTTTGCATTAAATTTGACTATTTAGTCAAATTTAATTTTTTTAAAAAATGACATTTGCTATTGCAGCAAAAGTTATAAGGCAAAAACTACATGAAACTATGAAAGGATTTAAATAAGAGGTTAAATAAATAAATACGCATTTCGAAGAGAAATGCTAATTATTGATCTTAAAATTGACTTTATAAATAAAACCTTAAAAGAATAGCAAAACACGAATTGCTATCAAAAATTTCGACAATAAAATTTCATTTGATAGAGTCTTTGTAATGAAAGAAGGCGAGTTTTCTCTAGAAATTTGTTATATAAATCAGTTTAATAATTAGGCATTTTCATATTTTCGTCAAAGGCAGGAGAATATCATTTATTTGGAACCAAATCTCGGGAAAATAATTACCGGTAATGTAATTATTTTTCTTTATGTCCTGTGAAGTTTCTACATAAATCTAAAATTATTGCTACAAAATTTATAAATAAGGTTATTTTGAGAAATTTTCAATAAAATATTATATACACTATACAAAAACTATTTTTTGTTGAAATAATTCTTGTAATATTGATATACAATATTCAAGTTAGATATAAAATATTATTGATCTAAAAAATTAAAAGCTATATTTACAACATGACAGTAAAATTTAAGATCTTTTTTTTTTATGTGATAAATAATTAAATAAAGTTTCACAGATAAAATAAATAAATAAATAAATAAATAAATAAATAATAAAATTGTCTAAAAAAGCGTCAAAAGGCCATTTTCTCCCAGACAATTCAATTCATTGGCTTATATTAAAAAAGAAAATATATTTATTTGAATAATGAAAATTTGGGGGAACTTACAGAAACTTTTTTATAAAAAATTGATTTTTTTTTATCTATTTTTATCTTTATAATAATTCATTTCTGGAAGTTATTACAAATTTCAACGAATTTCAGCCCTTTCGAGTTGTTATCTCCGTCCTGCTTTTTGTGAACGAGGATAATTACGATCATTGCAATAATTAATAACAACACTTATCTTTTTAATTATATTCTTGGGAGCTATTTTTAAATATTCGAAGGCATGGTTCTGCAGCTTTCAGTGTAGTTTTTGAACTACAACTGAAAGAAATAACCAGTTTTAAAAAATTCCCTAAATTTAAAAAAATAATATTAAAATGATCTTTTGTTTATTTGAGGATTTTCGAATACGATCGCATTAAATCAACGTCAACAATAGCCTTGCCATTGCCAATGAATTACCATTA
The DNA here is from genome assembly GCA_023159025.1 of Thereuonema tuberculata. Lineage (NCBI taxonomy): Eukaryota > Metazoa > Arthropoda > Chilopoda > Scutigeromorpha > Scutigeridae > Thereuonema > Thereuonema tuberculata. The sequence goes on from JAFIDM010014012.1 coordinate 21,882,701, forward strand.
AGAGCAAATTTATTCTTATTTAAGAACTAAGAGAAAGAGTAGGAAATTTGCCCTTGAAAATTCAAACTACCGCTTGATTTCTTTGTGAAAGTTACTAGATTCAAGAACCTTCTATTTAAAATTAAGAAGCATTTTTATAAAGAACCCATTCATTAACGAGAAATCCAGTTGTTGTGTTATGGACTAAAATAGAAATCTACAGCTGTTTTACGTTTGAAGGTAAATATTAAGAATTTAAAAATGAGAATGCTGTATAAATTTTTTTAAATTTTAAAAGCAAAAGAATATGTAACTTTTTGATACTTTTTTCCCCTCAAATAGAAATCATTAATAGAATACAAAAAAATTACTTTAATTACGATGCAACATGTTTTATTTTTAGATTGAATGCTATTTTTAAGTAATATTATTATTTTTTTTCCTGTTTCCAATTTTAAATGTCATTAGATTTATTAAAAATATTAGAACTATGTTAAAATTATGAAGAGCAAATGTTTATTGTAGGCAGTCTGCTATTTTGCGAATAAAATAAAAAATAAATGGTGAAACGGTGGGGGCGGGGGATCAATAAATGTGGAAAAAAAACAAGTAAATTTATTATTTTTTTTTATTATGTAAATAAATGCTACAACTAAACTTAATATTAATAATGTAAGTCCTTTTAATAATTTAACATTTCAATTTAAGCCTAAATAGATTCACTAAAATAAAACAGATCAGTTGGTATTAAAAAAAGTTACATCATATTATAAGTAGTTACGATTAAAAGAAAAAGAAAAATTTGTTAAGTTTGTAGATAAAGTGTTGCTTATTTTAAGTTTTTCAGTCTCCGAGAGGTTAAATAAAGTAAAGATAACTTAACCGAACTTGTAACTTTTTGAAAAAGTTTGTTTCCACTGAAATAATGGTCGTACTTCAAAAACTAAATCACTCCAGATCTTAGTCAATCGCAATCCAGATTTATCCCGAGACAAATATCTCTTCTTTTGATGTTGAGTATCCGGACTTTTCTCTTTAAGCGAAGACCCTGTTTCTATTTTCTTATTTTGGCTTTTAATTATTCCTTGAACTCTTTCAGTAAGAAGTTGTGGAGTTTTCGGGGCATTATCTGTCAAACGTCCTATTTTCAAAAACTTTTTCCTTGGAATAGATTTAATTCACAGCGCAAATGACATTAGTTGCGAGTAGGACTGTATGACTCCGTTGATTAGTTTCAAGGAGCAATTTTCCTGATTAAGGCCGAACGCGCGTTGGGAGGAGCTTTGGAGTTTGCTTGTAGGTGCGCGCTGGGTTAGTGGAGGATGAACAACCGAAGTCTCAACCAAAACCTGTGCCACATTCCATTTAACGTTGAGGAGGCAACACTAAAGATGACGTCACAAAGAAGTAGCGTCTCCTATTCCTCGACGTCACGCCGTGTGTGGTAGGCAACGAATAAGGTGGCGCACTACTTATCTGGGCGCAGTAATACAGAGGAGAGCCAGGAATATCGAAATACAAGTGTTACTCAAGCCGTGGTACAGTGGAGTAGTGCTTTCATTCGCCAGTGAGAGATGAATATGTCACTGGATCAAGGGCACTACGTGTTTATATGATAGTGATTTGCCAGTTAGGTGTTCTCGGACGCGCAAGTTTCTTTTCTTTTTCAGCCAGTGCTTGCCATTACTCCGTCCTGGATCTGTAAATTGTCTTAAGGAATTGCATCACTTTCTTCATCAATATGGTTTGCTCGCTTTTACAGATTTGCGATTTTTACGAAATTTTGATTTAACCTTTCCGAAACTTTTTTTAAATTAATATTTTTTGCTGTTGAATTATTTCCCTTATAAAAAAAAATAACTTATTATTATTATTTTTTTATTTTGAAAACTTAGATCCACCCCCTCCATATTAATAAGAATTATCCGTCAGATGTTCATAGTGAAGCACTTTTTTTTTTTTTTTTAAATTTTTATCAATCGTTGCAACACAATTACAATCGCATACAAACAGAATGGCAAATGACACGACTGAAAAACCAGATCTTGTTTCCGATTTAGCTTTGAAAAAAATCAGCTCTACGTAACAAACTTGGAAATACAATTGATTTTTTATCATATATTTCAGATAGTTTTATACTGATGTTAATTATTTTTTTTTTCTTTTCTTTTATTTTTCGGTGTACAAGAACGTGAAAGCAAAAAATTTAAATTAGTATTCTCAATTAAAATTTAATCGGCGTACCTTATTTAGAAATAACGAATGGAATTGTACGTTTTTAAAGTTATGTTTAGTAGACAGCAGCGTAAAAGTAAAAAATTTAATTTTGTATGATAAAACACAATTAAAAAGCAAAATACTGTGTTGGATGTTACGTGCTTCGGGCTGAAGCCAATGCAGCGTTGCAAGTGCTTTTCGATTTCAAACTTTTGTAAGTTAGCCTTTGAGTCAGTAACAGCAATTTCAATTCATTCGTTTTCATTGTTACGTAGTTTCGGATCCATTCATAATTTCTACAGTTTTGAATAATATAATTTGCATAACATTTCTAAAAACCTCACTTCGGATACTTAATCAAGAACTGGCTTTGAAATATAACTTTCATCAAAAAAAATATCTTTTTAAGTGATAGAAAAGACAAGGCCGCTTTAAATGAAATATTTTATTTAATAATATTAAATAAAATCGAAGTTTCTAAAGTTTGTATTAATAATTTTAATGCACAAAGCGAAAGTCTCCGTTAGAACAATAGAAATCAGCTGTATAATTAATGTAATCATGAATTAGTTTAACGTTTGACAGAAAATCGACAATAAACCATCCCTTAATAAAGAAAAATAAAATGATTACCCCATTCTAGCGAATCTGTTAATATCCGTGTTTATAATATACATGTATGTGGACCAAAATTCGATATTTTCAGTAAAAATCGTGTTAAAAAGTCTAGAAATTTCTAGTTCTAACATTTATTTATGGACTAATTTCAGTAATGGACAAACGTCTTTTAAGAATGTTAGCCTCATTGTCCATTAGAACCTAATGGTATCGTAGGACGTCTTACAAGATTGGTACATTCAAGTTTCAACGAGAGAACACATAGTTTAGTTATCGTTGATAAGTAATTGTAAAGCATGTACAGTACGCTATAATAAACTAGTTTTAAATACTATATTTCTGTATCCATTAATATATATAAAAAGATCGTTTTTAGAATAACGAATTGCAAAATTTTTATATTTACGTATATTTTAAATGAAAACATTAGTATTTATCCAGGAATTTCGGCAGATTTGTCTTAAAACTAACGTAAGTCCCTTACAAATGTATGTACAGTGAAAATGTTTTCACTGCTGTGCAGTTCTTAACGGAATAGTTCACTAGTAAAATTATTAACTTAAAAAAATAAAAATTCGATCGAATACAATGTTTACTTTAAAAACATACAAAATATATTGATAGACACTTCGGAAAAAAAAAATAAAAATAAAGAGAACGAAGTATTTAAATTAAAAAAAAAAGAAAAACATATATTTCATCAAACTCTTAAAATACTAATTTTTGTGGTTATCGAAAACAGTTGCGTTTTATATAAATTAACTTTTAAAAGAAAAGGGCATTAATGTGAGCTTTAGAACGTTAAATAAAATTCTTACATATGAAATACAGAAATTTGAAATCTTAATATATTTTCTCATATGTACGATTTAACTTTTTATTTATAAATATATACATAATACTCGTTATTGCATTAATTTATTTTGAGTTAGAAATGCATTTGCATTATTTTTAATAATCCTAAAGCTTCGACTGCTTCCAAAGTTTCAGACGCTGTTTTTTTTTTCTTACAGAAGGTATTTGACGATTGTTTTTGTCGAAAATCCTCTTTTATCGATTCCTTTTGTAAAAAAGAGCAGAATGTTTGCCGGAATATAAAAAGCATTAAAGGATTTTTGAAAAAAAATCCATTGGCTTTATTCCATCATGATTTAATCTTACGGTAAATTTGTTTATAGATTTCAAGAGCTAATATTATACGGGTGTCTTTAAATATATTTATATAGCTTTCCTTTTCTTATAGATAAACCTCTTTTGTTATTTGGCAACTTTGAATAAATTCATAACATACGTCAAAATTAGTATGTAACTAATTTGAATAAGCTGGCAATTAAATAAACAATGAAATAGCATGAAATTTTCTTCAACCTCGAACACCTATTGGTAGCAATGATTGTAAATAATACTGTTTGGTGTAAAAAAAAATTTACCGTAACCCCACTTGTAAACAACTTATCCTCACAGAACAGCAAATATATTTCCGATTCCAATTTTGAGACTAAAATTTACTTAAATTTAAACATATTTCGGCTCTTATACTGTTTTCGTTTCGGTTTCCGCTCCGGTTTTTAAGAAATCAGAAATTTGGATTCGATTTCGGCGGTCAGTAGTAAACCCCTTCGAATTTGCTTAATTTTTTTTTCTTTTTCTTTTTCTAGCCAAAAAATTTAAGGAACATTTCTTTTTAGAAATTATTGTTTTATTAACCAGCGTAGTTTTTTTTAATAATTGACATAAATAAATCTTCAGCAAAATCTTATTTTTTTTTTTGTAACTAACAAGCTTGTTTGTTTGGAGGAAATATTTCGTTAGTAATATTTCATAAATGAGCTCTTTTCATAAGCATACGTATGGAATAAGTTTGAGAAGACTTTTATTATTCCATTTAATTATATCGAATTTCAATAACTTTTATTTTCGTATTTTTCCAGTTAAACATGAAAATACAATTGTTATGTTCATATGAAAACATTAAAATAAATTGATAACTTAAATTGATAATTTTATAAAACTTAGTCTATATCACTGGAATTCTTTGAATTTTTTTTTTTTATATCAGAAATCCCTATCAGAACAGATTATTATAATTATAATATACATAAAATTACATCGTAAACAATTATGCGCCTTGAAGAATAAGTAAGCCATTTAAATTTGCTGATTACGAAATAAATTGAAACTTACATTTTTACGCGCGCGCGCACACACAAACGAACTTTTCTTGTGGATTATAAGGTGGCCTCCCTCTAATTAATGAAGTGTATTACAGAGTATTCAATTGGTTTAAGAAGGGAGGGGAAAAAATATATTACAATTTTTAAAATCTGGCGTTTAATTCCACAGTGAAATACAAGTTTCAGATGAAAAACAAATTAAATTTTAGTAAAAAATTTAGAAATAATTTTTTAGATTTAAAATAATAATTTTAGAAATAATTGCATACCAAGTTAACAAATGAAGCAGTAAGAGGTGCTGATATTTGTAGAATACATTAAAAGATGAGGTATACACATTGTGTGAGTAGAGAATATTACAGAATCTTCAACAATAATTTCATCATAAAAAAATTAAGTTGCTTTTTTTTTTTTTTTCAAAAGTAACTTATTCTATGCAATCTAATAATTCGATATAATTAACAGGAACCATCTAATAATCTATCCTGTAAGTTTAATCCTAATCCCCGACACTTAAGTTTGGCATGTTGACTAGTAGGCGAAACAAAGGTAGAACGTGGTGTCGATGTAGTTGTGAAATTTTCTTTCTAAAGATTCTATTATTATATTTTTTTCTTCCTACAAATTAGAAAACATTCAAAATATTGCCAATGTCTGTTGCTTAATTGGAAGCTAATTACTTTTTTTTTTCTCCCTTTTTCTTTTTCATCGGAGGTTAAATGGATTCACAACTTCCTACTTTATTTTTAATTTCTAATTACATTTTCTAATATTAGTCAGCCTATTTTCAATATCGTATCAATTCCTAAAATAATAATAATAATAAAAAAGTCTGCATTCGCATCTTTTAAAGAATAGAAATAAAGAGCATACATCTTAAACTAGAAAAAAAATAAAGATTTTTGAGGATATTACGAGACTTACTAAAATTGATTCTTAATTGTTAGTTTCCTATTCCAATTAGGAATATTTTTGTGGATTAAGAAAGTGGATATGAATGAGACGAGAGTTAGTGTTTTTAGAGCATTTTACTTACACCTATAGCCTACTTCGAAAATTATCTGTCTAAAAAAGCGTTTTTACCTAGTTTTCATTTATTTATTTATTTTTTAAATGATACAATGCTACCTTTAACATTCATCTTTGAATCTCAGAATAGGGATTTTTTGTTACCAAAAAGTATATGGGGTATAGAAAGATAATTTATAGGGCACAATAATGTTAAATTTATGGGGTATTTTTATTTGTCATATTTGAGTGACAAACCGTCGCTTTTCTAAAATTTTAGATTTGTTTGCATTTAATTGTTGTTAGAATTCAAATATCTGCTGGAAAATTGTTAATAAAAATATTAATTTTCTGATTTCCTGTATTATTACATTGGATTTTTATTTAAATATATATATTAAGTACGATTTTTAGTATATTAAACCTGTAAATTACTGAAGCATTTTTATCCCAAGCCAAGTCGATGTTAAAAGGCTAAGGAAATAAGTTAATCCCCACTCACAGTAATCGAAATTAACTTATTTGTATTATTATTATCTATATATTTATAATACTAAGATTAAGGCTTTTTTTAGAAAACTTACTCTAATGCTCTTTTTGTCAGTGCTATTTGTTTTTTTGAATTTAGTTTTCATATTTGGATTTAGATGTTTATGTTATTAAAAAGCAGACGAAACGAAAAATTTGTTAAAAGCTTTGTATGGTTTTTATAATTTCCAATGTGGGTCGGTAGGATATTCAGAACAACGGCAGTAATTGTTGTTGTTCCTCCGTAAACAGAAACCAAACCGGTTCTTTTGGGTTCTTCCCCACCGGTTTAGGGGTAGAAGTTAGTTAAATCTTCATAGGCCAAACCATTCAGTTTTCGTAGCTTCTGTATAAAACTATCAAGTAAATTTAAAGAAATAATTCCTCAAAAATGAATGGGTCCTGTTGTGGTTGATTTATTAAAAGTTCAAGTCTACCAATAATTCTGAAGATAAAAGTTGGGGGGTGGAGTTTTTCAATTTTATAATATTTATTAATAGGATTATCGGTTCAGTGGCCTTAGTACGGAATTCCAGGGAATTAAAACTTAGATTATATGCCAGTAAATTATTACTATAAAATAAGAGTGGTTTTTTAAGTAATCTAAGGATTATTAAGTTATGACTGAATACGGTTGATTAATGAAATATAGCCACATTTAAGTATTCAAGATTTCTTTACAATGTTCAGTTGATGAAGAATTTTGTCCGTACTTTGCTTATAGATCTCGGAATGAGGTAAATTTTAGCTCCTGGAGAGAAGTGAAAACGAAAGTGACATCGACTGCGAATAAAATTCGAAGCTCCCATTTTTAATGCACTCTTCTGATTAAACTATAACTATTATTTTGCCTGGGTTGTTATTTGCTCTTTCCCAAGGGTTCCTATCCTTGTACAGCAAAAGTTGAAAAACAGCGCAGATTGCTTTTTGCAAGTCCATTCGATTTCATGTCGGGGAGGTTACACTTCCAGTTAGATGTGGATGACTCATTGTCATCCCTTCGCGTATTTCTGTACCCTACATTTCCTAATTTATTTATGTATTTAATTTTTTTAAGCATTTATGAAATAAAGCATGTTTTAATGAAAATGTTAAGGAATTAATAAGACCAAATCACTCTTGTAACAGTATAGTTAATTCATCATTATTTCCAATTCCGATGGTTAAGATTTGTATAATCGCGAGCTAAGAAATCTATTTGCTTTCCTGTTATAATCTTCTCTTCCATGTCTGTACTTTGTCCCCTCCCCCATTTAATATCTTGTTTTATCTTATGGAATAAATTCGATTTCTTATATTCTGTAACTGTTGGTACCAAGATCTTCACTTACGCTTTTCAGAATCGTCAAAGGATTTGCGTCTTAAACTCATACTTGATCTTTCTGACCGTTAATAATGTAAAAGGCAATCGGCATCTTTTTTTCTTTTTCTTAATAAGACTGGTTGTTGCAGGTTTATTATGACAATATAGAATCTTGTGTTAATTCCGTTTAAGAACTCCACCTATCGACAAGAACGACGAATCTTTGATATATTCTGCAAGCTTCCTTATTGGTTTTCTTTGGCATCATCTTTGTGTTTATTTTTTTAAAAAAAATGATTTTCATTATCCATTCTTTTATCTTATCTTTCTTTCTCTCTCTCATTTTTTTTTCTTAGCCATTATTCATCGAAAGTTTAAGTGCTTTTTTTTTTTTGTCTGTAGGTTTTCACAGCATTATCTCCTGATTACAAAAACCTGATTTGACATCAAACTGCAAGCTGTGTATATCATATATTTTAAACAGAAATTACCGCAAAAAGAGTGTGAGATATTCTTTCTTTTTCTTAAGTTTTCTAATTTTTTTTTTAAGACATTCGTTTTCAATAGACTCAACTTTTGTATATCTTCAACTGTTAACCTGTTTCCATCTAAATATTCAAATAGGTTTTGGGATTTTAATTTTTTTGGAAACATGGTGTTCATTTTGTTAACGAAACTTTTTAGTTGACACTAACGCATTCCTTTTTAAGTTACGCCGTTAAAAATTAATAAAGGCAGCACATAATTAAATTAATAATAAAAATTAAAAAAAAAAAGAATAGTTTAAATTTTTTTAGAACCCTTCTCTGAATGGGAGTTGTCAAAAGAACTAAGTTACTGTCAGGGGTTTGAAATGTCTTGTCACTATTTGTTTTTATAGAATATTTCAATTTACCAGGGTAATTGTGAATATTATGGGTTTCTTCATGAAATGATGTTCATTTTTTAATTTGACTTAAAAAAAGTAGTATTTAACCATGTACTAGTTTATAATTAAAACGACAAGTCATCAAATGACTAATCAGTTATTTGTTTTTAAGATAACAATTAATCATAAAATCTTTTCTTGTGATTAGAAGTAATTCCCCCTCCCCCAACTCTCTGGCCTTATTTAACAGTTTTATTGAAAGTGAGCTTCTCCATAGGAATGCGACATATTTTTTTTTGAAGGTGTCCATATAAAAAATAAAGATTTGTAATTCAACAATTAAAAAAGATTTTTTTTTAATTACGGACTCGATTTTCGACAATTTTCTAAATATTATCTATATTGGAGTCTCAGATAGTAAATAATTATAATGAAATTGTAGGAAGACTTTTTTTTTTTTTGTCTAAAATGATTCATTTAACCACGTTTTGATTAGCCTGATAATGACATTTAGCAGCTGTTAAGGCTTAACTATGATGATACAACAAACATACTGTAATATTAAAAGCAATTTACAGAGTTGGTCAATTGCTGTGCTAGATTTCACTTTTAAATTGAGCATCATTGATTTTTAGCAATTCTTCAGAATATAAATAAATAAATAATATACTTCATAATTGCTTTACATGCACTATTCGGCCTCAACTTTAAATTAAAAAAAACAAACAAAAAAAAAACGACTCCATTTCATTCTACAAAAGTTTTTCTCTCGAATCATTAGAAATTTAAATGTAATTAAAACACGTGACTTCAACTGAAATGCTTTTTTTTTTTTTTAAATAAAATTTTTGAATTTATAGTGCACATAAAATTATAATCCGTAATTAGGAAATTTGGAATTTACCTTTATTTTTTTTTAAAAAAAAAAAGTGTTATAAATTGAATTACGAGTAATAAATAAGACAATTATTTAATGAATTATTACCTTCATTTTTATTATTATTTTGTCTCTTGGATACTATCCTTTTGCTTAGTAGAGTAATTAAAAATAGTGTTTCTTAACCATTATTTATTTATTTTTATTATTTTAAATCGTTTAAACTTATTGCAAAGTTACTTTTTATTGGATGCTAATGTTTACTCGTTAACTGTATTTTTTTTTATTAAATATAAATTTCTATAAATTTAAATAGTTATTTAAATTTTAACAAAAATTCTTAAGACTTTCGTATTTTAATTTAAAAATATGCATACTTTGTGAACTTCGAATGATATATCGAATATCAGAAAAGGACACAAAGAGCTCTAATATTTTCGTAAGAATTCAATTTTTTTTAATGATTAAAGTATCGATATGTTTTCCGAAAATATTTGGCGCCAAGCCGTAAAATGTAAATCTTATGAATGGTGGAAGATACTGTGACGTCATAATACTATTCCACGGTGAGCTTTGTCATCTTGGTGAACGATATTCGTTACGTCGAGAAATATTGAAGTATAATAGTTGTTTTAGTGTAACTTTTCCAATTTTCTATCAGACGCTGATTAAAAACCGAAACGAGTGAATGGCACAGCTCTTATTTGACGAAACTGCTGCCAGAGAGGCGGGAGAACTAAGTCACGTGACTCAGAACCACGTGGGAAGCTTTGAAATGTTAACTATTTCGGTCACTGCACATTGAACGGCGGCACTCATCACTGTAGGGTCGGTCGAATTAGTCCTTGTGTAGTGCAAAACTTTCAACCCTCTCTTAGACGTTGCCTGCCCTCATTCTCCGGTTTCGCTTCCCTTGCAGGTCTCTTTGAGCCATGAATAAGCTGTACATAGGAAATTTACCAGCGGATGTGAACGAAGGAACACTTCGGCAACTTTTTGTGGATAAAGGAATCAATTGCACCAACGTTCTGGTCAAGAAAGGAGGCTACGCTTTCGTGGACTGTCCTGATCAAACTACAGCCGACAGGGCGATTGACAGCTTAAACGGTAAGAGGCAATTTTGAGTTTTCTTTTCTTTGTTTTGCTTAGATTGGTTGAATCGTGTATTATGTGGTTATTTTTTTCCGAGCCGAAGGCAATGCGGAGCCCATGTGGAAATAAGCCTAACGCCGTCCACCACCTCGGAAGGCTTACTAGCAGATTAATCAAAATGGCTGCGTTACCGGGATTAGCTGAAAAGATAGATTTTGAAGGTCATCGACTTCTCTCTTTCCCAATATAAGATGCCCCTTACACAAATAAAGGCCGGGATAAAACTGTCACGGATAGATTGGACAGTATTTACCTAACGCAGATGGGAGATGGCTTTTATATTTACGCCTATCGATTTCGTGCAGTTTGAAATGACATTAATTTTCTAATAATTGAAAAATATAATAAATGCATCTAACAATTATCTTGTTCTCATCAGTTTATTTTCTTAAATATTGAGTTAATTTTTGAAGACACTAAATACCTCCGGCCAGGATCCACAACTAACTCGTGAGATGCTGTTTACTAGCGTGTTTTCCAGCATCAACTTTTCACCAACTTTTTTTTCTTTCTAAATTTTTTTATTCAAAGTATTAAAATTTGCTTTTGGAGAGAACTCGATGAAGAAACCACGAAAACACAACTATTCTCTAACTTCTGTTAAGTTTTAAGTGTAATCTAAATGCTTTTTTATTTGTTGTTCAACTTGATTTAATGTTGCGATTCTGATAAATCTCAATAAAAAGTTTTTCAGGCTTACTTGTTTCGATGATTTTTTTTTTTTTTCTCACTGTTATTATTGAAAGTTACGCTTATCACATATTTTTAGTTTTAATGACAATTATGTAAGGCTTTTTCTCATTTGATTCATTATTTAAAGACAGATTATATTTCTGATCGAATCAGAAGATGAATAGGCCTAAGCGATAAGTACACACAACTTTCAAGATGGCCGCCATTATTCCCAAGGTTGTCGATTTAATTCACTTGAGGAGAAACAAGTTAAGCAAATAACTTTAAGCCATCCAGTGATGCTAGATAACCGAAAATAATTATCTCTAAGCAGATTTAGTGTAATAATTCTTTCAATGATGCAATGAATTCTGAAAAACTACTCGATTTCTTAAATATATACGAGTTAAAAAGAAAAATCAACCGTAAAAACTTTCTTTTCGTGATTGAAGATAAGTTAGAACTGACGATATTAGTAAGCCTTCAACTTTTTTTTTTTTTATATGCTTAATTATAATTTTCGTATATAAATCTTAATTACAAACACGTTCTTTCAAAATATTTACCATTAATTTTAAGTTTGAGGGATTTGATTTTTCTTTAGATTTACGAAAGAGTATTTTTCAAAGGAAATATAAATCTAAAATTAAACATTTTTATATGTATAAAAATAAATAATTAATAATATAATTTATATGCATATATGTATAAAAACTCAATTTTCATTATAGACTGAAGTAATTTATATAATTCTGTGTTTCTCAATGGAAAAACTTTCAGCTTTGAATTTAAAGAAAATTTATATATTTTATGTAATAAAATTTATATTGAGTAGTAATAATAGTATGATTGAATCAATGAATGCTTATTTTAACAAGAAAAAATACTTACAAAATTTTTGTCTAACTTTCTTAATTGTAATTAGCAGTTCAGAGTTGGGAAGACGAAACATTTTGTCTTTAATCCTGATTTTGAATGATTTTTTTTCCCCTTGTTTCTCATTCATTTCCTGTTCAAAATTGATTGATTTTTTTTTTTTTTAAACTGAAATTGGTCACTGGAATTTTGAGTGGGTTGTGTACTGAAAAATGTATATCCTCAAAAAGCTAATTAAATCTGAAGTATCGTATTCTTAAACTATACGACTTCAAAATTAGTCTGTAAATTTATTGTAAGATTTTTTTTTTTTTTTTTTTTTTTTCTATATATGTATTATAATTCAAATATCGTAATTTAAGATTTATTGCTAAGGTCTCACAAGTTAATTTTTTTTAAATTAAAAATGGAATGTTAACGGATGTACTAAATTTGTTAAATGTTTGTAGAGGTGGACACAGCGGTAAAGATTTTCCTAAATCATAAAATGGTATTTAAAATGTAAAGGTTCAGTTAACTGTGTTACCGAAGAATCTGATAATTTTGAATAGTATTTAAAATGACCAAATTGAAGCAATTTTAAGTTCTCAGAATTTTCTAGCCAGATTAAGTTCAGTCAAATCATATTTCTACGTTTTAGCTTCGGTAAGGTTGGTTGAATCTCCCTCCGCTTGTCATGAATTACTTGGAAATGTTTTGTCTAACGTTTATTTTGTATAATATCAAAAGCTGCGTTAATAACGTCGTGTATGATATGATTTTTCATTTATATTTTTCTCAACTTCGTATGCTCCTTATTTAGGACGAGATTGAAACAGATTTTATTCGGGGAAATATATTTAGTGTGTGTATTTTATTGGAATACTTAATTAAGGTCTCTTCATGTTGATGTTGAGGAATGCTGTACTCACGATTATAATACTGTTGAGGTAGAGCAAGATTTGAAAGTTTTCCGATCACAGGAACTGTGAATCTGTAAGTGATCGTTGTAAGGAAAATCGTAAGTTCAGACCATATGTTGGATTAAGTTTTATCAGCATTTGCATCAAAGCTTGGCTTATGTTGTGCAGTTCATTAACAAAAATAGTGAAGATTTTTGTAGGTTTTGAATTGTATAATGCAGAAATGGATATTGGGCAGTAAAATTCATTGTTTCTATTTACAAATTTAAGACGGGAATGAAAATACAGTATTCATTTCCAGAGTGCTTGAGGTTCCAATTAATTTCAAAATTGCCAAATCTGATTGTGCGAGTGTTTCAGTTACGGAAGGTAGCTTATGAGAATTAAGAAACAAAAATTGCAAATTTTGAAGGAAAAGGTTCCGAGAAAGGAGTGAGATGATCCCATGCTGAGATCGTTGCCATTAATGTATTCCAAAAGCATCAAAATTTGCATCACTGGATGGAATATGAAAGCTTACTGAGTAATTCTGCAGGAAATACATTTTAAATGAAATGGCAGTTTTGATCCCCCCCCCCCCCCAATATAAAGATTTATCAAGTAATTAACAAAATAAAAAGTTTATTCTTTTGAAAAACATTGCAGATGCCCTGTGCTTTAACTAACCACTTCCATTACATACATTTAGGTGTTAATAAAAAGTGATGTAGCCTTAACTGTCAAATATTAGTTACAATAAGACATTAATTTTGCATATAGTTCTTGGAAGAAAATTAAATGTTTTTGTAGAGGATGGGGAAAAAAAAAAAAATATTTTAGTACTTCTTTAGACAAGAAATGTGTAAGATGTAATTGTAGAATTATTTTCCTCTGCTTAACGTATATCAGTTTACTCTTCTAAAATTTTAATAGAACATTTCAAAGTAAAGGCTCATAAACTAACAAAGCTGTACTAATTAGTGATGACTCCGTTTTGCAATGTATATAAAAAAACAAATAACGTTATCCAAAGCACCGCAGATAAACTAGGCGGTAATTTTTTTTTTTTTTTTTTTTTGCCAAATGGATTATTTATTTGTAATATCACCAAAGCAGTTTTAAGAAATAGTTTATGCAACACAGGCTAAGAAAGTGGAATTCAATGGTTTCATTGGCCAGTTAAAGTATCTATGATTGCAGGAAGGAAAAGATGAACCATATTGACAATTAATGACCTTCAAGGTTCTAATCCCCAACTTTAATCAATGAGTTTTGATTTTGTAGGATTCATTTTAAGAATTTTCATCTCTTGAACTGAAGGATAGGAACAATCAAATAAAACTGAGTGAAAGTTTCTGCTGCAGAATACATACACTTTACTCAATGTGTTCACTATCCCCACTATTCATTAGTTTTTTTGGGGGAGGGGATCTAGTTTTCAGGGTTACCCACCCACTCCCCTCATATGAAGAGGAGACTTTCAAACTTTTATTTATATATACAGTATTAAAAAAATGTGAGCTATGAGTATTCATCAGCTGGATTGTTTTTGCTTCATTTGAACTTTATAAAGGCCATTTGAATTTTGTGCATAAAAAGAATAAATTAAAGGAACTGAGGACTAAAGTAGATATGACTTAAAAAATGCAGACAGTTTTTGTTTTTAATGTAGCTGAGAGCTTTCACAGGATTTTGGGTATAAATTTTAAAAAAGGCTTTTAATGCACCTTAAAGTCAGCGCAAGTATTTTTAAAATGTTTCAGATTTGATTGGCCTCTTTGATAACTTTTTTTTTTTTTTTTGGCTTTAAAGCTGCTTTTTTTTTTTTTTTTTATTTATCCTCCCCTTGAATTTAGGAAAGTGAAGTTGAATAGAGAAATATAAATTATTGATGAATATAAAGAAGAAAAAAAATGTCTGCTGTTTTCTAAATCCTAGTAAAAAAAAAGATGAGAAAGTTGAACGGCTATCTTGTTGAACAAATAAAATAAATAAACAAACAAAACAAAAGTATAAGGAAAAAGAGTATATCTTGTTGAACAAATAAAATAAACAAACAAAACAAAAGTATAAGGAAAAAGAGTATCTGTAAAAGTTGTATATTTTATCTTTCATGTACTGTTAAAAAACATACTGCTTTATGGGAGTTTGTTACAATTGCATAATTTGACCAAGTAAAAGTGGAATTCTTAAGAGGAACTGGCCACTATGATATAATTTAAAAAATGCGAAAATTAGACATTTATGATGTAAATTCAGTTTTCGTAGAAATTTTAATGGATAAAGTTTTGATTTATTTGCAAATTGCTTTTATAATCGTCTTGATATAAACCGAAGATTTGAAATTTTATTGAATTTAGAATTAAATGTTCATTGTTTATTTTAATCCAGTGAATATGAATAGAATGTTAATATTATTTCTTACCAAATTTGAATTAAAGTGTAAATAACATCTGTTATTAGATAAGTAGGAAAAAACAAATTAGAACAAAATTACTTTTTTTCCATGAATACTATTCTAATGATAATAATAAATATAAATTTTGGCCTGTTTTCTTTCCTTTTAACTTTCAGAACTGTTTCCACTGTTGACTTTTTGCTTTCTGCATTTTGAATGAGTCTTTTATAATAGGCTAAAGACAATATTGAATTAATACCCGCATATAAAAATAGCCAACTATTAACATTATTAATGACACTTAACTAAGCAGGAAAGATTGAAATATCTTTATTTCATTGGAGGTGAAGTTTGTTGTTAGGAGTTTATTAAATTAAAAGATGTTCTGGAGATTACTCTAAATTTTGTCTTTGGTTTTTAGTTTTCCATTTAAATAATCATTAGTCTTTTCAAAGAGAAAATTTGAGCCTACCGATTTTAATTTAATCTATGGCATTGAAATATCTAAAAATAAGATTGTCATGTATTTCTATCGAAATAAATTTACCCCCCCCCCCCCCCCGGAAACTAATTTGCTTAGGGAATTGAAGCAATTTCAAACTGGCTTTATGGATATTCTTTAAAGTATGCCCCTCCATTATTTTTATCCTCTGCTATAAGCCCATCGTACACTACAAGGCCGATTGAATGTGAACGATAAATTGCTTGTGATTAATTGACATCCATTTCTTCAAATTTGGTCCTCAATTTTCTTATATACAATACATTTACAATTAATAATCCTTCTGGATTAATGAATAACTTGAGGAAACAGTGAATCAAAAAAAATAATGAATTTCAGTTATCACAATGTTAATTTCCAAAACACTTGTAGAGTGTTAGATGGTAAGCCAAAATTTTGAAAGGTTTTTAAATCTCAAGTGAAGTGGGAAGAATTGGCTATTAGCAGAAAAGAATTTAATTTCTGAAGAAATGTAAAAATCATCTAAACGTTTACACAGATGCATAAAAGAACAGAGGGAATCACGACTTTAGGATTTTTAACCCTATGCTCCTGCCCTGAAATTGCATTAAACTGTATGATTGTGACAATTATTACTGAACTGATGTCGTGATGAAAGTTTTTAAGTTACACTCTGCAAAAACTAGCTCTTAATTAATTTATCCCCTCCCCTTCCATTTCTTTCTAGCTGAAAACTAGCTATGACCAATAGTTAATTCTGTAAGATTTCCCTGTGTGATGTATGAAAATTTGATAGTTTTTGGGGAAAGACTGAATCTATCCATCTTCTGGCACATTTGAAAGAACTTCAAGATTAAAGAGTTTTACAAAATTTTAATTTATTTGTTTCGCCTTCAAGTTTAATTTTTTTTTTTTTTTTTAAGCAGATTTTATTAAAAATCAAATTTTGACCAGTTCTAATACATGTAACAATTTAGTTTCATATCTTGAAATTGAGCAACTGTTTATTTTACTGCAGTGAAGATTTTAGCATAGATAAAATGTCTAAATATTTGCAATTTTTTTTTCCTACTGCTCAATTTATAAGCACGCTTATTGATTTTAAAATGATTTGTCCGTCTTGTCATTTTGTTTCCTTTTAAACATAATTCCCTGTAAAAATGTAAGTCATTAAATTTAGATCTGAGGTTATCTGTGCTGTCTTTGCTCCTTTTAATTTAAAAAATTAAGAACTAATATTGTTGCATGGACTAGAATTCATTCCTATTAGTATTGATCTTGAAAAAGATTGAAGAAAAGACATTGATAAAATTAAGGATTTGAAAGTTGTAAATTTATGGATTCATTCTAAAGAAAATACTGCAATGGATCTAATTAAAGGGGAGGGATACTTGGATTAAAAAAACAAAACAAACCAACTGAAAGGCATCTTATCCTCAGCAAGCAGATTACAGGAATAGTAAAATTTTTTCACTCGTCATGGCTATCACAATGCTACGACGAGTGAAGAGCTACATTAATTACAGTTGAGGATGGTTTATTTTGGAAGGTTGTTCTTAGTTCATTGTAAAGGGAGAGTAAGCATGTTTGTCTTCTTGACTGATAAACTGCTAGTACCATCAAAAACCAATTTTTGAGATCCTTACTCTAAATTCTGGTAATATATGACTGTTAAAACTGCATCGCTGTTCATACGTGCATTGATGGAATACTAATAAGGGCAACAATTAAATTTTTATGAATTGAACAATTTTTTTATTCTGTGGATGAAGGTCATTAACCTTTTTTTCCCAATTAAGTAATTGAAATCCCAATGTATGGAAGTGTTGGTTATTGGAGACGTCAGGACGTTAAGTTATTCTTATATGTCACTGATGTGGGTATTACTTTGTTTAGGATATGTTTGGATTTATATGGATTTTTTTTTTTTTTAATTGATGACTGACAGACAGGCAGGCACTTTGCTTATTACTGTAATCTGGCCAGATTATACATTCATTTAGGTGGATAGTAAATGAAGCAGTTTTTTTCCTTGCTTGGGAAAAGCAATATGTTAGTTTCAGATGTTGTCTAGAACCATTCATAAGATGGTATGCAGTGTTATTGTAAATAAAAATAATTTCTGCTGTATATGCAGTGTATGAAAGTCATGCTGAACGAGAAGAGAAGGCTGTTGGCTGAGTGCAAAATATTATTGTACATATTGAATGGGTTTTTAGGATGTCATTTTATCTGCATTTTATAAGCAATGTCTACAGAGGAAGTCGCTTTCTTGGCATAATCTGAGAAGCTTAGTTGTTTAGTTCCATTCTGTGGTGTGGGTTATTTGATTTACTTTTCCTAAACCTGTTTATATAAAAACTCAGAATTTTAAAAAAAAAGCCCAGCAACTTTAGTTTTTTGGAAATAAAAAAATTTGATGAAACTGAATATTGTTTTTTTTGGAGTTTATTTCTGCTACGTATTGAGAGCTGTTGCTCTCTAGATTTTAACATTTTTAGTGCTGTAGTTTGAAGTAAAGCAATAGATGTTTGAATGTGTTGGTTAATTTGTAAATAGTTTTATTATTAGCCAAGAAGCAAAAAAAGTGTTTTTTTATTTTTAGTGCAGTAATTAATGAAAAATTCTTGTATACCCGACTTTTTCTGAAATACTTAAAAGAGAGAGATTGAACTTCGAAAATTCTAGTAATTTGATTAACTTGACCAAAATGAAATTAGAAGATTATTTAGCATCTACCTGCCAATTCATCTTTATTTCATTTCATATTCCAAAACAACTTTTGAAACTTTGAAATCCTTTTTATCTGTCCATGAATGATAATCTAGACCACCCTTTTAGTTTATTCCATCAATCTTTTTTTCGATTTAAAGTAGTAGATATTCACACTAATGTCAGTTTATTCCGTCTTCATATTTCTCAAGTTTCTTTTCTTGAACTTGTCCTTTTTAGAATCTCCTCATTTGTGACCCTAAGGATTCTACTGATAGGAAGCTTCCTTTGGTAGCAACATATCTTCAAAGTTTCAGTCTCTCCTTTCAAGGTCCAAGTTTTACAACGATAGTGACAAATGCTCCAAACAATCAACGTGTTTCTACTTGTTATCCAAACAACATTTATAAGGGATGGTTATTTTTTCCTGTTAGAATTTTATGCTTCCAAAATTTCCCTAAATATTCTTGACCTTCGTAATTTTGCTCAATGAAAAGTTGGATTCTGTGATCACTCTGCAATTAGTCAATTTGAATACATTGACTATATCCTGGTAGATTTTAGTATTCATTCGAAAACACTTATGGATATTGTGTGTTATTGTATTGGTACAAATGAATGAAATTATGAAACCCAAATACATCCTATGCAAATTGATAAGAAAACCCAGTGTTATGAGGAAAAAGTTACGTAATCTTTTGAAAACCTGCGTTTCAACATGGTCAGAAATAGGCTGTGGTTCACAGGCAATGCTTTCTCTTTATTAAATTATTTTTTCCTATTAAACAATAGGCTCTAACGATGTCCCTCAACTGTAAAATTTTCTTTGTAGATAATCTTTTGCTTTAAGTCTTTTAAGAAGATATGAAAGCCCCCTTCCCCCTCCAGCTCATTTTTGAACAGTTCAAAGTGTAAAGTTTTCTGATCTTAAAGTTATAACTATTTACTTGTGCATTTTTTGTTCATTTGTAATGAGTCGGAACCACTGATTCATAAATTGTGGGAAAAGATCATTTTGAGTGGGAGAGCTTAAAGCTTTGCTTTTTAATGGAATGAAAAATTTGATTAAAACAATTTTTTTTTGGCATTATGATGAATTATATATTGTCAATAAGCTGGTTTATTTTTTAGTTTGCTTTCTGCTTTTTATCATTATTTAAAAGTTTTGTTGTTCTTATCGCGTTATTTAAATTGATTTATTTGATAATTTTGATACATTATCAGAAATGATCAAAATGTTAGTTTGCTCAGCTTTTGTGGCCCATTTCTAATTTTTACTTTATGTAATTAGTATTTTAAATTGGATATTTAACATTTATAATTTAGGTATATTTTAATAACTTTTTAGTTTTGTTTTTAATCGTTAATTTGAAACTTTCGAAGTACTGATTATAGAAATACATTTAATTTATATTTAAAATCTATTTATGACTATTTGGGATTTTTTTTTTCTTTTAAAAAAAAGAACCAAAACAAAACCTTAATGTATTAATTTTTTATAAAACTGTCCTTAAAACTTTAGTTTTTAAAATAAAAATCTCAAAGGCTTTTGTGCATTTTAATTTTTCATCCATTCATTGTACTAAAAATTATGATCTTTTTAATTTTGTTTTATAAATGGTTATTATGGACAGCCAAACCATGACTTAAGAAAAACGTCAAATGATCTTTATATCGAGGAGAAAACTATATATATAAGCAACAAGAGTAAAAAATTTATCACTAATAGAAAATTAAAACAAAAATGCCGAATGAACAACTTTAAAAATTTTAATTATTGCAGACACATAATCAATAGAAACATTTTTATTTTTTAAGAGACAAAATTTTATTCTAATTATAAACCTTTATAAAAAGAAATTTTTAGGCTAGATTTTAAAAAAGTCCCATAAAGCCTATACATTTAATAAAACTTAAATGAACTGGGAAAAAAAAAAAAAAATTAAAGTTTATTTCCAATGCAATTCCTTAGACAACGTACATAAAATCTAAATAACACTCTTCTAGAGTTTGTTAGAGTATGTTACATGACATTATATTATACCATACGGAATCAATAAATATTTTTTTTAAATATTCTAAATCAGAAAATATTTTTAAATTCCTTTTTCTTTCATCTTGATTTTAAATTTGCTTAAGGAGTTCAAATAGTCTTTGTTCAACTATAATGTTGTTCTTGCACAAAATTGTGGGAGACTTTAAATAAAATTCCACAGCCAAACATTGAAGTGAACAATAATCCTACTTACATTGTTAAGAGATTTGACAGAATTTTAGTTTTTTTTTGGAAGTTTTGTGTATTGCAATTAAAATCTTGTATTGTATGGTAAATTATTTTAGTTTTAATTTAGAGCTTTGTAGATTATTAAATTGGGGCCAAATAAAGTTTTTTGTAAATTTTGTCTATTGAAGAGAGATTATTTTTAATGGGTGATTGGAAGGACAATTAGCATCATGGCCAGTTTAATTTTATTTTAGGTTGGTTTTCTTTGGTAGTTTACTTTATTGGATATTTTTACATGCTTTTTGTATCTTTTTTTTATACTGGATGTTTTGAATGCTCTTTGTGTTGCAGTTTATATTTTTGATTATCCCATATCGACAATAATAAAAAACCTGTTTTTCTTACTTGAAATAGTGTACATTACAATTTAAGTTTCTTAAATAGCTTTCGTGCAACTGAGCCAAACATCAAGGGTATATTCTGCTGATGATTCCTAATAAGGATGAAACAGCTGTTCAGAATTCCCGTTGATGTAGGCTCAATGTGCGAAGGCATATTTATTGTCCGTTCGTGAATTTCTCTCTCTATTTATGAATAATTACGGACGTTAAACTTGCTTTCAGCTGCTAAGTTTGTTTAATGGTTCTTAAAGTTTATGGATTTTTAATTTTTAAACGAGTTTTGTGAGAATGCTATTAGCCTGCTGTTTCCTAGGCTGCTCTGCAATAATTTGCGAGTTTGATTCCATATTCAGGCTTAAAAAATTACTGTACTTAAACTTTTCCA
The DNA here is from genome assembly GCA_023159025.1 of Thereuonema tuberculata. Classification (NCBI taxonomy): domain Eukaryota; kingdom Metazoa; phylum Arthropoda; class Chilopoda; order Scutigeromorpha; family Scutigeridae; genus Thereuonema; species Thereuonema tuberculata. Next base: position 21,904,437 of record JAFIDM010014012.1, read on the forward strand.
CAAGTGCTAATTTATAGAAGAATATATATATATATATATATATATATATATATATATATATATATATTTATTATTATTTTTTTATGTATTAAAGTTATATTATCTTATTTGTTCTTACTTCATTGGTTTATGACTGCCAACTTGTTGATCTTCTTTGTAGACTAATTTACAGCTTATACTTTTGTTTTGTTTTGCTTTAACAATTTTTTTAATTTTTTTTATTAAATGACATTCCACTACAGATTGTCTTGATTTGTCAGTGTCTTCTGTAATTAACCATTTTAAAACCTTGACAATAATTTTAATGTCTTCATTTATATTGGAGATTATAAATTGTGCTTACAAAAATTAAAGCTTCATCATAATTTACTAATATTTTGTTTACCTTAAAATAAAAATGGGCTTTGTTCTTTTGATCTAGCAATTAAGAGAAGCTTATATATAACAAATTTAAAGTAAATAATTTGTCTTAATTTTTGAATTGCCAGAAAATTATTTCTGAGCAAGCAAAAACTTTTTGAAAAGTCTGGCATTTCTTACTCGAGATTTTGTTGGGGGATAACTGGATATGACATATTATCCACAGTTAATGTTAAAACAGTAATTACCATCACAGCATTTATTCCGAAAATTAACTAACCTGAAAATTTATTTATTTATTACTACTTTTAATCAACAGTGCTATAATCTTTAAATAGATTGGTTTTTAGTGAATAATATTTTCATTTCTGTAGAGGATACTAAGTTTTTAGTAATTGTATTAATTTTGATCTTGTTCTATTCTTTACTGAGGCTCTTAATTGCTTCAAATTCTAGCCCATGACAAAAAAAAAAAAATTACAAAAGTTGGGTCACTGTTATTATTGATTCATTCTCAAAATAAAGTTATCTTTTTAATCTTACTTTTATAGTAAACTTTCATTTATCAAAAGGATAGCTTTAAATAAGCTGGAATTCTTTTGTCTTTGCTGACTTACTGTTCAATTTAACGCCTGTCATTTTGAAATTCATATAATTTCTTTGATCAAAATTATGTCGGGAAGGGTTGTTGTTGAAATAAAATTCCATATTTCAAATTCTTCACAAAATCAGCAGAATAAATCAAAAGATCTGGATGTAAAAATATTGATGAATTATTTGTATCCTCATCCATATTTGAAATTTTTAGTTGTACTTGTATTCTGAAGAGGTAAACAGTTGTTTTTACAATTAACAATTGCTAGATTTTTCTAGATTGTACATCATAGGAGATAGTTCTCGCAAAGTACCTCCAACTTTCTCTGTTGAGTTACCTGGACTTAAGCTCCACAAGAGAAGACTTAGTCCATTTTTTAATGTTATTAAATCCAGGTTATTCTTCGCTCTTCCTCTTACCTTTTGACCAGAGAGAGGTAAGATGTCCAAAGATTTGAGTTGGTAAGGCTTTTTTTTTATTTCTCCCCAATGTGGCCAAGCCATTGAAGATGTTTTCTTCTAATCCTTGTGATGAAGAGTTCATGTGGTAAACTAAGATCATGGGTTATTTTTTCCCACTTCCTAATTTGTGACTGGTCAGTGTATAGTATTTTTAATAGTCTTCTATAACATCTCATTTCAAAGGCAAGTCTTTTGTCATTTTTCAAGTGTCCATGCTTTGCAGCTATAAAGGAGTATAGAATTTACAAGTGAATTGATAAAGTTGAAGTCGTCTTAATTTCAGTTTTTTCATCTGTCCATAGTGGTTTTAATTTTTGAAGTGTGTTGTTGCTTTGGAATTTTTGTTCTCGTACGTGAGCCATGTCTTCCATTTCTACTTATAACATTACCAAGATAGAATTGTGAATTGTTCAGCTTCTTCCAACTTTTGTTCAATCCTGATTATCTCTAGTTTGAAATACCCACAAACAGCAGAAGTGGACTTTTAGGTTAAAATGAAGCTACTGGGACTGATTAACAAATTGTTAAATGAAGCTGTTGTAGATAATGTGGATGGATAGGAAAAAAAAGCTTCAAGAATCATTAAAATTGATGCTTACAATCGTAATAGTATAGTAGTGATTTGTATTTTCATAGTAGTGATCTTGTGTTTGGTTTTTATTTCTGAACGATGAAAGATCTTCTGTATTTGTTTCAAGATTTTGAGAAAATGAAGAATTAAAGATACATGTAATGGGATATAATTTATAAAAGGAGAGAAATCGCCAACCGGACAATAAATATGCTTTTGCCCACAGAGCCAACATCAACGAGAATTCTGTACAATTGTTTCATCCTTATTGGGGAATCATCAGCAGAATCTACTCGTTGATGTTTGGCTCGCCGAGCGAAAGCTTTACCCAAAAGCATTCTCGGTCCCGGGAATGGGCCGCCGGGATAAACAACAATAAAATAAAAAATGATCCTGAAAGATCCAATATATTAACCCCTTGTCCTCGCACTGAAAGGCACTAAGGAAATTAATCACCAAGAGGCAAATTGAAAAAATCAATAGAAAGCAAGTGTAACGTCCGTAATCATTTATAAATGGAGAGAAATCGCCAACCGGACAATAAATATGCTTTCGCCCACAGAAAATTTATTTTTATCAAAATAAAATTTTGTAAGATACAACAAAAACAGCTTATTAAATTTTATATTTGGAGATAAGTTTCATCAACCAAATACTGTTAGATTTGAGATCAAGTATGATAACACCGTTGGTTGTTGTATTCTTTAGCATCCTTGAATTGTAAGAGATGGTGATTTAATGGATAAGATCAAATTTTGACAGTATTCTTTAATCTTATGTAAGGAAGTTTTCAGAATGAAATTCAGTCTTTTTGAATGAAAGCTAAAGATATCGTACACTTAAGATTCTTAGATGCTTAATAAACTCGAATGTTACTCTTGTTCCTCATGATTTCAAGTCTGCATATGAGGCTAAATTTGTTGCCAAGAAGATGCAAGTTAGTTATTTGATATTATTGGTTTTGAGGAAATATATTGATGTCTTTTTTTTTTTTTTTTCCAGTTAAAAGAAGCTTCTGAGCTTATTATCTAGTCTATAAGTGTTAATATTTGTGCATAATTTGCTCAAAATGAACCAGTGGTTTTTTTTCTGGCGAAAAAACTTGATTGTAAAATTCTGGCCAAATTTAATGGGGCTTGTGCTTACTGGGGCAGTATAGAAACCAAACAGACAGAACATTGATTAAAGGTATTTGTAAGATACCTCATTTTGAAAAAAATAATAGCTACTTCCATCTCATTTAAATGGAAAAACTTCTACTCCAGGTTTGACTGTAAATCACTTTTAAATTGCACAACGAAATTACCTTATGTAAATATAATCATGCAGTGAATGTGGACATAAGAGGAGCATTATTAGTTCTTTCATAAAATCTTCATGGAAATTACAATCGGCATAATGATTACAATGAAACCTTTTTTTTTTTTTTTAAATGACCGGAGGGGGGTAGGGCTGGATTCAGTTTTCTCACTTGTACTAGATTTGGCCAAAAATATCATTATAACTTGAGCAGTTAATTAGAAAAGTATTAAGGCAATTAAAAATATTCATTACATCCATCCTATGTAACTGCAGGTAGACTTTAAGCATTTCTCTCCTAAACTGACTAAAGAAAAGAAAGTTGAATTCTTGCCATTAAATATTAAAGCAAGGTCTTAGGATTGATTTGATTGAAAACTGTATTCCAACTTTATTCACTTTCCATTAAAAATTGCAAATATAGCTTATTATAAAAGGGAAGACATAATTGCTTCAATCACCTTAGACAAATTTGACAATGAGGAATAATGCTGCTAAAAAGTTAAGTCAGAATTGAAACTATTTGATTTCCTTTGCCTTCAGCATGGAGAAAAAAATTGACAGTTGCAGATCCATATTTATAAGTACGGTAAGCTACTTAAACTCTTAATGTTGTATTGATTCTTGATTTGCCGTTATGGCCTTATTTTTTGTATTACTGTATGAATCAGAACTTTTCGTAGCAAAGCAAAAGTGTCATCTCAATTTAGAGTAGATAGGTTTTGTATCTGTGGATATCAAATCTCTGAGGAATTATTGACCTTTTAGTAAAGCATTGATGCAGTCTCTCCAGCCTGAGGTTTTTAAGTTAGTTCTGAACAAGTGAAAATGGAAATTAAATCCAAATTAAGTACATTAGTATTTTTTAAAGCTGCCAAGAAGGCTTGGGAGGAACTGCTGAACTATAATGTCGCATCTAATTTTGAAAGATGGCAAAATTTCCATTGTGTTAATTTCTAGGAATTTTGTACAAGATTTTTGTGAAATAAATTACCAATCTTTCCTGTACAGTTCTGAATTCTCATTGTACAATTCTTTTGTACAATGGATGCACAACATCTTTGTCCCATATTGATTCTATTTAATAATGTTGATGCTAACATTTGGTAGGAGATTTCCTCTTTTTTTGACTGCCTTTTATGCAATCGAAATTGATCCTGTTTTAACATATAGGAGGGAGATTTTAAAGTTGTTAAAAGTTGGATATTTTGATGATTGTTTTGGGATTGAATTAAGACCCTCATCTGTTGTCTTTCCTAGTTTAATTTGAACATATTAGGATTGAAGTTTGCAAACTAGATAAATTGAAATATTTGTTGTTAAAACCTGCAAAAAGTTTGAGGAGCATTCACTGTGCAAATAAGTTCATTGCAATCCTTTTAAGTTGAATATTTTCAGTAGTAGGCCATTAGGTAACATAGGTGATTACCTATGTTTGCAATATTAACAATGCTCTTGATTATTTTGATCTTTAAACTGTAGTAGCAAATTATATTTTTATTATAAAGACTGGACTATATATTTCGCAGGTTTCCTTTCTTTCATAAAAGCCGTTCTTTTAGTTCTTACCATTTGGGCTTATAGATAAGAGCTTTATGACTTAGTTTAATCGCAGTCCCTTTACAGTACTGTAATGATATTAATAATTTATCAATAAGCTTTCAGTTTTTTCAGAGCACATAGCTTAATCATTTTTTTTTCTTGGTTGTACTTGCATCACATTTAAACTGCTAGAATGTTGCCTTAAAATTTGGTTACTCAATTTAAAACATGAGCATGATTATTTTGGTCTCTTTTTCTCATTGAAAATAGTTCATAAAGTACATAGCAATTTCCATGTTTAAAAAAGTTATTAGTTTCCCACTTGTGACACAAAATATTTATGAAAAATTTGTATTGAATGTTTACAGAAATGTTTAGAGAAATGGACTGGTAAACCTTTCAAAGCATTACATTAATTTTAAATTTTATAAAGTCATTTTTATTCAATCATTGTTCATATTAAATTAGATTAAAAGTTCATAAGTAAATAAGTTCATCCTAAGAAGGGTGAATAAATTGAAAGAATGGAGACAAAGCAATTTCCTGAATTTGTAACTTGAGTAGTTTTATTCTGATTAACTAATATAAATATGTATATATTTTATTTATCTTTATTCGGTATAAAACCGGACAGTGATGTGGAAATTTTGAAAAAAAGCCAATACAGACCAAATTACTAATGAAAATCTCAGCTATGAGCTTTGCCTGTTTAATATGCAGCATTTATTGTCATTTATATATAATATGGTTATTTTATACTAATTTATTAACTGGCTGTTTAATATTATAAATGTGCATGAATATAATTTTAATATAAAAATGTAAAATTACCAATTTGGAGATTTTAATAGCAATCACCAATTGATCATTATGAAAAAATACTGAATAAAATTAAGTTTTTAATCTTAATGTAGAAGTTCAATACTTTAAAAAATATTTTATTATTTAAATCTATTGTATACAAATAAGGTACAAAACTCAAAAGTTCATGAAAAGGATTTTATTTAGTTTTAAACAAAATGACCAAAAAAAAAAAAGAATTTCCCATCATTGCTATTTAAGAACAATTTCCAGAAGCTTTATTGTAAATTAATGTTACAATGCAGCAGTTATTTAGCCAGTTGGTAATTATTGAATGGTGCATGGGTACGTAGAAAGAGAAATTTACTTCTCAATGGAACAAACTATTCTACTTTTCATAGGCTTTTCATATGCAGAATGTAATGGAAGCAAGACTAATGATATCAGACCAAGAAGAAAGCATTGTCATGCTGCATGTGCACTGAAATGGACAGATTTGACTTATGGGATTTGCCATTTTATTCTTTTAAAATAAAGAGAGGTTTCATTAACTGGCTCATTAAAAGTATAGCATTATTAAATTAAAGGAAAAAATATTTTAAATATCTGCGTGTGTGTGTGTAAATGTGTGTACATACTGAAGGTTGAGGCAAATAAAATTGAACAAGTTTGGGACCTCATGTTATGGAGATAAGCCCTTCCTCCATCAACGATGCTCCTTGATGTGACTATCACGGTGGACATTCACCCACCATTGAAGTTTACATTTCTGTAGGTTTCCGGATATTTCGGGTGATTGTTCCAAACATCTAAACAAAGTTTCCATAGGCCAGCCAGCATACTATGTGCGCTTTGTGCAATCCCAGATTTGAGAAGTGCAAACAACAGAAGTCCATAGAGGAGGCATGACATGAATCCCAGCCTTGCATGTCTTTTGCTCCGGTTCACCGAGGAATACGCAGGATGGCTGGATGCCTTGCCATAAGAATTTCAACAATGGAGCATCATTGCCATGTATGGGTTCTATCACAACCTCTTGGAAGTATGCAGCAGTAACCTTGGCATTAGCAGCTGTTCTGATCAGTGAGAGATGGCCACAAGCACAGTATCCTGTGTCAATCATATGAAGCCCTTTGGAAAACTTCTTGCATTCCTGCACAGTGTCTGCTCATCCTTTCTCTCCAATGACCAGGTACCAAATTGTCCTGGGTTGGTTGGCGTTGGAGATTGTGATGACATACTGCCAGCTGTCACTTGTGAGGTACCGGTCATACAGTATTCTTGCATTGGTGAAGTCTTCCTGGATGTGCTGTTCAATAAGTTTGTGACCCTGTGCTTTGTGAACCCTGTGTATGCCAAGGTGGTTTCGGATGATACGTCTATCTGTTGTGATGTCCATAAATGTTGTAGGGTTTCCTTGGAGCTGCAATGAGGAAACTGAGCTCACTGCATTGGCAGCTCCTTCCACCCCTATAGCAGCCAGCCATAATTTTTAATGTGGGCAGCAGTCTGATGTAGTTGTTGTAAGGCTGTCCTCTTAGCTACAAAAGCAGTCCTGCCCTGGGACTCAAGAGGGGACCGGTCTGATCACAACTTCATGACTACCGACCTAGTTTCTCTAGCTTTCTATACCCAAAACATCAAAATAAATTGTTCTGAACTCTTCTTTGGAAACAAATACAACAAAATGTTGTCACATACTACAAAAAATTTATAAAATAAGCGAATTCAGTTTAATATAAAGATAAACATTATTGACATAACAATGTATTGTTTCATGTATTTTTTTTTTTTTTTGTGCAAAATTTTATTTTAAAAATGTTTGACTTTAAGGTAATATTCACAACTATTTAAGATTCTAAAAACATTTCATGGATTTGATATTTATTTTTATTGTGTGGCTAAATTTCATAGGTAATTTAAAATAATATTTTAAAAATTAATTTTTTTCAATTACAGTAATCATTTAAATTCCTATAAAATTGATGAGTATCATTTATATTTGAAAATTACATAAAGTGTAATTTCTATTGCATCTGGAGTTTGAATGGATTCTTTATATTTGGAGGCAGGATAAGAATAAAAAGAATCATCTCATTTACCTTTCATTAGTTTCATCTGCCTCAACTCTCCTTGTCTAGAAATTCAGAACTATTCCTCAGAGTTTTGATGTTATATGTAGGCAGTGTCTAAATGCAAGTTTCAGGCAGTCTTGTTTCCTGGAAATTTAATAGTGGTTAATGATATGAAAATAGTTGTCGATGACTTGAAAGGTTGTTGTAGAGATCTTAGCCATGAATAGATGACTATTATGAGACTCAATTTCAGTCTTGATGCTTGATTTATGTTAAATTTAATGCATGTAAGTTCTTGTAACTTATTAATTTTAATAGAATGCTAGGATTTCTGCTTATTGGAACTTAAATTCTGAGAAAAAAAAATCCTATTTTTCCAAAAATGAATTAAAAAAAATGCAGTGATGTAATCAGCTGAAGATTTTAACTACTTATATTCGTTTAAATAGTTAAGGCATTTAACTAATCTTTAACTACTTGATATCAATTTATTCTGTTTTATGGAAGTGGGATGTCGCCGATTCCTGAATTCTTTAAGAACCATGGCAACTTTTCTGTCTACAATTATTCCCCCCCCCCCCATTGGCTGTAAAAGATCCATTGAATTTAGAGCTGTTTTCTTAACACAATTTTATATTCTTAAATAGTTTCTCTCCAACTTGAAAGTTTCTTAAATATTTTTGTTTTTGTTTTTGTTTAATTGAGATGCAAAGATAGTAAAAAAAAAAAAACAAAAAACAGGAGCCCCCAGAAAGTGAGAATGAGCCAGTTATCTGCAAGTATTGAATTTTGGAGGAAGTTCTATTGATTTAATGGTTTGGTCTAATTGTTATTATATTATTATGCTCATTTCTAAAATTTACATAGTATGAAGGTGTTTTTTAATAATAATAAAAATTTACTCACTGCAGCTAAATTGTTCAAAGGTACTTATTCTTAAACATAATTCTGTTGTTGAACATTTAATGTTTTCAAGTAACTTATGGATGTGTAATGGTCTAATTTCATTCTGATATTCTTTATCTTATGGTTAACTTAAATTGCCATTGTTTTAAATTGTCTTGTTTTTTAAAATATATAATTTACAATAAGGCAATTTTTGTCTTTGCTGTGCAGGACAAATTACTTTTAAATGACTTCCTTTTATAGTTAAAAATGTTCTTGAAACGACTAATAGTATTTTTAGATAGTTACGTTCATGTATGAGTTTCCATAAACTGCACTATCTTGTTAATAACTTGTTTTTTGTACAATAGGGATAATGATTTTGCTTTAATATTTAATTGGCTTTTTTAATATATTTTGACATAATTTATTGTATTAACTTTGAAACATTCAAAAAAAAAAAAAAAAAGTGAATGTATTGTTTTTTGCTAAAGAATTTAAAATTTCTTTTCTCCTTTTAGGTCATAATTTTATGGGTTCAAGTTTATTAGTTGAACCCTCGGTACCAAGAGGCCGAAGGTAGGACTCTTTCCAAAATTTATTTATTATAAGCTAAAAGACAATTTTTAAAATTCAGAAGAGAGCTTAATTCTTGAAATTTAATATTTGGTGAATTTTTAAAGGATAAAGTTAAACTGAAATATTATTGTACTGTATATTTGGAAAGTTTTTTTTTTTTTTTTTTACCGTATATTGGATTTACGTATATTTAGAGTTGGGGAGGGAGGTAGCAAGACCCCATGTTTTAAATATCAACAATTTTGGAACACTCATTCTTTGAAGAAAATGGCATATGAAAAGGTTACTTCACAAGCTTTGATTGATTTACTAAAAACTTAAAAGCAAAAATTGAGGGGATAGTCCCCATCCCCAAGTGGTTGGTTGGAATTGTGAATTTCTTCATCTGCTGTTGCTGAAAAAGAAGAAAACTTGTCATTTTAATAACAAACTTGTAAACAAGACAAACAGCTGAATTACATTTATGTTTCTAGGCAAAAAGAAAAGAAACTTGTTGAATCCTTTTTCTTTTTTTTTTTCTGTATTGTTTGTAAGTCTTTTACTTGATAAACCACATATATCTTAGAACAAGAAAACTGAATTAGGAATAGATGTAAGCCAGTTCTGTAAATGACTCAAATTATTTTGCTGTTGAGTTCATGTCTTGCAAACTATTTCAAAAATAAATAGATGGGTGTCAACAGTTGATGTTTTCAAAAATTAATATTACACAATAAAATTCTTGTTCCTATCCCATCAAAAAAAAAAAAAAAAAAAAAAATTAATCCTCAGTTCATTGTAGAATAATTTTTTTTCTTTCCTAGAATGTTTTTTGATCTTACTAGTATAGAAGCTGCTGATTGGAATTGATTAATTCAGTTGATTGCAAAATGCTGAATTTCTGTATGCCAATTTCATGATTGCTTTAAAATTAGTTTTAAATACATCTTTAAGCTCAGTTTACTTCTATAGCACAGTTGTGAAAGAATTCTTATGGGTTTCTCCATCTTGCTGCCAATTGAGATTGAAAATAACTTTTAATGAACAGGTAAATTTTTGGTAAAAGCTTTGTAAAGTAGACAAGATATCGTGTCTTGATTGTTATTATTAGAAACTATTTTTTTAGTAGAATTTGAACATTCAGATAATTCCTGAAAAAAGTGGCCAACCAATTTGCCCTTAAGCTTATGTAAAAATATCAAATTTTAATAATGCCAGAAAAACGTTACAATTAAATAGTGAACCTTCCAAACTTACAACGTAGATTCCTGAAAAATTAATTTTTTTTTTTTTGCATACAGTTCATATGCCCTTATTAGTAGTTCACTGTACTAATTAGTTGGTTGCTAGCATGGAGAGTTTATATCAATAACATTAGCATTTGCTAGTTAACATTCATTGATCCTCAAAGATATTGATGGAATGGTTGTAATAAGGAAGTTAAAGGTAAGGGAACTCTTTTGCCTTTGATAGCCAAAAACAAATTAATAAACGGATTTGGTTATGGCGGTCCTGCAGAATTGGTTTGATTGTTGGAATTTCTCTGAAGGGAATAACTGCCCATTTTAGTTTTTTAGTTCAAATTTATTTCAAAACTTGACGGATGCTTGTCTCAACTGGACGAAAATCAGCAATTTCTTTTAGTCACAATTTTATGGGCTGTATTCCAAAAAATAATTAAAAAGGGCCAAATTGGATATGGTATTTAGCTCTTTATTATTGAATCACTGTTCCTATGAAGAAATTTATTTTACATTTTACCAAACATAAGTGTAACCATTAACTGAAACTTATTTAAAAAGAGAGGAGTGGAAGGTTATGTAGGAAATACAAATATTTGTCTAAAACAGCAAATAGCAGGATTTTGGTAGGAAAAGAATTGGGCAAAACTTTGGAGTTATGACAGACAGTAGTCGGATGTTTACAGAGGCCCTTTGCTTCCCACGAAGTTGAAAGACGTAAGAAGGTGGTGTGCTCCAAAATGTATTTCTCCTTTTAAAGGGTGGGGTGAGAACGGAATCATGAGTTTCACTCGTGATATAATTTTATTGCCAAGGGTTTTTATGACAAAACAGTGGAGTTTTGCAGAGAAGCTCAACTGTAGAATTCACATGCTAATTGGTTAATTTCTTACTATGAAGATATTCATTATCATTATAACAATATACACTTGATTTCTATGCTACTTTTTATAGATATTTTTAAAAATTATTATATATAGATACACACATACAGTATTTCGTATGTATTTAGTAACTATTGAAAATTATCCATTGGGCTTGGACTTGAGCATTTTTGTATGATTTATATGTAGTTTTTTAAAGTCTTTCTATTAACTAAATCTATTGATCACCCATCAGGTTTTATCTTGAAATTGGTACTAATTTAGTTGCTTACCCATTGTTAAGAACATTGCAAGATCAACAACAATGTTCTGATTCTTGTTAACTTAGGATTCCACCAATCAGTTAAACATTGAAATTCGCCATCTGTGGTGTTATTGATTTTTCTTTCATTTGAATTGCTGCTGTTTCTCATTTCAATTGAACTAAAACTTTAGCTGTTAATACCTTCTGAAAAGAAATGGCGTTTACTTTTCAGTATTATTTCTGTTCCTTAAAATATAGCAGAAACCATTCTGGAAAAAAAAAAAAAAAAGGTGTTTAGGTTTTTAAAACTGTTTTTAGTGTTGATGGAAACTTAAACTCAGTGAACGAAATCAATGAAAAGATTTTAAGCTTTGGTTTTAAGAAATAGATTTAAAGTGACTATGAAAATTATTACAGCTATTGAGATGCAAATTAAAAGAGAAATTTTACAAGTTATCCTGCAACAAGATTTTCGGAAAACTTTTCTGTTGTATTGGTTATCCTCTACTTGTGAGCATTTGAAAATCCTAAAACTCCCTGCAAATGACTACCTTGGTTACAAAATTGTTTGGGGGGAAAAAAAAAAAAAAATATGCATTGATATGCTCTAAGGTATAAAAATTAAAGTGTAAATGTTAAATGTGTAAATTTTCAAAATACAATCCCATTACTATTGTAATTAAAATGGAATTATGGGTTGATCTGGAGAACTGTATTGTAATTGGCTGTTCATGCAACTTATTGGGTGAGGGGAGAAATCTTCAGTTGCAATAGAGGAGAATGCAGTTTTCAAAACCCAACCGATTTTAATTTGATCCACAAAGTTGGAAGCATCAGAAATCGAATAAACTTAAGAGGAACATTAGCTCATTGTCACTTGGATTAGTGTAGATTGTAGTGGTAACAGTGGGTAGATGGTTGCGTTAACTAATGAGCGACAGATAAATTGTGGATTTGACATTCAGAATCACTAGTTTAGAATCACTAGTTTAGAATCACTAGTATCGAACCATTTTGCATTGTATTCTGCAAGCTGGATGTTTTAAGTCGGTGATCTCTTGAAATGAAGATGATTAATAGTGAAATGGGTTTTGCTTTGATTACTTCATAAGTACAACACAGTCTCACTTGTTTGATATTGGCGGAATGTTGATGCTACGGGAAACTTTAGTGTTCCAAGAAATTAAATAAAACCAAATTTTTCTTTCCTGTCATGAATTAAAAAAAAATAAATAAATAGAAACTTTGTCTTTTTCAGAGTCTTTATTTTCTTTGTGCAAACTCATCTCTATGGACTGAATTTTAGTTCATATTTGTTATATATTTTTTTTTTCATTTAAAGTTTCATGACTTTAGATTGCAACTGTCTGAATTTCATTTGTATTTTTATTTTGTACCTTCCTGGACCAAACTCAGTTAATGAAATTGTTTCATTGCAGTTATTCCACTATAAATTATCATGCTTGAATTGAAGAGAAAACGCCAAAGTCTTAACTCTACAAATTTTAACTAATTTCAGTTTAAGAGTTGAAAATATGCCAGACTTTTAAATGTTGCTGTCACAAAAGAAGAATATAACAAAAATAGTTGCAGGGTACTTTTTAATAAATATTTATAAAAATTTGCATAGTAGTAAGATAAGGATTCCATAAGTTTTGAATTAGGTAACACGAGTGCTTGAGGTGATATTTCACAAATTTGAGAATGTTTCAAAAGACAATCAGGTCGAACCCTCTGCTCCCCACAGGTAGCATGTGCTATTGTTTGCACATTTTCAAAGTGCATCACAGACACAAGTAGAAATGGACTTTAGATCAGTGGTAAAGAACTAATCTTTGTCTTCAAAATGGTCTATTAGATTTCATTGTTAGTATTATATAATAAACAAGAAGTTTATTTACAAAGAATAGGAAAACTTGAGAGGTGGCAAAAAAAAAAAAAAAAAAAAATACAATTGAATTCTTTGTTAGGAAAAAATTAATAGGATATTATAAAACAAATAAAAAATATTACTAAAAATCCTATAACATAATATATAATTACTTTTAACTAACCAACATAATTTAATGTTGTGTGATACTCTCTAAAGCAATCTGGAAGTCCGAAGTGCTACACTAAATTTTCTCAAATCGCAGTTTCTTTCCTGCTTCGTCAGCAAACTCCATCTAGTGGTGTTTTTATGAACTACATTAGTATACATGCATTCTCACATGGTTGCCGTTCGAATAACTGCCTTCTAAACAGAAGCAAAGCAATTTTGAGGAAGTTATGGCTGCTCATAGAATCTATTGTACCCTGACACAAATCTTCTAAATCTTGCATTATGGGGAAACATTGTCCATCCTCCTTTTTTGATTGGTCCTGAGTGCAAAATTTTATTCTTGTTATTGTAAAGCTATATTTTTTTTTTAATTACCTTAATTAAACATTAATATTCTTAACCATCCATTACATTTTAATTACTGTATTAGGAGTGAGTATTTATTTTGACAAATTAGACATTGAACATTTTGCAATATGTAAATTGTTTGATACTTCTTGTTATAACTTTTTGATTTAAACTATATCTTAAACAAAAATTTTTAAGTTTTCTAGCTCTGGCAAAAGAAATCTGTATGATTCGACTCTTGTAGCTTGAAACTTTTGCTTAAATCAGGTATTCATTTATTTTAGCCAACTCCGTCAACTTTTTATTGTTCTCAGTTTTGGGGACCAACTTTGTAATTTCTGGTGGCAGTTCTTTCTTCTGTGTTCCAATTCCATTTAAATTTCTGCATGCTGTTTTTATCGACCATCCATATTTTGCTCTGACCCATACATTCATTGGAATCGCCTGTAATACCAAATACTGATTTTCTTCAGTGTAATCTGAAAATGCTAATGGTGAATTTTCCAATTCGTTATAACAATTTGGCTTTTGTTGTTCAATTGCCTGCCCATTCAGAATGCGATGGCAGACCAGCTATCTCAATCTTGTCACGTTTTAACCACTGAATGGCGACTGCGTATGTCTGCCATTATTGATGTCTAGGGCCGACATTGATCTTCACAATCAACTTTTCATCTCCCACTTCATGCCTGTTCTTCAGTCCAAAAGTTACATTCACAGCTGCAATAAGCGCACTTCGTGCTACTCCAGTGCAATTGAGCTTTAGATTAGATTTTATTAAATAAGTTTTTAGCAAAAAAATTAATTTATCGACTGGTCCAGTATATTTTGATACGTTGATGAACTTTAAATCTACATGTGTCAAATACAGAACATTTTGAACATATTTAAGAAACGTTAGGGCGTAAAAGGTATACTTTTTTGAGTATCTGCAGTTGAACGAATTTGATTTAATATGGATTGCACAATCTTATAAGGGTCTTTGATTATTGTATGAGGAATATTTAATATCGAGATGTATGAGAATGAAGCTGTAGGCTTGGAGTTAAAAGTTCACCTGAATGCTTCAGTTTTTGTTCTGAAGCTTTCAGTAGGATGAAACTATTAACTTTCTCCTCAGAATTTCTAGACCGATTTTTAGGAGCTAAATTTATCGTCAATCCAAAAAGGATGCTGGAGTATAAAAATGAGACTTGAAACTTTCTTGTTGATGAAGTTTGCAGCCAAGTCATAATTTTGGTATGGCGCAAGCTTCCGGGTGCCGTCATTTTGGCTGAATATTCTAATCCAGATGAGAGAAGCAATTTCAGTGATAGTTATACCTTGTCTCGAGCTCTTTTCGTTAACCTTTGCAGTTCATTAAATGGAGTGTTGTAAATTCCTGATATGTAATCCTACTAAAACATACATTTTGATTTCCCTTTCAGTATTTTCAGTTCTGCTAAAACTGAACTCTTTAATTGAAATTCTAATTTTAAAGCTTTAATTTGCTGAAATTTGTTTTGGTTTTCAAATAGTGATTTGCTTATGAGTAGCAAAATTAATTTGATCTTTTGTTAAGAATTAAGATTGTGTATGTGTGCGTATAGCTAATATTTGATTTTTTTTTATTTTTTTTTTAAACGCATACAAAATTTAAGTAAAGGTTTGAGGAATAAACTCATAATTCTGATATTCCTGTTTTCCGAAATTTGGTGTACTCAGGATGCCACTTTAATTTTCAAAAAAGTCCTGTGTTTGAGGAAGGCAAGATATTTGCAGAAAAGTTTGAACCTCCTCCAGTTTTGAAAGGCACTTGGCATTGGAGTACTTTTAAGATTTTGTCTAGATATGGGCATTATCTGCTGCTATCTGGTAGAACAGTTGCAGAATATTTATACAAATATGCTTTGTTTTATAATTTCAGGACAAATCCTTTTATATTTAATAAATTGAAATAAGTTGGTTTAATAAATTTGTGTTAATGAAAATTTATCCATTGGAAAATTATTTCAGTATGCATTTGCACATTGTGAAGTTGCTACATAATGCTTACTATTATTCTTACCTTGTTTGAAATATTTGTTTGTTTTAAATATGATGGTCGCTATATGAAATCCCTTTCTTCCAGAAGTAGGACCAATAAAGTTCAAGTTAGTAATATTTCAGGACATGTAAAATGGGAAGATATTGAAAGGCTTGTCGCCAATTTTGGAACAGTACAAAAATGTGAACATGGTAAGTCCCAACTTATTACATTAGATATAAATATTGTCATAAATTAAGTACATTTTTATTTCATAAATGCAGTGTTTTTAATTTTCATCCTTTTGACATCTTTGTTGAGCAACAAGTATGAATGATGTCCACTTTTTAGGCTTCAAATTTTTAGTTACTAAATTTTAATGGCACTTAGTGGACGAGAAAAGAAAAAAAAAAAATTACCTTAAGTCTTCAGACAATCTTTGATTTTTCTGTAGTCTTGGATATGTTTTTTTCTTAGTAGTCTAAATTAGGTAAGAACTTGTAGTGTTGTTTGAACTATTGGAAACAATTAACAAAATTGTCTAAAAGTATTCAAATATTTATAAATACTGAATTCTTACTAACCTAGGTGAGGAAAAAATAACATTCTGTTAATTGGAATAACTTCAGTTAATTCTTTCTTGAAGAAAAGGTTTTATTTCACTTTTGTAGAAGTAAAACGTTGAAAAGATAGGGTAAACAAAAAGCACTTACATTATCAGTTATTATGATAAGGGAAACCAATGTTTCAAATTTGTGATGCCATAAAAATTAATAGATATTTCATCTGAGGAGAAATTACTATGTGTTATTACTTCAACTGAATTCTTCGTTGGTGTATACATTTAAAATATCAAAAATTGTGGAGAATTTGCTTTGTCAGTTTTTTTTTTGTCAAACGAGAGAAGACAAATTTTCCATTTGAAGGACTATTCCAAACTTCATGTTTTCTGAGCTCTACGATACCGTTGGTGCTAACAATTGTGATAGGGTAAAACACAGAAATAATTAGTGAAGTTGGTCTGGAATAGGCTTCTCACATGGTTATTGTTATTTATTCAAATTGAAAAAAATTACATCAAATAAGAAAAAGAAAAAAAAAATTGGGCTGTATTTTCCCATTTTATTGATATATAAAATTGTTAGTGTGAATAATTCATGTTAAATTCATGATAATTATGAGGATTGAAGATTAAATTGTCTAATTCCATTTACAACTTTGAAATTTGCCATTATGGCTTGTCTATTACATTCATTTCAAAACTCAAAATGAATTTTTTTTTTCAATATTTTTTACAATATTTAAACAGAATTTCTTAGTTTTTGAGTTAATTTTATCCCCCTTTATATTTGTATTGCAAAAAAGATTTGCAAAAATATGGAAAGTTTCTGCCATTTCGTAAAAACTTCTAGGTTTTTTTGCAGTTATGTGTGCATAAAAGACAAAAGCAAGCGTTTTCTCTTTCCCAAAGTTGATTGGTCAATCTTCTACTGTGCTGTTCCCAAAGTAAAATGAATGGCTAAATAGAAGATTTAAAATGGAAACATTCTTGTTCAGGACTTGACCCTAGTCCAAATTTTATTAAATCTTTAATTTTGTGAACTGCTTCATTTCTGCAAGGTAGTATATGAATCTGAAGAACAGGTAAAAGTTTAAAACCAATTTCTTCTTGATGAAATGTTTTTCATTAAATTATGATTTTACTTCCAACAAAAGCTCACGACTTTCTAAATGTTTATTGTGGTACATAATTATCAGATAAGTGTGTTAGTTGTGTTGAATTTCATTTTCAAGATGCTCTGTCCTCACTATCAGTGTTGTAGAATACGACGCAAAATATTGAATTTTCATAATACTGCCTGAAAAATATTAACATACTGGAGGGAATAATGGCTTTAGGCAAAATATTGAAATGTATAAAAGCTATAACTAAGCAAATGTACATAATTTTAACTGGAGTAAAAGTGAAAAATGTTTTTAAATAGTTTTTGATTGCAAAGTTACTAATAATCCTTTAAAATGTTTCTTCAGATATTTGAATGTTTTCTTTTCCATTTTAGATAATAGAATTTTCCGTATAAGCACATTAACATATCAGTTTTCCTAGTATGGGTTCATCTTGTCAGTAAACATTATGAAATTAGTCCTTTTCGGTTTGAAAAACAAACAAAAAGAAATAGTACTATCTGAAGCTCTCCTTAATATTACAGTTTTGTAATTGCATTGAATCTGACATGTTCATCATCACAAGTTTCAAAATTGGTGAGAGCCAGTTGAGCTTAAGTAAACAGCAAGTTTAGACAAAATATTTCTATAACTTTTAAAAAGTAGATTTAGTCTTTCCTGTTTTCCCACCACTTCAGTTTTTTTTTTTAACCCATTCTTACTTCCTATTAATTTCTTTTCTTTGTTTCAGAAAGTTATTTTTAATGCACCAGAGAAGCATTGCAGTCATAAAGACTGACCTGGTGTCATGTTGCAAAACATAATTCAAAGAATATTTTATCAGGTTCTCTATCTTTCAGTTGTGTGGAATATCAGTCGTACTTCCCTTTAGCCAAAAAAAAATTTTTTTGTTTACATTTTTTGTGTAGTTAAATTGTAGATATCTGGTATTAGTAGTTATGCAGAAAAAGTATTTTTGTTTGTTTAGGTGTTATATATGATGTCTGGAAATGGATTAAAACTTCAGACACCTACAACTTTGTGCTAAATGAAGTTTATTAATGAAAATAATCACAACCAAAAGCGATTACAAGTTTACACAAACTGTTGGAATGTGACCAGCTGATATTTGTTGATGATGAGTTGCTTCAAGTGATAAGTCGTGTTGAGGACAGATCTGATTAATAAGTTATGTACAGTATATGCTCCAATAGAGGCCCCGGCGTTTATTTGCAAAACTAGCCTCGGCTCCAGGCGCTTAATAGAGACCGGCTGCTATTAGAGGCCGGCCATTATTAACAAAAACCTTCAGAACGCAATATTTTTACACATAAATATCGGCTAATATTACAAACAGCTATTTTATTTGAATTTAACATGGTACATAAGACTGTTAAAGATAAATGGCAATGTCTTTCTGTACCTTTCGCTGCTATTCGTCGCCCGAATCCGAAATGACGGTCGGCCGGCTCACCGGAAGTTTCTTTCGCGTATTTCACCGCGCGAATCTTAAAGGCAATGCCAAATTACCGTTTCGGCGGCATTTTGTAAGGCAGTGTACCGTAAGGTATTACGCACGACTATAAAGATACGGACGCTTACACTAGTACCGGTAGGCAAATATCAAAGACCCAGCTAATATTAGAGACCGGCTACTATTTGGCCGTGTCCCCTCTGCAGCCCGGCGCTTATTAGAGACCGGCAACAATAAGAGCCTCGGCGTTTATTGGAGCATATACGGTAACTCAACTGGTTTCACTTCTGGATTGTCTGCGTTCAACATGTTATCTCATTATTGTGCAGGAGTATGGGCCCATGATGATTGACTAATGCCAACTGTTGGGTTGACAAGTTTCTGTGGAATTTTTTTTGTTCTGTCAATTCACATTGACCAATTTAGCCATCTTCATTTTTCCTCTAGCTGCCAAATGTCAGGGAAACTGATGCATAGTGTACGCCAGTTTCTCATCAACTTCTTGAATTGTTTAGTGTCTGATTTGATAAGTCCTTCAGCTTGGCTTCATTGCAAGGTTTATTTGTGAGGCTGATATCACCTGACTAGAATTTTGCAAACCAATGTGTTCATTGTGTCATTCTCAAATGCTGTATTGATGTTGTAGGTTGCCTTTGCTGCACAGTGTCTCAGTTTAAACTTGTGTAGGAAAATATAAAGCGACTCGGATCCATCAGATTCCATGAACCACACACCACTTGGAACTGATGCCTCAACCACCTGACCACTGTCTAATATGCAGCAGGTTTGCTGTTTTAAATTTGCACATCGCAAATGTCACCTGACAATGTTTTAATTCCTCAAAAACGGGCCAAGTGTAAGAGGTTGCAAAACCGACAATTCTTATTATTGCAGATGAAATGTTGGGATATATATAAATAATGCAGAATAATATCTTAAAGGAGTCCTTTTTATGTTGCATGAATTATGAAATTGCTAAGAAAATTACTGACGTGTTTTCGTAACATTGCTTTGTTCTAAGGAACTCTCGTAGGAAGCTTTTTTTTTTCATTCAGTGATATAAAAATCAACGTATTAATGTATTATAGGTAACACCAGGCATTAAGCCTAAATTTTTTTTATCTCTATTTTGCTTTGTAAACTGTAATATTCATTGTTTAAAGTTTTTAAAAAAATTATAAGTTGAGTCTCTTCTGGAATGTCTTCATATATCTATTGTTCTCATCTATCTTTGCCTTTAAATGTTTAGGCCAGAGCCTAATTACATCACTCTGGTATGTTACAAAGACCATTTGCTAAAAAGCATTGTATTTAAATAATTTGTCATGCAAACAGTCATAGAAACTATTGGTTGGTTGAGTAACCTGCATCAGTTACCAACGCAATAAGGAATTTTGCTTGCTAAATCAAATTCAACGGTAATATTGCTTATTCTGATCACACAATTTGAAAATTTGGAAATGAAAAGCAATGAAGTAGCCTGTATTGCAAAATCCTCCTGTTACGCTAATTTCTTATAGACATATACTGTGTAGCTGTTACATAATACTTTGTTCTTGTAAAGAGATATGAGAAAAGTGTTTTCTCTCCACTATGCCAAACTTCTTCAGGCATCCACTCAACCAAAAGAAATACAGCAGTAAAGGCTATTTATATATTTGAGAAGTTATGATCGTCAGTATTAAGCTTAACTGCAAAAACCACTTTGCCTCTAAATATGGTGCATTAAAAAAAACATGGTTGTAAAATATAATTTGTTATGGTTATTTTGGAATTGGGTCTTCTGGAAATAAACATGATGGGCAGAATTACCAATATAAATTTAAAAAAAACAAAACAAACCAGTTGGTTTCCATATAATGTCAGACATTACAGATAATCTGTAGCTTTTATTTTTGAGTTACTTAGTCATTGAATGAAATCTAACTTTATTGATAAATAGTTTAAAGTTTAGTGGTTTTTAATTTATCCTATTTAACTGTTAGCCATTGGATGGGAACCTTAAATGCATGATGATGTCTTTTGGCAATAACTGTTGAAATCCACATCTTTTGGATTTTAAAGGTCTAACATTTATCACATAGGTTTAACATTTGTCATATAAATTCAATTCAACTATTAGAATATCTGAGTTCTTACTGTGATTTTATTTTATTCAAGCACATAAGTAACTGCAAGTCCCGCGAGCCCTTGGGCCTGCATAGGCCTGTCGTGGCATCCTTTAACTTAACTTAAAGTCCTGAACTTCAGTGTTGACACTACAAGTCGGTGTAAAAAAAATAAAATAAAAGCATCCAATTTGACTTCTGCGTGTGGATGTCTAAAACATTCAGTATAACTGAAATGATATCAAACTTTCACTTAACAAAAATTAAAATTTTTTTTTTTTAATGATTCAAGAAACAAGCAATGTTCTATTTGTTGCCCG
This sequence comes from Thereuonema tuberculata, assembly GCA_023159025.1. Taxonomy (NCBI): domain Eukaryota; kingdom Metazoa; phylum Arthropoda; class Chilopoda; order Scutigeromorpha; family Scutigeridae; genus Thereuonema; species Thereuonema tuberculata. The sequence continues at coordinate 21,925,914 of JAFIDM010014012.1, forward strand.
GTATTCAACAATGCTCGAGTTTGGTCATCAAATCAATATTATAACCTTTCATTGCCAATTTTTACATCGATATAATATGCCTGATAATATTATGCTGATATAAGAAATGCAGTACTTATAAAGAAGCTTTAAAGAAAAAAAAAAGATTCGTAGTATAACATTGCTTGATAAGTGATCCAAATGTCATGCACTTTTCGTAGTTTAGGGTTACTTAGTAAGAAATATGGATGAATACTTCAGTACTGAGATGGTAGAAACAACAGCTGTCTGCTGACTTCATCCAGTTTTTTTTTTTTTTTTTTTTTATATTGGTAATCTGTGTAATAATGGTAAATTTGTAATATCAGTATTTTAATTGCAGCTGAATTTTGAACTTTTTTTTTTTGGTCTCGGTTCTTGTGTTTTCCAGTCAGTAGAACTGTGATAATTGATCTCCTTTGTTTCAAACTTTAACTTGCCATAATTATTTGCAAGTTAGCTTCATTTAAACTTCTTCAAATTACGTCTGTTATTACAAGAGGAATTAAAAAAAGGAAAAAGTTAATGAATATCTTAATGGAATCTGGTTAGCTGGTCCCATTTAGTCGGAAAGCTTTTTTTTTTTTTTTCAAAATTTCCAGCACGATAATGTAGTGTGTGGATATTATAATATATTTCTGGATAAGAATAAACACATATGAATCACTGGCACTTTTTCTTAACCTTTTTGTTCTATCATTTTTTTATTTCTTTTACAGTTGAATTACTGATTTTTGTTTTCTTTTTACATTTTTTCTTTTGTATGTAGAGAAGAGACTGTATCGTGTTTAACTTTTCCAATATCAGAACAGTTTGAAGGATAAAGTTTAGAATGAGAAGGGTTTGAAAATCTTAAGAAAAGAACGGAAAATACATGCAGAGTGTCTACAGAACCGGGAAATCAGGGAAAACCTGGAATTGTCAGGGAATTATGTTATTCTGGAAAAAATCGGGGAATTATCAGGGAATTTTGCAATTATTACTTGAAATCAGGGAAATTTTTTGATTGAACAGATCGGTTTGGAGGTTTTTCTTCTTTTCTTTTTTTTGTTGAACAGATTGGTTTGGAGGGTTTTTTTTTTTTTTTTCTTTTATCAGCGAATTTTAAAAGAAATTGTTCATGAAATCAGGGAATTTTTTTATTCAGATTTTGTAGACACTCTGGCATGACTTGATGCCCCCCCCCCCTTTTTTTTTTAAATGGAAGATATGAAGCTTTTGTTAGTTTTGAACCATAAGCTTAACAATATATATTACAAGTCTTAAAAAACTGAAGTTTTATTGACTAGTAACTCATATTTATGTGAATTCCTTGAGTTTTGTTAGATGAAGCTGATGCATAATCCATTTAAGTTACATATTAACTGTTATAAATGAATTAGATTTTTTTTTCCCCCCTCAGTTTAGACAAAATAATTTTCTAAAAGAACAACTTACATTTCCCCCCGCTCAATAATTTTTCCTTTCTATTGTTTTGATTTCTCACTTTGCTTTGAGAAGAAAGCTCTTCCTTTCATTTGCTGCTGCCAAAACCCTCACTTTTTTTTGAATTTGATAATGCAAGATTTTGCACGTTTTTCTTGAGTTATGTATGTTTTCTTTTAGAGAAAGCCAAGAAAATTTGCAAATTTCAAAATCTGCTTTCCCATTATTAAGCTGAATTTTTTTTTTATTGCTGTTATTTTACGTTGTAGGTTTATTAAAATCGATAATGCAGTAATAGGCATTTTAGAAAGTGGGAATTAAGGTAAAGTGATTTTTTTTTTCTATTTTTTTTTTTCTTTTTCTTTTGGGAATTCTAAAAAGTTTTGGCATGTAGCGTTTTTAAGGTAGCATGATTCTTTCAAAGGGATTAACGATGTGAGACTTGAAAGATAGATTTGGTGCCTTGTGAGTGTCTTCAAAAGTCGACTGTCTCAGAAATTCTAGTAATTTTGAGAAAGAAGGAAAAAAAACCAAAAAAAAACCAAACTGACATCAGAATATTGGAAAACAGTTCTTATATCATGTAATTAATGAGATCATTTCTAGATATGTTAGTAAATTTCTAAGTAAATTTAATGTTTTTAAATGAATAAATGTTCCACTAGTTTTGGTAGCTTTTAAAGCTTTTTAAATGCTTCTTTAGTTTTTGATGCAATATACATATAGGGGGACACAATAGTATGAACGCCCAAATGAAAATGAGCCATCTTCATTTGAATAGCAGAGCCACGCCATCTAGAATAGACATCACCATCTAGTGGCTGTGAAGGTATCGGTCTTATCAGATTGCATGGGAAAATTGTGCTAGCAGTGAAACGTATGCCTTTTTTAGACTTCAAAAGAGGCATGATCATTGGAGTTTGCCTTACTGGAGCTTCAGTGGTGGCAGCAGCCTCCCTTGTGGATGTTGCAAGAAGCACTGTGTCAACTGTTATGATGTAAAACATGGCAAGACGTCATCTGTGAAACAGAACAGTGGGCGAAAGTCAAAGCTTACTGACAGGGATAGATGGGTATTGAAATGAATAGTGACCAGACAGCACAAGACAACAGTGTCCCAGATAACCTCCTAGATGAACACCCATCTCCAGGAACCCCGTATCAACCAAAACTATCCAACGAGAACTGCATGCTGCAAACATTCATGGCATAGCTGCTATTCCAAAACCATTGGTGATTCCATGTAATTCGTTAAAGCGATGGCAAAGGTGCCGTGAGCATAGACATCCTGTATGTACAATGAATCAGTTCATTCAAATCGGTTAATTTGTTCAGGCTTTAATTTATCAGAAATTAAAATAAGTTTCTCTTGTAATATCTAATGAATTGAAGATTTTAATGCTTCTTGATATATTTCTTCAGTGTACTCTTAAAAGTATTGTTCTACACACGAAGATTGCAAAATCTGATTTGTAGTGTAGAAATGAAGAGGAATATTACAAAATCAAATTTTGTTTTCAATGTAATTTTGAATTTGCAGTATTAATAAAGTAAAATTACAATTTACATTGGGAATTACATCTTCATTTGATTGCTGTATTATGGTTGCTGATGCAGCAGTAAATCTTAATTTAATCTGCAAGGATGTAGGAATGCAGTTCAAAAATGGGTAATTTTTTTTTTTCTAATGTACTGGCATTTTCAGGTTGCTTGACAAGTGTTCTTTCAAAATGAAGTTAAAGACAAATAAAGAAGCAAATTGTAGGAGGGGATTATAAAGATTCTTGTAGTAGAGTTTCCAGTTTTCTCATTTCTGATCACACAAAATTGAATATTCTACAGATTTTGACAAATTTCTTTCCGTTGAGTGAGAACAATTTGAACGAGAAGAACCAAGTCTCTCTAGACTTTTCAAATTCGTCTTGAATCTACTGTATTGGAAATCTCCCCCCCCCCCCAATTTTAGAATATTATTGAAAACATTAAAATTTATTCATTCATAATCGACAACTAAAATGTCTTCCTAAAATTCCTGTGTAGTATAATGGACGGAAAGTCCATGTATCGTTTGTATGCGTTTTATTATAACTTTTTAAATGTATTGTAACGAATTCAGTTGAGGAAGAAAAAGATTCTTCAAGAAACCTGAAGAAGTTTTTTCTATTGAAAAAAATGTTAATAAAGAAAGGAATTATCATGATTAAAGAAAGGAATTATCATGATTAAAATGTATTGTTGGTTTCTTAACTTACTATATCAGAAGTTTGTGCTAAATAGTTTTTGGCAGTTTGTTTACAATTTGCAGCAGTTTATTTTTTTACATTGTTTGTAATTTGACTCCGCATTTGTACGAATTAATAGATCAAGATAAAATTTTAGATCTTAAATAAGTTCACTTCAGATTCAAGATTTAAAATTTTATCAACTAATTTCTACTGCCAGTCTTTCCCTCCAGCCATATTAATGCTTGCGTAAAGTTAACAAAATTGTTGTTCAGAAATAAATAAATAAATAAATAAATAAATAAATAAAAAGGTTTTTTACTTGATCAAATGTTATTTCATCTGGATTTTTGAAGTGTTTTGGTTTTTTGACTTTCCTCACGAATTAAAAATGAAATATCCCAAAGGATATCTTATCTTTTTTTTATTTATTCCTTATTATTAAATACCTGTATGAAGGATACTTTTTTTTTTTGGAAGTCATTGGTTCAGGAATTTTGAAACATATAAGGCTATTTTTAGAGCAGTTTTCCAAATTGAAGTGAATACTTAACACAGGAGTAGCTTTCAAAAATGTAGTTTAAAAAGAAAGCTGTTTTGACAAAATAGAAGCCCTATCACGAATCCAGCCGTGGAGATAGTACATCCCAGGCATATTGTTTTTCTTTTTTATTAACTCCATTACTTAAGTGTATTAAGATTAAGAAATATAATCCATCATTGGATAAAGACTGAAAAGTATATATATTTATTTTTAATATAACATTAAATTTCTAATTTTTCTTACGATTTCTTTATGTTGACTACTTCTGTGAAACAAAGCAGAATAATGTCATCAATACTATGGAGAGAAGTTTGTTTTATGAATTTTTTTTTTAATGTTTAGTAGATGTAAATTTACTTGGAACTGTATATGTATATATTTTATATAAATTCCTATATTAATTTTAAAATGGCAAGATCTCATTTCAATTGTCCTTTTATATCCTTTTTGTAATCAGGTTCTTGCTATTTTCAAGATAAAATTTTCTATTGTAATTCCAGTAGAGTAAGTCATTGTTTTATAAACTTGCAATGATCTTACTTTGTTGGTTCACAATCAAAAATTATCTCTTATTTTAACTTGAAAAGTGAAAGTATTTTGCTTATCAATTTTGTTTCTCCCTCCTCCCTTTTTATTTCTCCTTTTTTTTGTTTTTTACCAAGTAAAATTGCCAAAATTCTATCAGAAAACAGTCAAGTTAGTGATAGGAAGTTATCGATGGCAAATTTGAAAAACTTAGAAAGAAATGATAGGGGTTGGTGATGTTTTGTTACATACTGTTAATTTTGTAATGAAATTAACAATGTGCCAGTGCTGGTGAATTAAAATTTCTTAAATCAAACACATACACACTCTGCTGTCTTTATTACATTACACCTAGTAAGTTTTTAGAAAGAAGAAGAAAAAAAATCGGAATTGAAAAGTTTATTATTGCTTCAGTTAAAATTAAAACGGTACTTTGGATCTGACTTTGCACACATTTTTAATTGCCAATATTTCATTTGTTTTGACAGTAATTAGATTTTTCTCTTAGTTGCAGGAAAAGATAATACAAGTACTGTAAATGTCACATTTGAAACTCAGGAACAAGCTCAGCAGTAAGTGGAAAAATTTTGATGTTCTAAAATCTTAATTTTTATTTTTAAGTTGACAATTAGTAAATTGAGTATCCTTTGAGACTACTGTCTTCAGTTCCAATTCACTTAGCTTTAATATTTTTAAATAATCATTAAAACATGTACTCCTTTTTCTAAATATTTCCTATTAAATCTAATAAGGACTAAAAGCGTAGAACTTAATCTTCACGTAAATATTTAGAATTTCACTGATAAGGTGTTTGCTTGAACTTAATAATGGAAGTTATTTTTATAGATTAGTATTTCAACAAAATACCATTAATTAGCATGTCCCACTGTCATGATTTAATTTTGAAAGGGTCATTCGTTTGGGAATCAAGTTGCTGTTGACTGTTTTCTTTTAAATGAGGCCGTTTCATTCTAATTGGTAAAATTTTCTGCATCAGTAGTAGCTTATCGGTCTAATAAGTGAGAAATATTCTGAATGTAATTAGTAAAGATTTTACTTTGATTCCAATTTTATTAATAAAAAATGATATAGTAAAACAAATCCATTTTTTTTTAACTTTTAAGTGTTTTGTTTAATAGAATATTTTTCTTGATATTGATAAAACTTGTAAATCGAGAAATATTGATTTTTAGAAAAACTTTTTTTTTAAATGCCCTGAAACAGCTTCTCAACTGCTGTGCAACAACACACACCAGACAATTCTCAGAGTGCATCTGTAATCGTCAAATGCTCAGGTCTAGAATAAACCTAGACTGCATAATAACCTGGGCTAACATAAATATGAACTAATTCTGTTTTGTTCTAACGATTAAGAATAATAAAATAGTAAATCAATAAATTGGCTTAAAAAATGTATTTCAAGTATCTGCCCCTTTAAAAATACTGTTATATTCACTTGTTGTAATCTTAAGTATTTTTCCAAGGATTGTATTGTAGAAGGAAAAGCAATGAAAAGTTTTTTGTATGCCATGGGATTTTAAGAACAAGGTTTAACGTGCTGCTGGATTTCTTCAAATACAAAGTGTGCAGTGACACAAAAAAGGTTGAACAGCACTGCCCCAAAAGAAGACAGCAGGAGGATTTGTGCTCTACTTGTATTCCTGCAGTTTATTTGTATGTTTGTTAACTCATTCAAAATGCATAAAGATTTAGCCACATTAACTTTCTAGTATTACTAATATTGCAAGCTGTTTTTAAATGTAAATGTCTGTCTCTTTTGCATTTTGTAACAGAATGAGGGGATTTTGAATTAGCTAGCATTTTCCAAGTGTGAATTGCAGCTATTTACATAAAAAGTTAAAATATATTTGTTGATGTGGATTGGGCAACATGCATTTGTAATATATCGCTGCTTAATATCTTACGACTTAAAGAATATTTTGTGCTTCATAATTTCAACGTAAAATATAAATATAAAAATTTGTAGATTATGAAACTTCAACAGACATACTTCAAAAGTGGAAGTTTTGTAAATTCAGGTGAATGAAAGTGGAAGTTTTAAAGAAAAATGGGATTGTTAATTCTGAAAGCAAAGGAATATTTTTACCTGCTGGGCTAATGCCAAGTAAAATAAGGCATCTTGACTTTTTTACCTTTAATTTTATATCAAGAAAAATTTTAATAGATTGTTACCATAGAAGTGAAAACATATTGATTTCTGCTTTGGAATTTAATAGTTTAGGAATTCTAAAATAAAAGGTAAGCAGAAAGAATTTCATCCAAACCAAGGATCTTCTTGAACAGCCTACTTGCCATTTGCCTTTTTCAGAATGTGGTTTGCAATAACTAGTTTTGACAAAATATAATGTAATTTGGCATACTGCAGTTACAGGGAGGACATTCTTTTGTAGGGTACAGATGGCCAAGTAGTAATGTTTTTGAAAGAGTTGGAATACATACTAGTAGGGTCAAAAATAAACCGAAGATTTGTAAAAACTTTTATTACAAAGGAAATGCAACCTTTAACACAACACCACCTTCAAAGTAAGCACCTTGGACAGTGGCAGACTTCTGCCAGCATCTGTACCATTTTTCAAAACAGTCCTGCAGGCCATTTTTGGTCACTTCCTTCAGAGTGTCTTGCATAAGTCTTTGGTCTAAGTGAACCTGTGCCCTTTGAGGATGTGTTTGACCTTCGGAAACTGTTAATAATCAGCTGAAGCAAGATCCAGAGAATATGGAGCTGAGGAAGGACAGGTATGTTGTTGTGAGGTATTTGTTCACCTTGAGCCAATGGTGTGCTGGGGCATTGTCGTGATGGAGAATCCAATTCTTTCCTTGCCACAAATGAGGCCTCTTTTCGTCGCGCTGCATCACGAAGACGTTGAAGAATGGCAACATGTGCTCCTTATTGAAAATTTGACCTTTAGGAATGAATTTGAAATGTACCAATTGCTGGATATTGAAGAATACTTCCAACATAACCTTTCCCTTTGATCTGTCGGCACGAAATAGTTTTTGTCGTGGTAAGGAGGGCGATTTCCATGTAGATAACTGCTATTTGGATTGTGGGTCGCAGAGAAAACACCATGTAATCATCTTTAATCATCCTGTTCAAAAGATTTCGATCCTGATCCAGCTTGTCAAACCATTAGTTTTCCACTAACCAGTGCTTGTCTTCCTGTTGCCCATTGATTAACATCCTTGGAACAATGTGGTTGCATCTTCAAATCATTATGGAGGATAGTTTACAGAACCATGACAGATTCCCAATTTGTTTGCCACATCTATCCTCCTGCAGTGTCGACTGATCTCTGCAACAACCTTGGCAATCATTTCATCATTTCTTGTCAATCTGGATCTTCCCGATTGTGGATCATCATCCGTGGCAACGCGACTGACTATGAATGACTCTTGAACTTGGGTCCTCGACATTGCTTCCTCTCCCATATGCTTTGCGTAACCGAGAAAATGTCTTGCCAAGTTTAACACAAAATTTGATGTTCACTCATTGCTCTTTAAGCTTTTATTTTACCAATCCGACAGTACTGCTTTACAGTACAACGCACTGAAACATTTTAACCTTGATGCACTAATGAACTGTGCTGTGTTAAGTCATATGACATCAGCTGATCCCTCTGTGCAGCTACAGGAAAGTCATTGAAAATATAGCGCAGAGGCAGGCAAAGTTTGGTTTATTTTTGACCTATTTGATAAAATGAGCAGGAATGTAAAATAAAATCAAAACATAGTGTATAGGGTTGTAGTTGGAAAGAAAAAATGTGTATAGGCCAATAAGTCATTTAAAACCTTCTTTTTTCTTTTTTTTTTAAAATTAATTTCGACTAGAAATTGAGGGAAAGGAAATGGAATCTTAATTTTAAAAACTATCAGGGGAATTTTTGATATTTTAGAAACGGTATTTACAAAAGCGTTTTTTTTTTTGTATGGTGGTTTTAGTGAATGAGTATTTAAATGTACTAAATGTTGTTGTACCTCAAATGCATGTTTGAAGTGATAGGAGGCAGTATTTATGTATTGGTATATAAATGCAGATTTAAGGGGTCTTTTATTTTTCCTTTAAATCCATTTGTTTGTGTCAAAACTTTTTTTTGGATGTTGGCATTTGTTAATGATTGTTCAATTTTAGCAGTTGATAGATAAAATGTTATATTGTTGCATAAAGTTTTATTAATTTTTCTTTTATCATTTATTCTTGTTTATCAAATATACCCTAACAGATGAATTGATATCATATGTAGGCTACTCTGACTTTATCAAAGACATTTATCATTTATGAATATTAATTTTCTGTTGGCCTATTAAGGTTTTGCTTCTCTACCTGGAAAGGTGTCCTGAGTTACAGCATTGCTGAAAAGGATCTTCATTTATGAATGTTAGCTTTCTTGACATTAATAAAGGTGTAATGATATGATAAAATAGATTTTGTTTAATTGCAACTAGTTGGTTAAATTAACAAGATAGTATAGATGTTAATAGTTTCATCTATAGAATTCATAATCTGGCCCGTATACATAAATGTGAAGATGTTTTGACTTGTTTTCTTCCCTTTCTCTGAAAACTCTTTGCTTTAATGAGGCAGATATATTTCTAGTTTTTCATTTTCGATGTATTCAATTCGTTTTAAATATTTTATCACTAAAATTTTATTGTGAGGATATTTAATTGCATTTCTGGATTGTTATGAGAACTTCTGAAATGTCTGATTTTTATTGATCAGGGCAACGTGTTTCTACATTCGAAGGACATGTGAATAGTGGGCGAAACAATGAATTTTCATGAGTAATGTTGGGTACTATGGCTACTAATACATAAGCTGTATGTTAAACAATCAACTTCATTTGCATTACAGATTTGATTTGTCTGCAAGTGCTGTGTGCCTCTGTATTTCTGCTGGCCAGAATTTAAGTTTATAACACTTCAGATATCTTCACGATGAATAAATATATTATCAGTATTACTAATACTTTCTGCTTTCTAATGTAATTTTGAAATTATGTATGCTATGAGTCAGTTTTTTTATTATTATTTACCGTGTATGCTCCAATAGAGGCCCCGGCATTTATTTGCAAAACTAGCCTCGGGCTCCCGGCCATTATTAGAGACCGGCTGCTATTAGAGGCTGGCCATTATTAACAGAAATCCTTCAGAAAGCAATATTTTTACACATAAATACAGGCTAATATTACAAACGGCTACTTTATTTGAATTTCATATGCTACTTAAGACTGTTAAAAGATAAATGGCAATGTCTTTCTGTACCTTTCGCTGCTATTTGTCGTCCGTTTCCGCAATGACGAGCGGCCGCCTCACTGGAAGTTTCTTTCGCATATTCCACTGCGCGAATCTTAAAGGCAATTTCAAATGACCGTTTGGCGGCATTTTGTAAGGCAATGTACCGTAAGGTATTACGCACGACTATAAAGATACAGAAGTTTACACTAGTACCGGTAGGCAAATATCAAAGACCCGGCTGCTATTTGGCCGTGTCTCCCTCTGCAGCCCAGCGCTTATTAGAGACCGGCGACAATTAGAGCCTCTGCGTTTATTGGAGCATATATGGTATTTTATTTTTATTAATGTTTGCAGTGAATAGGAACTTTTTTATTGCTTAATAATAAATAATAATAATTGCCTTATAACTTAGTTATTTTCTTCTTGATTTTCAGGGCAGTTACACAGCTGAATAATTATGAATATGAAGGTTCACTGCTCAAGGTAGATTATGCTATGGAGCAAAATCGACAAACTAGACAACCACGTGGCCGCCCCGGTACAAGGGGTGGTCTTCAATACTCAGGGATTCCAGGAAGTACTTTACGAAGTACAGATTTTCCTCTGAGGTAGGTGTAGCTTAAAACGTCTTTTACAATACTTATTTCTATTTGAGAGCTTTTTTAATAATTTGACTTGGTTTAAGAATAAGCTAATGTTAAAATTTGGACAAAAGGTTTTCAATCTGCAAAACAGTATTCCTTCCCTCCTGTACAAAAACTGGTTAACCATTCCAATTTCAATGCTGTTATTTTAAAATTTAATTTAATTACATTTTTATAATTTGTGAGCTAATTGTTTTTAGGACTTCTGTTTTCTGCTTTGCTTAAGAAATATTTCGGTGCGTATCAAAGAAATAAATTATGAGAATGGTTGCGCCTGTCGTTAGTGACTCTGTGACTGTTATCTTCTGTGTGATAGAACATGCAGTTCCTCAGAAAAATGAATTAATCACTGTTTTATTAGAAAATTAATTCCTTAATTTTTTTTAATTGGGTCATTCCTAAACTTTTTTTTTAAATGTTAATCTAAGATTGAAGAAGTAGGAAATGTTATGTACAGGGTGACCCATAAGTCTGGACCCAAAGGTTGTAATGCGCTGAGCACCATCCTGTTGAAGCCAAATCGGGAAATCCCCTTCTGGTTTTAAGATTGATAGTAATTCTTCCTCCTGGGGCGTTTTCAAGTATGTCTCCCATCACAGTCTGCTGAAGAAAAAAAAAAAAAAAAGAGACCGATAATACGACCATTCCACATCCCACACCAGACCATGAGACGATTGTCACCTTGTGTCTTGGAAGCCTGCATCAATGGGGTTTTTGTGGTGACCGGTAATGTGTGTTGCTTATTCACCTCCCCGTTTACGGAAAACTTGGCCTCGTCACTGAACAGGAATAGTAAAAGGAAAAGTGGGATTAACCTCAGATTGTTACAGAGCCCATTAGCAGAATTTGACTCTTCAACCGGGATCATCCTCACTTAATGTTTGTAACAACTGCATCTTGTACCGATACAATTTACTGCTTTTCAGAATACGGTAGATGGACTTTTAGGGATCCTCGCCTCTGCAGATAATCTGTGGAGGGACTTCTTACGGCTTTTAGAGTATGCTACCAGGCCATTAAAAGTTCATCTGTTGATGTCCTTGCTGGTCTTCTGCGGGGTTTTTCAACCACAGATCCCATCTGCTTGAATTTTACATGCATGACAAAGCTCGTGAAGGGGTTTTCCCAACTTGGTTTCAACCTGCCGCATTACACCCTATGGGGCCAGAGTAATGGAACACCTTGTAGACGTTTCTATATAAATAACATGTATTTAATTTATTGCACTTTTGAATCTTACACATCCCCCCCCCCCCATTAAGTTTTTTACCGTATAAACTAATTCAGAAACTTGGTGTTAACATTTCTTTTTGCATAAACTTCAATTGAAAATTAATATACAGTGGAATTACATTAAAGAATATGCACTGCATTGCAAGTTAACATGATAGAAATATTAAACTTGGAATTCATATTTACACTAACAATTGCTTTGTTCTGATTTAAATACCACTTTCTGTCAGATTAAATATGAAACATATGTACAGGAATTTTTTTCTTTGAGTTTTACTTAATTTTCTATGTAGTCCCTAATTCTTTTAACAATTTTCATGTTGATTTTGGCAGTCTTAAGAATTTCTTATTTAGTATTTTCAATATCTCGCCAGTGATTTAAGACCTGTTAGTACTTATGGTGGTTTATAATTACATTAGTGTGAAATCCTTCAATCCTTTATGGAATTCGATTTAGCTCACCATTGCAAAATTCCAGTGTATCAAAAAAAAAAAAAATCCTTTTATTAAATGGAAAATATTGGAATATTAAAAGAAATGATTAAGAAAAATTTATTTACAAAAAAATTATAACTTTGCATTTTATGTATAAATTAATAATGTTCTATATATCTTTTATAACTGACAGCTTTAGCATATAATGAACCAGCAATGTGATTTATTTTATAGTTAATATAAAAATATTGAACTAATAACATAACAAAGTTGGATCGTATGAAATACAAGCTCCTTGAACTTTTTAAGCATTAATTTTTTCAGAATACAATTCAATAAAAGTGTAACAATTAACAATAATAACATAAATATGCTTTTTCATCTTACTTGAAACTGTTTTTTCAAACTTCAAGATTTTCTCTGTCAATTTCCCCTGAACTTTGATTTAAGGGAATGAATGTATTTGTTTTTTATTCTAATGGAACTGTTCAAAATTTTGTTTATATAATTTCTTTAAAAGTACTTTAATATGAAATTGAATAAATGATAAGTTGATACTTTATTTGCAAATGTTTGGTTTTTAGCAATATAGTCATTAATTTTTTTGTTTTTCCCTGATAGGATTTTAGTTCTCAGTGAAATGGTGGGTGCCATAATAGGACGTCAGGGAGGAACCATTAGGCAAATTACACAGCAAACAAGGGCACGGTAAGTAAAAGCAAATGCTGTAAATTTAACTATTAATTTACGATTCCAGAAGGCCCACATTCTATCAAACAAATAATTTTCAAACGTAGTACTGTTCATCAGAATAGGGTAATATGGTGCCTTAAAAAGTGACTTTTTGTAAGCTGATCTTGACAAGGATAAATTGTTATTCCCATCTTTTCCCTTTTTAATTTTCTTACGATAACTTGATACTTGCAGAATATATCAAAAGCGTTTCTGGTAATCACTATTATGTTTACAAAGTTTATCTCCTAATCTGATTTTAACTTTTTTTCCAAGAGTTAATGTTTTTCAATATTTTCAAATTATTCTTCTTAGTTTCTATTTCACATTCTACTAGATTTTTTTTTATTAAACTTGGGAACTATGAGGGCTTAAAATTGGAAATTCCGTGAGAAGATAGGTCTTGACGAAAGACCCCCAAATTACAGATCATGTAATTGATACAGTGTCTAACTGCTTCCCTGGTTTCTATAGCAAGTTTTGAATTAACAGAATTAAAGAACTATGGGCAGAAAATGCTCTATTTATAAGCTGTGAATTTTTCTGATAATACAAGAGAAACCATTGATATATCTATCTTCAAATAAACTTCATTATGGAATTTCACAATATTTCTCAACTCGTTGTGGAGCTTCAAGTAAAACTTCCATAATTATAAAAACCTGAAGATATATATATTTAATAATATTTTGAAGATTTGTCATTGCCTTTTTTTTTTTTTTTTTTTTTTTTTCCCCCCTGACTGCATCATCCCTTATCAATGCTTGAGGGTAAATTTTGTCCTTTTTGGCCTTACATGAAGAATCAAAAAGCAAAAAGTTTGCTACTAATTCCTTCATCAGTTCCATTACTTTTTTTATCCCTTTAGAAATATAACCGATGCCTGTGGGTTTTTAAAATGTATCTTTTAATCTGTTAGTTTCCTGACATATGACATTTTGTGCAAAAGGAATAATTTGTCATATTTTGTCATTGTATTAGTTAGTTATTCTCAACAAGCCACATATTTAATAAAATAACATTTTACGTGCGTGAAATTACTTTTAACATGAACAAATTAAGCCAAACGCAGAAACTAAAAACAATAATTACATATTAAAAAAGCTCACAATCGATTTCTCCAGCACTCTGGCTGGCTTCATCAGATGCAGTTTGTGCGTTTGGCTTAATTTGTTCATGTTAAAAATAATTTCACGCACGTAAAATGTTATTTTATTAAATATTGCCTATTACTTTTTCAGTCTTCATTCCAATTTCAACCTATAATAATCAACACTGGACAATAAACAAGATCTGCTCTATATACCCTTCTCCGCCTGCAATAATGACTGCCGAAATTTGAATACTCTTTGGATCTCGCCTATTTCTGTATAAAAAGACTTAAGCTTTGTATTTTATTTCATTTTATTTTGTAACTGCATCTGATGAAGCCAGCCAGAGCGCTGGAGAAATAGATTATGTGAGCTTTTTTAATATGTAATTATTGTTTTTAGTTTGTGCGTTTGGCTTAATTTGTTCATGTTAAAGCCACATATTGTTATGAATATCAATTTCTCATATAAATTCTCACTTAATGATTGATCATTTTGTCAATCAGCACTTTTTTTATTTTAAAATACAGTGGAGCACCGTTTATACGTTTTTCAAGGGACTGAGAAAAAAAAACGTATAAATGAAAAAACGTATAAACGAAATTCATAAAAGTTACGAACAATTTCGTAATAACCAAGAATAAAAAGTCAAATCAATACTTCTGCAACGCCTCTTACTATATTAAAACATATATTTAATAAAAAGTCAGAGGAAAATTAAAATATTACATGAAAATGAAATACGAGTATTGTAATACAAAACTTTTTATTCCCGATATAAGGTACAAGTAGTTTTACTATTCATATTCATTCAGCATTTACAAAATATTTGGTTATTTTAGATTGTAGGGCTTTTTTGGAATGTACAGAAAAAAGTTCATTGTGCACAGTTAAAAGTGCCATCTTAACTTTATCATTTAAATCACTGCTAATGAGGTATTCTTGCAAGGTGTTAAAACCCGCCAAGGCTTGTTGAAAACTTGGCTGAGGTTTTTCAGTGCAATTTTCTAAGACTGCATGCCTTTTCTAAGATTGGACAATCGACAGGTAGGAATCTGAGGTTGAAATGGGCATTTTATCTCTTCTTGAGTTCTTAAAAAAACGTATAAATGAAATTTGCGATTTCAGGGAAACGTATAAGTGAAATTATTTAACGTTAATATGCATTGGAATTTGCCGGGACCATTCAAAAAAACGTATAAATGATAAAAACGTATAAACGAGAAACGTATAAACGGTGCTCCACTGTAGTTTCGAAAAGAACATGTAACCCAAACTGTGCCACAGAAATAAGTCGTTGAGTTTACAGAGATATCACACTAACTTTTGTAGGTGTGTAGGTTGTTTTGTTTCAGCAGATTTTCACTTCGTGAATTTTACAATTAAATTTTAAAATGAATTTTACAAAATTTTGAATGAAATTTTTATAAGTTTTTTGAAGTTTGTTGAGTTTTTATTTTCCCCCCCGAAATGGTAAATTTTTGATTCCTTGCCAGATATTGGAAATGTGAATTGCTAAGCTTTTCTGAAAAATAAAAGAAATTTGTTGTTCTTTCCTTTATGCTTTTAGTTTGTCTTGTATAAACAACTAATTTATATTGTTAATGATTTTAGGGTTGATGTTCATCGAAAAGATAATGCTGGCTCTCTTGAAAAGGTAGGAATTTCTTAGAAGTATTTTTGCCTGGATTATATAAGATTTAGTTGTAAATTTACTGTTAATGTTAAATTAAAATTAAAATATCTGCAATAAAATTATCACAACCAGTGCTATGTGAAATAACGTCTATTTAAGATGTCTTTTTTTGCAACTTACTAGAATATTGATTTTTGTTTTTTTTTTTTTCGCTGATTAGTCTCCAAATAAAATGAATACTCCTATTCATAGACTTAGTGGCAAAACACAAAAACATTTGAATCTAAACAACTGCTTATTTCAACAAATTTGTAGCACTTTTGAAAATTTGTGGTATTTCAATTTGCTGTGGCTAGTCTTTAAAGTGTTTCTAACAAGGATCTATATAGTTTACCTTCGCTTGTTCATATTTAATAGTTTTAGATGAAATACATTAGTACAATAAAAAGATTATTTTTACTAAAGTATAATCATAATATTAATTTCAAAAGTCATCTTAAATTACTGAGAATGACAACCATTAAGCGCACACTATGCAGTGATTGCAGACAATTTTTTTAATACCCAGAGATAAAAACTGAATATCAGTATTCCGTACGAGTTTGTCCGTAGAAGTAAAGTACTTTAATGGTATTTTTATTCAACTATAAATTATTTTTCTAGTTTTTTATGTGAAATACTATTTTTAATCAAGAGTTTTCTTCATTTTCTTTATTTAATTTTATATTGTGAATTTTAAAGTGATATTGTAGGCAGAATATAGACTAATTGCTTTTTTTTTTTTTTTTAATTCCGAAAGAAAAATATCGCCACTGGAAAACGAAAGCTTATTTGCTCAACTTTGTAAGGAAATTAGGAAAATTAAGAACAAAATAAGATTTTATGAAATGACTGGGTTCTGGTCACGACTCACAGTTCTAATTAAATACATAAATATTAGGGATAGACGAGACCCGATATTTCAGGAAATTTTCGGGAAAATTATAATCCCGTTTATTGGGCGGGATTTGCTTTACTTCGGGATTTCTTCGGGATGGGATTTTGCGATTTATTTAAATTCAACAAAAGGCTTAATAATGCTGGGATTATTAATCCTGGCAGCTGAAGACTACAATAAATCATTGAGAAATACTCTGGACTATTTATTTTCCTTCTACCTCCCAATATTACATCAACAACAAAGTGTTTTCGTCATGGCGTTAGCGATCGACCAGCGAAACCAATAAACAACAGACGACGGCCTTCGTGATTTCAACTAGCGACAGACATAAAAATGTTTTTGTTTATTATTATTGTCGTCCATATCAAGTTTCAAAACCCGAACAACTATTTCCCATTTACTGAAGGAAGGACAATCCCGTCCCGATTTTCGGGAGGGGAAAAAAAATCCCTTCCCGTCCAGTCCTAAAAATCCAATCCCGTCCATCCCCTATAAATATAAATACAATGAAATGCGAGCGCTTTCGAGATGGTCTACATCTCATTCTCAAGTGGAGAAATGAATAACATATTTCAAAAATAAGAAATGAGGTCCAATGGACGTTTATTTTTGAAATATGTTATTCATTTCTCCGCTTGAGAACGAGCTGTAGACCATCTCAAAAGCGCTCGCATTTCATTGTATTTATATTGATGTATTTAATTAGAACTGTGTGTGGTGGCCCAGTCATTTCATATTAACGTAAAACATCTTTAATTAAAATAAGATTTTCTTAAACCTCTTTTAAAAGCTTAAAATGATAAATATTAGCCGTGGGAAAAGAAAAAAAAAAAACCAACAAAATAAAGAGTAGACTTTGATTTTTATAAAAATTTTGTTGCATTTTTTTTACTACGCATACTTTCTAATAAAAAATTCATAGATTAGGTTTGTTGCAAAACCATTATCTTGATTTCGGTAATTTACTGGATTGTGAAATATAAGTTTTCTTGAAAGTAGATCTAGAAGTTGTTTTTCTTGATTGAAGTGAAATTTAGAAAATGCGATAGTCGAATAGTGCCTAAGGAAGCGACTAGTATGAAGATGAATCTAGATATATGAATAGTGAGGCAGTAAAATGAATGCACGAGAGGGAATGAAATTCCAAAATTGTTAAATCATTACAGAAAGTATTTCTTCACACACTTTCAATATATATTTATTTCAATAAACTGAAAACTGGAGAAGGAATAATTTAACCTAGTTGAAATCTTTTCTTTTTGAACTTCAGAAATTCCTGGTTTTGATAATTTGAATTGAGTAGATTTTTGATAATTTTTAAGTATATTCATTAAGTATAAACATTTAATTAGTAATTATTTAGCTTATTTTATATTATGTTTTTTTTTCCATGTATTTCCATTGAAATTTTTAATCATTATTTATTTAAATTAATTAAATAAAAGAGTTTTAATAGAAGCAGTTATTTAATGTTAAAACTTTGAAGAGAAAGGAATATTTGGAAGCCTGGAACGAATTATTTTTTTAAAACAATAAAAATACATTTGCCGAAGTTTGCAGAGCTTTCTTTTTAAAATTAAAGTTCTTTGCGTCTTTTCTTGGGTCTTTGCATTGTAATGACCTGCATTTATCTGAAGTAATAATTAGTGTAGACTAGACAATAAAAGATTGACGAGAGATTCTGAAAGGCAAGCTTCTTTATTCAGTGAAAAATACTTTTAGTCTTACAAGGGTGTATTTAATAGCAGTAATAGTTTACAAAAGAGGAGTTTTTAATTATTTTCCACATTTACTAATTTTTTAAAGTAGATAATTCAGTTACATGAATTGATATACTGTAAATTTATAAAATAAACATAGTAATCCCTATTCCTTAGCTACCCATTCTGTACTGCAGATTTATACTTTTGGGAATGTTTCATATAAGCTTTGATTTTGGTTCATAAGTAAGGAATTTTTGGTATTTTCTTTGAATTTTGGTACATTTATGATTTCCTATCACAAATGTTAATCTTCTCTAGTAGGTATATGAATTTGATTGGGGGGGGGGGGACCCAAAAAAACCTCAAACTTTTTATTAGTTTAGTTTAAAAAGCAGTTGCACTGTGGAGTGAATGGAAGTTTTGGGCTGTGTAGGCTTTAAATTAAATTATGAAAAAAATGCCATGCCAAAATGCCAAGTCTTATGGGCAATTGAATATTTAAACTTTTAAAATTATTTAAAAGATAGTCATTTGTGTATTGACATGAGAAGTTTTAAATTCCATTTTCTATTCTTATGTTTTAATGGACCTTGAAGTACAGTTTAATACATAAAGCTCTTGCATTGCTATCAAATTTTGTAAAGCATGGATTTTTTTTTTTCTTTTCTTTTCTCGTACTTTTCTTGAAAGGTAAAACTTAGCTTTGGAATACTGAATTGTTTGAATGCGAAAGCAGTTAGAATACTTTCTTATTAACACCTGGTTCTTCAAAATGGATTTTTATTTTTGAATATAGTGCTGGAATTAAGAATTCTACTACTTTAATCATGCCATCTGCAGAGTAGACAAAAATAATGGAAATGCTTGCCATTTGCAAGTACAGTAGAGTCCTGAAAACTCGCCACTCGATAACCCGGCAGTCCGGATAACTCTGCCACCCCTGGCAGGGCAGAAAAAACCCGCGCGCAGACCCGTTACACGTTAATTTATATACAGTTCAATGTATTAGGTATTTTCTTTTAAGTTTATTTGGACAGTTTAAGTTGGAGTTACATCATTCTTTGTAAACTGTTGTATTCTCAAGCAACAAATAAAAGTATTTCATGATGAAAAAAATTGTACTTAATTCTTTTTTTAACATCTTTCTCGATAACCCGGCAGTTTCACAAACTCGGCCACCCTTCGGTCCACATTAGGCAGAGTTTTCGGGAGTCTACTATATCTTAATATGGAGTTGCTGATTCTGAATCAATTCAATGTGGGTTTTATGTCTACAGGTCTCACACATAACATAACTCTTTTGTATTGTTCTTCCTGTAAAAATCTTTGCCAAAAATGAGGAAATCATACTTATTTTCACATACTGCTTAAGGTTCTCATTTGTTGCTTGGTTTTACTCTTCACACCAAAGTGTGATCTTTGTGTCTTGAAGGTCCATGTTCTGTAGATCTCTTTAAGTGTTCCCAACATGGCGAATCCCTAGAAGAATCCATAGAATTTCAAGGGAAAGATACTGAGGTGGTTTCCTCTGTAGAAACCTTAGAAAATTATTAAAGAATGATTTCAGACCTGAAGAGAGAAAGAAGGAAGCAGACAAGGAAAGGAAATTTTTCACAAACATCCATGTCAACACCGGGGTTTGAACCCAGGAGTTTCGTATCTGCTTGACAGTACAGAAGATTTTTTTTTTTTTGCATCACTGCATGCATGTGGTGCTGTAGGTATACGTTGAAGCTCTTACACTATGCTTCAGAATGATTCAAGGTTTTTGGAGTCCCATGCTATAGCTGACCACACAATGTTTTACAGTCAGAATCAGTATGCTGCTTTCAGATGTGTGTGTATATATAAATTCTCCTTTGGTGGGGAAAAATTTCAGACCAATTGACATGGTGCAAGTTTTCTCCAGTATGTTTTTTTGGAATTGATGTCAGTAATGTGAGATTTGTATAAAGTTTCGAATGAGCTGCAATGGTTGAAATTGGACCTTCTTGATAAGTATTTAACTGCTGTTTTTGCTCAATTGCAGTTCTGTTTTGTGGGCAGATTTCATGTCATTACTTTAGGCTCATGTCTGAAATTTTTTCTAGAGTTTCCACATTTGAGATACAAGGAACTTTTCTGTTTGCTAGGCTGCCATAATCTTAGAAACTGTTTCTTTTTTGCAATAACGAAGATTTTGGTTTTTACAGTCACAGAATCCCTGCTAGATGTGCACCTTGCTTTGAATTTACTGAGGTCAGATATTTTTCATTATTACCACACAACAGGCATCTTATCTGTGATTGTAGTGATTAAGGAATAGCTTGCTTCCTATTCTACCCAAGTATGTTTGCATGTGATACAACAAACTACATCGCATTGGCAGTTTTCATAAATGTCTTCTGTGCTTTTTCAGTGGTGGTTTCCATTATTCAGTCTATCCTATAGATTTGTAAAATATACACTTCTACGTTTGTACTCTTTCTGGATATTTGAGCCTTTCAAGATAGGACGGGTTCTATTACTAGCATGCACATAAAACATTAATTACTTCAGGCATTTCATAAACTAACATTTTGTAGATAGTTTTTATGGGCTAGAGAAGCCAGAGTTTAATCCATAGCAGAGATCGGTGAAAAATAGAACTTTCTCAGATGTACTCTTCTTTCTATTGACATTCTCTTATTTGAGAGAACTACCTTTTTCCTAGGGATAAAAGCAGGCCAGTGCAGGTTACCATATCAAAGTGTTGTCCCTCTGCCCACTTTGATTCTTAACCTTTAATTTTAATGTAGAATTTTTATAGATTGCTTTTCATCTTTATGTGAACATGGCAGACAATGGTTTTTTGCTCTCATTGATTGCTTATTCAGTATTTCTTCATTTTAAATTATTGTAAGAATGATCTCCTTGTATAATTGTTCTTAGTCTTCCTAATTTTTCCTTGAAAATAGAATTTTATTTTGATGTTTACGGTTCATTGATTTATTTGATGAAGTACTTTTGTCAGGCTGTTCATTATACAGTTGTTTGAAATACTGTTACTTTTAGTGGATCTAATTGAAGTTTGTTAAAATATTATAATGTTCTGATAGTTCTAAATGATATTTGTTACTTATTGATCGTGTGCTTCCTTAAGATTTTCATTGATATATCGTTTTTATCATGTGCATTCTAGTAATTCAAGTGTATGGATACCATAATTGAGATACATTGGTATTTTTTTTTTTTCCAATTTCAACTGTAATTATCGTATTGAAGATTTTTGTTTTTCCAAGACTTTCACAATGAGTTAGCTTTTTTTTATATAGGGTTTTACCTATTGCTATTCAGATTAATTGTGGTAGAATATGATGAAAAGAATTGCATAAAGAAAGTATCCCTTTTCAATGAAACACAAGAATCTTTTAAGAGATGTTCTGATGAATAAGTTGATTTTCTTCACAAAGCCTACAGTGTAGCTTGTAGATGCTTAAATTTTATTAATGTGAATCAGTACATATTTGTAATACACTAATACATACATTATATAATGATAAATGCCAATCGACAACATTATAGCAATTGGTAACTTAAATATTCACGACATTTTAACTAAAATTAAAATATATGAGAAAAGGATATTACTCATTCGATTTTTCGGGCTGGGAAGAAATTAAATTTGTTTCCATATTTCTTAAAAATCACCTGAGTCTAATCTTTAGAAAAATGCTATTCATTGATGTATAATGTTCCTGAAAAGTGTTATTTTCTTCTGAAGGATTTTAGATCAGCTTTTATTGTTTTTGTTTGTTATAATATCTCCTGACCCCTTTCGTCCATACCGAATTAACGTCTAAATTTATTGCCTTGAAAGCCAATATGTTTCAAAGTAAATCACATCGAAGTTGTTTAATATGTAGGAACTTTATGAAGATTATTAAACGTTTATCTATAATTTAACTTTTTTTTTTTTGAAAATGATAAGAGCAAATATATTTAAAGTTTAAGTTAATATTGTTAATTGTGTTGCATAGGCATTCGGGCACTGAGCTTTTCTTGAAAGATAAATTGTTATAATTTTCAGTTATTTTCTTTTTAAAGCTTTTTGTTTTCTTAATTTCCTTTTCAGTAATATTAAAAAGTTAAAATTTTGACTGTTATTTAAAATACTAAAAGTATTGGTAACTTAGTTGATAGTAATCCTTTAAAAAAAAAAAAATATTAAATATCAAATATTTTAGTTATTTTTGAATTGATCCAAATATATTTTATGTTGTAATTTTCTTCAAAATTCTAAAAAAAAAAAAAATAGTCATAAAATTGTAATAACTTGTCAGTTGAAAAGGAAATTTCCTACAAAGAATCAAAGTACTAATTTATCAATTATTTTAAAAAAGTGAAATTAATTTCTTTGCATATTATATATAAGTGAGACTATATTATTTTTAAAATAATAATTTTTCTTTAGTTTAAATTAAAATTAACTCAGATATATATACTCCTATTATTCATGGTTTTATTATCTTATTATAAAAGTTTTCCGAAGAACAACAGGACTGGTTACCCCAGTATATACCTTGTGAGGCAGGCCAGTTTTCAGTAAGCTTTCCTTTATTTTTCTCTTTCTTTTGTTACCACTAAGGATAAGAAAAAAAATATATATATATATCCATCCTTATATAAATCTGGTGCAATTGTATTTTGACATAGAATTAAGTCTGTAAGTTCTGAAATAATATTTTTTAATATATGCTAATTTTGAATATTTCTTTATATTAAATGGAATCGTAAATATATCAGAAGAAAAATATTTGAAATGAAATAATTAATAAATACTAAATGCAGTGATTTTCAAGAATCCTAGATTTTTTTTTTTTTTTTTTTTTTTTAATTTTTAATTTTTTAAATGAAAATTACTAGCATTTCTTTTAGGTTAGCATTTATTTCCCAGTTTTCCATTTTAAATGTGTTTTTTACATAGATTATTGAAAATGGTATCTTCAATATAGTTAAATCTTGAGGCAGATTGCTTTTATTGGCTAACAAATTAAACTATAATCATATAAAAATGTACTGTTATACAAAGAAATATCAGTAAATTCATTGTTGTGCCGCTGAGCTTTAATTGCTGAAATTGTGGATATCTTAGTTTTAACATATGGGAAGATTCGTACCGAGATTTAGTGTTTTGCATATTATGAAATATCTGCCTTTTTAGATTTTGCTATATGAATTAAGCAAAACAAATAAGCTTATGCTTTCAAATATTATTAGGTAAACCTTTAAATTTTAATATCTCTGAACAAATTCTTTGGAGACTTGAATCAGAATTTATATTAAGTATTCTCACTGGCCCTTATCCTTTTTTCTGATGAACTTTTGTTTTAATTCTAAAAATAAAACAAAAGAAGTAAAAGCCAGGATAAGCATGTTTCCTTTTTTAAAATGTATTATTGAAGCACTGTTTGTGCCTTTTCATAAATTAATTACTTTCTAATTAGGAATAATGTGATTATGGCAAAGGCTTGGTTATTGGTCTTAACATAGTTGGAGATTTTTTTTTTTTTTGTTGTTGAGCAGTTATGTGGTGGAGAAAATTGTTTGTTAATAGTTTTTCAAAATGCAAATAAGCGAAATCCTTAATCTTTTTATAACAGTTAACCTTACATTATCTCTCCTCCTCGGAAGTTTTTAAATTTAAAATTGTTTCAAGAATAGGTCAGTTGTTCATAATTTTTATTTTTCAGTCAACTATAAGTTTGTTTTGTTTTGTCCCCCCCCCACCCCCACTTTTTCCTAATGTTTCAAAGGTTTTTCTTCAGAAGATTTAATGTGGTTGTTTTTTGATCATTGATATATATTTTTTTCTTTCTCCTACTCATTACATATTTAGTGACTTCAATTCTGTTAACTGTTATTCTGCATCATAATCAGAAATCCTTAAATTTAAGTGTTCTTCAAGAACTCTTTAAATATGCTTTTATTATCTGCCTTGTGTTGTAATCGAATATTCCATAACCCTAAGGTAAACTTTTAATCCACATTGAGATAATACACATTCTATTGTCAATCACTTCCTTTCCCAAAACTTGTTGAACCATAGAGTTTGAAACCATAAATCATGAACAAAGATTTAAAGTGTTCGGTAAGATTATATACATTAATCAAAGCTAATTGAATGGCATTGATTTGTACAGGCAAATGATAACGTTTGCTATTTTAGTAGTATTTGAGCAAGTCTTCATGTCCAATGAGATCAAACTGATCTCGACTGTTTAAGACAATCGGTAACCCTTGGCTTGAGTGACTTTGAAATGCCTTGTCTATTTAAACATAAGCCATCATAAAAATAAGCTAATTGCAATAGGAATCGTCATAACTGTTAATAACAGATGGCAGCATGTTGAACTACCACATTCTGATAAACAATATTATGAGTGGATCTTAAGATTTATTTTTAGCTGACAATGTTTGAAAATACTACTAGACTTACTGACTGATGAATGATAACAGGCAACTGTAATGCTGGATTAGTTGACTTGGGATAGAAATTTCCGTTGTTGCTGGGGATAGAAATTTCCGTTGTTGCTGGGAGGATCTTATTAAATATTTAATTTTGTTACTTTCATTCCCCACATTGTGAAGTACAGAAAAGCCAACCTATCATACTGCATCACCCTTTGGTTGTAGATAGCTCTTGTTAAAATTCTGTATCTGAAATAAAACACTTCCATTAATCACTGTTTTCATGTGATGAAGCAGATCTCATCAAGTCTGTTGGATAGCTTAGAATATGTCTATAACAGTCAAACTTAGTCTTGCCAAACCAAACTGCATTGATGGAACTTTGGATTTTCGATGTTTAATAAAACTCTTGCATTGTACATTACTAATTGCAGAGGAAGATATAATGCATTGGCTAAGAGTCTGAAAGGAGTGCAAAATATTTAAATGGCAAAATTTCAAATAATGATATGGCATCACCTTTTGATAAATAGAACAGGGTTTTGCTGTTTTCTTAACATTTCCTTTTTGATTTTTTTTAAAAGCAACTATTGACTTAGCTGCCCATTCCCCACTTGACAGTCTATTACCACACTTAAGTCTGTGTGATTTTAGAATACTTTCTCCTCTTCCTGTTGACGAATGAAGTCTTTATACCTCACCATTTCCTTGTAACATTCATTATTCATTGAAAAACAAAAATAAAGAATTTTACACATACAATTTATATCTATGAAGGCTTTGGTTATTTTCGAGGGCTGTCAAGGGTGTTTACATATGTAAATCGTAAACTAAGTAAATTTACATTAAAAAAATGTTAACTTTAATTTACCTTTTTTTAAAAATTTAGTTTGGGATTAAAACCTCTTAATCTGATCTTTCGTTAACATATTTGGCCAAGCAAATTTTTAAACTTTGAATTGTCGTCAAAGGGCCTTGATATCGCCTCTCCTGCTCTCTTTAATTTTTGCTCTATTCAACTGAAAAACAGGGAAAGTTCATTAGAAATAGATTCACCAATTTCAATAATTTATTCCAATGAAATGTAATATTGAATAACTGCTACATTCTCTTCTGAATATTTAAAGTTAGCTAAATTTAAGACATGTAGTTTTATTATAGCTTAGAAAAATTTCAATGGAAAGAATTGAGTCCTGTTGATTTCTGACTAAAGTAATGTGCTCAGCAATCTCCTTTCCAGGCCATCACCATATATGGTGCTCCAGAAAACTGTACAAATGCTTGTAGGAAAATTTTAGATGTTATGTATCAAGAAGCCCAGAATACAAATAAAGGGTAAGTTACTTTTATAGCAGGTATAGTATGCTTTTGTATAATATTTAAGAGCAAATAAGTTAAGGCAACTTTTCTTTTTTTTTTTTTTTACTTGCAAGAATTCAAATATTACCTACAGTGTTGTTAGATTATTAATTACATTTTTCTGTTTTGTTCAGAAGTATATATTTTGATGTAATAACAGTACATTTAATCAGAGGCTTAATCTCTGCATTGTTATTGGCCAGATTTTTCCATTCTCTTGACTCTTATTCAGTATGTAATTAAAACATAAAGAGGGGTAAGAATAAGGATGTTTTTTTACATACAAAAATTATCAATTGAAACAATTCAGAGCAGTTGTGTAACTTGTCAGTTGTGGCTGTTCTGGCAAATATAGTGTCATTTTTCAAGGCACATAACAATTGCAGTGTTTTAATTGCAAAATTTTAATTTTAAAAACATTTCTTGGCCTATCGGAAAAGTTACTGTGGAGTTTCTGAATGGTTTTGAGATCGTCACCACTGGGTAGTCCACTTTCAAACTTGACAGTTTTTGAAAGAAAAAAAAAATCTTATTAATTAATAACAAAGAAAATTTGGGTAAACATTGTTAGATTTTTTTTTTTTTTTTCCTTTTAAAGTTTCACTTAGGCCTATTATTTGGTAAGATTAAAGATTACTTCTGATATCTAGAAATTAGTAAAAAAAAAAAACTTGTATGATTTCTAGAAATTAGTAAAAAAAAAACTTGTAAATACTGGTAGTGTGAAACAGTTGACATACTGTGGCCTATCGACCCTTGATACTTCATAAATAGTTTTTTTTTTTTTTACTTCTGATCTTAACATAGACATGTCTTATGCCAAAATTATTGCACAAAGATTGGATGAATAACTATAAATTGCAAAAGCTAAGATTTCAATAACTTGCGTGTTGAGATCTCTGCCAATATTCGTGTCTCTCTTGCTTCTTCTTATGATTGGGAGTATACAGAACAAACTTGACACAATGTTTAATTAACAAAGAAGCATGCTGTAACCTTAATTGGATATTGAACATTATATTGAAACTTTTTTTTTTTTTCCTGTTAAGAACAACAAAACCCAGATACTCAATTTTTGTAATAAGTGGGATTTCTCAAAAGTTAAGGATTTTCATAAATGGAATGCTGAGTTGTTTCAAAAGAACAGTTGTAACTGGGATTATGAATAATTGGATTCATAACAAAACTTGAAGATGTTTTGATACATATGGAAATTTTTAAAGATTAGTTTCAGAATTGTCAGATAATGATGGTTACATTGGTTATGTTTGATCTGAACAAACCCAGAAGTGAATAAATATTTGACTTTGGTAAAATTAAGTGGAACTTGAATTTAAGTGAGTGGGCTGAGGAAATTTAAGATTCTATATGGGTCAATCAACTATTCTTTGTACTAAACGCAAGCGACAACATAATGATTTTCTAACAAACAAAAATCGAAAATCTTAACTTTCCTGTGGAGCACATTTTAACGATTAGTGAATGAAGTTTTAGTTAAGATAACGGGCAGAGCACTGTTTTTAATTTGAAAAGCAATATTTTGCTTTATTTAGAGAGATATGGCGGTAATTTGACCCCTGCGGGACAAAACAAAACAAACAGCCTACTTTATTGTATAATATTTCGGATTTTTTCTGTCACTGTCACATATCCTTACTATCAATTACTACTATTTAACATATGTTTTGTATATTCAATAGCAATCTGTATTAAAATATTCGCTTTGGGAGTTTGGGAAGCCTCTGAAGTGACAGGAAAACCAAATATTCGTGGGGAACCCCCCAAGTTACTGCAAAATTACTATAATATTTGTAATTAAACTAACATCGGTCACTGTGTAAAGCTTTTGATCAATGACCTAATAATACTTTGGGGTAAAAATAAAAGTCCAATAATTATTTTCAAAAACAATATTTATTAAATTTGTGTTCGGGACACACTTGGGTACAAAGAATAGTTGATTGACCCATATATGCTGGCTTCACCCAAAAATTTTCAAATAATTTAAAGTTGGAGGACCTTTTTCACATTCAGTAAACTTGGCCTTGAGGTTACTTACACTTGTTGTTAGTTAACTAGTTGAAGAGTTTCACAAGCGGAATAATGTGAAGCAGTTCAATCAAACACTTGCAGTTAGGTTGATTTGAATCGTGTGGCAATCAGTCTTACTACTTATTGTAATGACTTAGATCTCAATACTTAATTTATTTGAAAATTACATTGAATTAATAATTTCATTTGGCATTTGGAAATGTTTGAATTTTTTTTCTTTTTCTAATTGCAGTGATATTCCACTAAAAATACTAGCCCATAATAACCTTATAGGGCGAATAATTGGTAAAAACGGCAATACTATTAAACATATCATGCAGGAGACAGATACTAAGATTACAGTTTCTAGGTAAGTATCGTTTTTAAATTTTGACAATTTTGATAAGAAATTAAATATACTTGCTTCTATCTATTCCCTTATGATACAAGAATCTTAAATTATTATTGTATGTGTTAGAAAGGCTATAACAGATGTAGTTTTGGTTGCCCTGAGATGAGTTTCTTACGATTAAACTATGAACATTAAGAAAATTAAGACTAGATCATAATTAAACAAATTCGATATATAACCTCTTCTTTGTTCATAAATATTGAAATTAAAATTTTTCGAACAGTTGATGCTTCACTGAACTTCTTAACACCTCAATTTATTTGACCATTTAAAATGGCAACTCCTTGCACCGATAAGATTTGCACATTGAACAACTAACTTAACAACTCTAGACAACTTATACTTACGTGAGTGCAGTATAACCTATGAACATTAATTGAATGAAAATAATGGAAATTCTAAGTACTTGTTGCATTCTTGTTGTTAATCTTAATTTCTTTTCTGGAAAAAGAAGACATCAACCATTTATCGGCTTTGTAAAGAGTTTGTATTGTCTAGATTTCTGAGTAAATAAAGCAAAAGATATATTACTGACAACTATTTTTTGAAAATCTCCCCCCCCCCCCTTTTAATGCTGTTTAGATTCTTGTATGAATATAGTAGTAAAGATAAAGAGTTTCTAGAAGTTGTTGAAGGGCTGCAAATTTCTTAATTCTTGAACAGTAACCAAAAATTGGAAATTTGCACATTTAGAAATACAAACATCTTTGTGAATTACAAATAAACTTGTAAAGAATATGAAAATGAAAGCTTACTTTGGACAAAAAAAAGATTATAATTATGTAATGTTGATAATGAGTTTTGTGGTGGAAATGGGGCTTCAACTAAGTGGATACATATATATTCAATTTGTAATACAGTAAAACCCCGTTATTATGCTCGTCAAGGGACCATGAACTACAAGTGTAATAAGCGGGAGGTCAGTTTTGTCTGTTTTTTTGTTGTTGGTGGCAGATGTTTACGCCAACATGTGTAGTGCCTATTTCCTCTACAATTAAAAAAAAATTAATTTTAAAACAATAAGAATTTAGTTTTACTTTGAATTACTCATATCAGTACATCTATGATGAAAATACTGCAGATAAATATCTACTTATTTGCATTTTGTTTCATGGTACATTTTAAGTTATTGAAAGGGTGATCCTTCTTTGGTTACATAATAGACTTAATGGATGAAGACCAGAAATTACTAAAATGTGTTGCAGTCTCACAATTCAATAATAACTGAGACTATATCTAGAAGCTGTAATTGTAGAACTTCGTTTTGACAATTTTTGGATCTTACATAATATTTGAAAGGTTGATGTATTAGTATGCTAATATATCTTGTTTAATTTTGGTAATTATTTAATGTAGAAATTCTAAAAAATGGTGTCAAATTGTATTTGGGAAATTAATTTAATCTCTTGCCCTGAAAAGGATTTTCAATTAACCCTTTGCGGTCATATGTCTATATATAATTGACATTCAAGAAATGCCCCAATGGTCCTACGTCGATATATTGTCGACATGATTTTGTTTTTTGACATGCTAGTGTTGTCCTTAGTCGACAATAAACCACTGTGAAGATCGTATTCTATTTCTAGTGTCTTTAGTTGAGGTTTCATGCCATCTATTGAGCATTTGCTAAAACACATCGCAGATTAGCTGACACAGAAATGCTGAAAAGTCAACCACACTTTTATCATTTTGAAAATAAAAAGCACAGAGACCGCATTGTGTGCAGTAACTGAAAAGTGAAAGGAGGAAAAAAAACTTCTGTTGCTGTAAAATCTGCCAATCTCTGCACTGTGCCCAGGTTTTGGAAGATATACCATGGCAAATTTCAGAAATTAAATTTTTTTCATGTAATTTAACTTTTTACATATGTTTTCTATAATAAATTATATATTCTTTTAACATTAAACTTCAAAAAAAAAAAAAAAAAATTCGTTTTGAAGAAAAGTTATGTCATTTTTTTTATCCTCAACATCCTTAACCTATGATGTCTTGGCTGAGGACATTTTGCTATTTGCCTACGACTGCCAAGGCTAAGCTTCTCTAAAATGAGAAAAAGCATTTTAAATATATGTGACGGGGATCATTGGAATTAAAATATTTGAACAGAAGAATTTATAATTACTTAACTAAACCTTTTTTTTTTTTTTTTTTTTTAATATGCTAACACTCGTATTATAAGAAAGAAAGAAAAAAAAAGTTATTTTTAAGTAATTATATATACAGTATTTGTTTTACTTTATTTTTCTGAATTAAAATACTTCTAATTAAAAAACTAAAATTCAGTTAGTGAAATATTACATTTAAAACTCTTACATAAAAACTTATTTTTTCCTAAAATAAAAGCACAACTGAAATAATTTTAAATACAAACAGTAAATGAGTATCGTCACAACATAAGAAAAAAGAAGTTAGTTAATTAAGCAACTAATCAATTAAAAACTAAAGTAAGCGAGAATATTATTTATTTACTTCTAATCTTAAATTGGTTTTCTGTCTAATATTCATAACATAAAACAGAAAAAACTTACATTAAGCTATCGTAAAAAAAGAAGGCCAAAAAAAAAAAAAAATTTAAAAAAGCAGAAAAAATCAAAAAAGAAAGTTAAAAAATTAAATGAAATTGCATCCCATCCTGCATGGGATTCAATCTCCGGACCCTTGGATTTGCAGGCCAGCAACATACTGTTATTCCACAGAAACATCTGCATTCTTACGACGGCAGTGAGCTTAATAAGGCAATGTACTTAAAAAATCGATGAAAATAACTCCGAATATCAAGAATTCTGTAGGGTGTTGGCCCCAATATGTATATATAATATTTTTTTTTTTTTTTTTGAAGTACTTCATGTGTACTTTCATCTCAAAAAAGGCACTCGCATTTGGAAAAATTCTGTTCCTAATAACTTTTTTATATACTTTTTCAAAAAATATGAAATTAAGAAAAAGAAAACTGTAATAATAAGGGGAGGGGGACTACAAATGCTTACATGTAAATTTACCTTTAATTCATTGTACTAAATAAATCTAAAATTGAAGGAAATTATTTTAATTTAAATCTGTCAAATGATGTTAGTTTAAATTTAATAAAGTGTAAATATATTTGCCATGTATTATTATATTTGTTTCCAAAGAAGAGTTCAGAATTCTATTTATTTCTATAGTTTCTCTAGCTTTCTATAGCCAAAAATATGTCTGGTTTAGTAGCTTCTACTACAACAGATTTCTCTGCCCCCATCAAAAAACAATGAGATACTTAAAGAGTTTGGAGGGGCTATCATTGCAGTCAGTGCCTAGCAGCTGCAAAGACATCCCACCTTGCAGTTAATAGTAATGGCATTTAACACTATATACTTTGTACATTTTGTATTTTCCATAGAATTTCATGGTGAAAAACGATCTTAATTTCTGATTCTGTGAATGTGTTGAAAAAGTAAGTTCTTTTATTGAAAGGAACTTTGTTATAAATAAGTAAAATAGGAGAAATGGAACTTGGATTTTAATTTATGCTTCAAAAGGCTACTTGCAATTAGCTGTTTACCAAGATTTCTTACGGCTTTGACTAATATTATTATTTTTTTTTTTTTTTAAATCCAAGTTACTTTGCTTTTGTGAAATGTTACAGAATTGCTGTAAATGTTAATGAAATCATTGTATGGAGTTTGGAGATTGGTTGGTTTAGATAAATACAAACTTAGCAATTCTATAATGTGCAGCTACAGAAATCTTAATTTTAAGGTTATCTATATAAAACTTTTAAATGATTTGTCCCAAAAGATTTTGAAGCAGTTTAGTAATTACTACATATTATTAATAAAAATTATAAATGCATTAATGATTTACTTTTTTTTTTTTATTTACAGTATCCATGATGTAAACAGCTTTAATTTAGAAAGGACAATTACCATCAAAGGTGTAGTTGAAAACATGTCTAAAGCAGAAGCAATGATTAGTGCCAAACTCAGGCAAAGTTATGAAAATGATTTAGCTGCTATGGCAGTAAGTATCTTTTTGCCCCCATATAACTAAATGACTTCAATCATCATGGCTATTTTAAACTGAACTGAATGTAGTTGAATTGTTTTTGATGGAAAAAGGAAAAAAAAAAAACATGTTCAGTATTTCATGAGATTTGTTGAATACTTTTTGTTAAGTGTATAGTCTTTTTAAAGTATGTTTTTTTTCTCCTACAAGTCATGTAAATTATTTATGTATTTGTATTTTTACTATTGTTAATTGACTGTAGGCTTGAAAGTTTCATTAAAAATCAATTTAATTACATTCTTCTTGTGAATTTGTTTTAAATAGTGGTTAATAATAATAATAATAACCCTGCTGATTAAATAGGAAGAAGTAAATATTAAAGTATTCAAAGAAAGTGGAGAAATTTTAATATTAGCTACTTAGTAACACTTAGTAGCTATATAAATAACTAAAAACAAAACAAAAACACTAAACACGTTTTTTGAAATTATCCTTCCAAATACATGCATCCAATAAATACAGTCCTTAGCTTTAAAAATGGCGTAACTTTCTCTTATCTTGGCTAATTTTTTAAAGTGCAGGACTGTTATTAGGAAATGAGACCATAAGTAATCCATTAGCATCTGGTCTGGACTTGGACGAATTAATTTTGCTAGGTGGATATAGGGCGTTGTTCTCATAGGAAAAAAAATATATATAAATATGGATTGCTGTAAGAAAAGTCCATGCCTTATAAGGATTTGAATCTGTCCTGAAAAATTATCCCTATGCTATATAATTGCCAACAGTTGTCTATTGAAAAAAAAAAATGTGTATTAAGATGATGATGATAGAGATTGGTTAATAAGCTGTAAAAAGACACTTACCCCAAAAGAACATTGCTCAGTGTCCAGATAACGTGTGCTTCAAGGTTGTCTGTGCCATGCAACGATAAATCAGTTTCTTCTAGTCAGTGCTCAAACAGAAATCTTGTAGCCATGACATAAAAGCATTGATTATCCAACATAGCTGGTGACCACGAGGTCATCCTAAATTTAAGGAAGTGAGATTATATTGTTTAGATAGCACTTCTGCTAAGGGTACTTGAAAGTTAAGATATTACTTTGATGTCCAGTCCATGTGAACCCTATATATGTTCTTGAAAACATTTATGCCAATCCAACAGTTTTTATCATATCTATTTCAAACTGGAACTGCTGCTGCTGTTTCACAACAACAAAAACTTTTTAAGATTCATTTCCATATTGCATGTGAAGTTATGAGCTAGATGGTGCTATATTTAAAATTTCTGGGTTGAACCTTTTCAGGTAAACATTGATATAGCAGTGTTTAAAACTTACAATGCGGAATTTGCCATTTGTCTATTTCATTGAAGAAATCTAGTTGTGATAGAGAAATATTCTCTCATAAAATCAGTGCAATGGAAACACAGGAAGTGCTTCCAAATTTGTTAAGATAAGTTATTTCCTTGAAACTCTTTAGTTCATTATGTCCTTATGTTTGCTGATATTGTGGATTGAAAACACACTAAAGTATTAAGCATAGGGTCTTGTCAGTGCAAAATGCATGACAGCAGGATTTAATTAATTGTCTTTCGAATATTACAAATAATTAATTTCCTGTAAGTAAAATCTCCAAAAAATATTAGTATCTAAATTAAGAGGGTGGAAGGGGGATTCGTCTCAAAGCAGAACTTTACATTGCTGTATTTCCTCATCATATTCCGAATGTAGAAATTTAATATTTTTAATGGTCCCCCCCCCCAATTTGAACATATTAAAAAAAAAAAAAAAAAAAAAATAAAAAATTAAATGACCCCACACCAAATTTAAAAAAATAAAAAAAAAAAAAAAAAACCAAATTAAAAATTTCATGAATAAAAAGATGATACACAGTAATTGCATAAAAGAAATAAACTAAGCTAAGCTAAAAAAAAAAAAACCTTGGTTAAGTAAAGGCTTAATTAGCTTTGTACCGATAACAGAAATTTAAATATGCTTTAATAGATTAGCTAAAAAAGCTAAAAAGTTATTTGAAACCTGACCTTGTCCAACAGCATGAGGCATTATGCGGTCGGAAATTAATTCCTCCTTACAAGACAAACCTAATAAAGCATGTTGTGTTGTGACTTATCCTCAGATCCATTTTTCACATCATTAGTTATATATTTGCTGTTTGCATAACTTAATTGAGACGCACCTGTAAGATGATGACCAGACTTTGCCTCCATGTTAAAAAAAAACAAATACAGAAGAAGAAACCAAATCCAAACCCACACCAGGATTCAAACCCAGGTTCAGATGTATCAGTCTTGTGACAGGTCGTTGCTTTGATCATAATACCCGAATGGCTCCTAATAGTGTAATGGCTTCTCTAACAAGGATTGCACAGAATAATTTGTTCTCTGGAAGAATTGAGTTAGCTGTCTACATAGTTTTATGTGAATTATAGAATAAACCATCTTTAATGTTCACAATATTTCATTTCTCTGTACAAGAAACTTCCTGAGGACATTTTCCCTTGTTGTTAGCTAGTTCATTTGAAATGGACATTTCAAATTGACTTTAAAATTTCTGTAATTCATATTGTGGACTTTCTTGTTTACTTGCACAACGTTATTTTCCTATGGTAAGCAAAGCTTGAGAAAGTGATATTAGTTAGTATAAAAGGGATGTAAAAAATTAAATTTTTAGATTTAAAATTTATATATAAATTCTGTATTTACAAAAATTGAGAAATTGCTGCTGCTTTTTCATTTTTTGTAGTTTTTGGTAGCCCTTGTATGACTTACTACCTAATGCTCACCTTTATTTTCTGATTCCCCCCCCCTCCCTTTTCGAATATGAGTACATGTTCAAATAAAAATTGTTGATGCAGATTTTCAATTTTTTCTCTTATTTTACAAATTCAAAAAATATATATAAAATTTTGAAGAGCATGAATGAAACAGTAAGAAGTAGGTAAACAATTGTCCAAAGCCTAAGGACGGATGACATTTGTACCTGTATTTGAGAAACAATTCATGACTGTAGCTAAATACGAACACATGATGTGACACACAAAAAACATATATATTGTAAATGAAGTAATAAAAAGGAAGTTGTAATAAAGATAAAATGATAATAAATTATCTCAGTCTCCAGAAGTGTGTCTACTGCTTTTGAACAATGAGGGGTGCATTTGTCGTACACGAATGGAAATCTTTGCCTACAGCACTATAGAACAATTAAGCATCTGTCCCTTTCCTGCACATTGTGATGGTATGGTGTGAAAGTCTAGAATCTGAGGAAAAACTGAAATTACTCGTCTACAAAGAGTACAGTGACCCATTAACGACTTGTCCAATTTTGATGAAGTTGACACCACTTCAAAGTGTGTTATGGTGAGCTCTGAATAGAAGGATGCAAACTATAGGCCTTTAAACATATAGCTTGACATGTTTTAGACGTCTTGCCACGGTTTGTCAGGATATCCACATTCCTATGCTGGAATGGAGGCAACTCGCAAACTGACCAGCTGTGGTAGATGTGTTACGTTTTGCTGTAACAGCTAAAAATCTGCCTTCATGCATCATCATAGAGTGAGGGTAATGTTTTCACTTGTGTCTGGAATACAATCTATTGCTTTGAAAAGCTGCCCAGAACCTCGATACAACTGTGTGAGATCCCAAACTCCCTGGAAACATCAGTTACTCTGCGGCCTTCTTCTAGCTTTCCTATTATATTCATCCCTGCTTGAAATCATCTAGATGATATCTAGGTGCCATACCTATAAACAGTAGCTTCAAGCACAATACGTCGATCATGCCAGTTTGCCTTTTAACCGTTTAAGTGCTACTGTGACCTCTGTGTGCATGATCACAAATTTGCATGCGTCGACTGATCATTCACAGGTATGCAAATTGCCAGTCTGTTAACCTGATTTTGTTCGTAACCTTTAGAACTAGTGGCAGTCCTTAGGTTTGGATGCCTGTGTATTCTTTCAACAGTTTCAGTTGTTGAGTATTTATTTCCAGAAATAAGAATAGATAACACCAAGAGAATGGATCTTTATATATATCTTTGAAGAACAAAACGTATTGAAATATCTTGGTATTAAAAGTCAGAGAACATCAGTGGTGCAAATGTGGTTAAATTCATACAAGATTCCAGTTAAAATGGATTTCAAACTTTTGAAGACAATCCAATTGATAAGACTGAATACTTTGAAAATAAGTTGCAACTCAAGCAAATTCTATGGCAAAATTGTATTGACTCAGCAGTTAACTCAAAATATTTTAAAATAGTTTTCTTTTTCTGAAACGTGTGTCTCTCATAGTCTTCTGCCTTCTTTCTTATCCTTTTTATAAGTTTTCCTGTCATTTGGGTAGTATATGTAAATTGGACACAATTGATGGAATTCTTTTTAACAGGCTTTCCGTACATTGTTAAATCTAAAATCCCACTACTACTTAACTTTTTAATAAGAAGGCTGTTTCTCATTTATTCATAATTTTTTTTTTTCATCTCATTGTATTCAAAACTGAATTAGTATGTTAAATTTAGCAGTAAATACTTAAAATTGCAAGTATTCATTTAAAATGCTGTGTAGAACTTGCAGCAGAAGAAAGTACCAGTAAAATTAAGATGCTCAAACTAGCTTTTAATTGATTTCCTGTGGTTTTTTTTTTTTTTTTTCAACTTCTGAAATAACTTACGTGTGTTTTTTTTTCCAAAATTTTTTTTTTTTTTTTTTTTTTTTTTACTGTAATGGAGGAAAAAAGAGAGAAAGCGAGAGACGCACTGATGTGACCATTTTTTTTTAACATTATGTCAAAGATGATTACAGATAAAACAGTGGAGCTATTATGTAACTTCAAAGTTTTACTTGAATTAAAATTGTATTAGTATATAAAATTTATTACAGCTGTAGTAAATATCAGTCAGTTGAATCCATTGAAAAACATTTACTTATCCATTCGTTCATTCACAGCCACAAACTATGATGTTTCCTGGATTGCATCCAATGGCAATGATGTCAACATTAGGAGCAGGCTTTCCAAGAGGCCCTGCTCCTTATGGCATGTATGGTTCTGGAAGTTACATGCCAACAATGTATCCTGGATCAATGGTTCCATCTCAGCAAGCACCTCCTCAGGAAACAACCTTCCTTTATATTCCAAATGCTGCTGTTGGGGCAATTATAGGCACAAAAGGAACTCACATTCGAAATATTATAAGGTTTTCAGGAGCCTCAGTAAAGGTAAGGATTTAATTTCTAATAAAGCGTTTCTTAGCACTTTCAAAATGATTATAGAGTTTAATTTAGGAATGTGAAAGGTTATAAGTTTTTAATGTATTTTGGTGAAAAAATTCTGCTTTTTTTTAAAAAATTGTTTTCAAATATATTATCTTAAGAATATAGTTAGGGGAAACTTCTCCTCTTTTTGAAAACTTGTAAAGTTAATTCAGTATCTACTCCATTTACACGATTTCTTTAGCAATAACTTTGGAAACAGAATAACTGTATATCAGGTGGTTGTAATTAAAAATACCCTTTTCAACTAGAATGGTATGTAACAGTTTTAATGCAATGAAATTTGGTAGGGTGATATTTCAGGACATGTGGTTGATAGTTAAAAAAAAAATAGTACCAAAAAGTCACTGCTATGCCACTTGTGGCACTGCAAGCAACAAAAACACAAACTTCATTAGCAAAAGCACACATGTTGCAGCCAAGTTAATGTATTGGTAAAAGTGGCCACAACTGCTAGATATCAGCAATCTTGCTGGAACCCATACAGCTTGTGAACAGCTTCCCAAGCTGTTTTATGAAAATGACGGCAAAGCCGCTGTTTCACTATGAATTCCATTGCCATAAGCAGTTATGTCAAGGACTATAGCTCTCAGGAGAATGATCACTCTGTTTGAGGTATTAAGAGTTTAACCCGGTCAAGGGTGCACCCGACTTGTCACTTAACAAGTTAAGATTTTATCACAAATGTTTTTGAACATTCAACCAATAATGTTGCAGGCTCTAGTAGTGTGAATACATTGCCACGACAGTTGGATGTTTCCTAAGGCACAGTGTGAAAGATACTGAGAAAGATGGTGCATTGTTAACTGTATAAGATCACCCACAACCAGCAGTTGCTTGCCCGACAGGGACATCAAACTCATGTCTGCATTAACCTTCCTTGCAGATCTTGTGGAGCAAAAAAATCTTGCGGAACAAATGAACACCTGTAACTGTTGCATTTGGGACATGGACAACTCTGGTTGTCCAACTGCTGGTTTTTCCAGCAGTTGCCACTGTACTTCCCTAAAATTAGTCTTGTGTGGATTCAGTCACATTTATCCTCAGATCATTGAAGAATTTACTCACAGTGGCTCTGTGATGACCCAGAGATATCGAGAGATACTTAACTATGCTATGAAAATATTAATCATCTAAACGTGGAAAATCATGAAAAGATGCCAGGTTATATCAGAGACAATTCAAAGGTTCTATAAGAAATGTGAAACATTTACATGAAGAGTGATACAACTGGTATTGGACATATTGAATAGATATGGAATGGTTATACAACTCATAATGAATTGTATCTGTTAAAAGAAATAGTAGATCAAGGTGTATTTAATCAAATATATACAAAGGAATGGAAATTCTGCTGAAATACCACTTTTATCCGTAATGAGTTTGAAGTGTGGTTTGGATTTGTATTACTTATGTAATAATGGAAATTGTTCTGAAATTGATCCAGAATGGCTTTGGAAAGACTCGTGTTGTATGGAAAGAAAGTTTTAGGTCTTTCTTCCTTTAATGATAAGAAATAGAGAAATTCAGTACTAAGGGTTTTTTTTTTTTTTTTTTTTACATATTGGTATTTGATCATTGTGATCTACAATTTAATTAATGTTTCAAATCTAGGATAATTCTAATAGATTTTTGAGATTTATGCAATCTTTCTGCTATTTGTCCCCCTTGTTGTGTATATGTTGGCAAGTGCAACTTCTGAGGTAAAAATAAGCTGTCTTACTATTACATGAACAATTCTGTACATTAAAAAAACAAAACCACAGACACACACACACAAATATCAGATAAATAAAACAGAAATGTGTAGGGTAAACAATAAAGGCAATGTTATTAGATAGCAATAAAGATACAACTTATGATACCTTTGTAGTCAAATTCTGTTGAGAAAAATGCATGAAACTGATTATTAATAAAATTAAATTAAAATTAATAAGATTAAAATTAGCTGAATGAAATTCCAGTGTTGCCAACTTTATTCTACCAAGGAAGGTTGAAAATAAATTTCCCAAGTTTGATTTCTAAAAAGACATGAAATAAATCAGATAAAAACTTCAAATTGTAATAACATACACCAAGAAATGTGAAATTTCAAACTTTGTCTATTAATTTTCACATCTGAAACCCAAGAGCAAGTTATGGATTGAAAAAATTGTTACTCACACTTAAGACTATAGATTTCTCCCTATTTCTACATTTGGATGCTTAGTTATGTATTAATTAAATTTTTTTTAAATTGTCAATAAACTTAGAAAATAAAAAAGCATTGCTCTTCACATATTTAGAAAGTTTGAGGTGTAGTTTTGGATATTAAAATTATTACAGAAATAGTGATTTTTACCACACTTTTAGTAACTCTCAGACCGGTTTCTGGGTCAGATCTTGTAATAAAAATTGATTTAAGTCACTTCTCATTGGTCAATCATCTAGAAATTTTGCACACTTATGTCTAATGACAATACAACAATATACAGTAGACACTCGCTAATCCAGCACGTTCGGGACTTCGGCAGTACCGGATTACCGAAAATGCCAGATTACTGAGCGCCGTCTAAAAATAGCCGTTATTGCGAGGATAGCGGAAATACCGCTAAAATAGAGAGGCAAAAGGGCTATTAATAGGTATCAGGCCATTTTTCCGTGTTCTATTGTGATTTCTCTGATTTCGGTTAGTTAAAGTTAAAGGATATGTAAAGTTCCCATATTTCTTTTGTAGATCCCTCCTTCTACAGCCGTGTACCATTAAATATTTCCAACATCACACTAAATTTAAATGTAAAAAAACTACATTTAATACTAAAAAGCAAATTTTCAAAAAGATTACGTCTTTTCTTTTTCAAGCCTAAATTTTAAGGCTTGAAAAAGAAAAGACGTAATCTTTTTGAAAATTTGCTTTTTAGTATTAAATGTAGTTTTTTTACATTTAAATTTAGTGTGATGTTGAAAAAGTTAAAGGATGCCATGACAGGCCTATGCAGGCCCAAGGGCGTGCGGGAGGTAAGGCTCCCGGTGTTACTTGACCAACGGGACTAGGTTGAGGTCGGGAGGTCAGCCTGACGCCCGCCCGCCTTTAACTCCCGGGGAAAAAAAACCCGGTACCCATTCTACAGAGGGCTGGGTAGGCCCTAGGACCCGTTTGGATGAGAATGGAACGTGGAAAAATTCCCACTCTCCGCCGAGATCTGGAATCGAACCCGCGACCTCCAACCCGCAGCCAAGCGCCTTACCCATTCGGCTACCGGGCCCTACTCCCTGATTTCGGTAGTGATGGAAAATGTTAAAAACAAAACAACTAAATATATTTTTATGTAGTATTATATTTTACTACAGTACATACAGTACAGTATAGTTACTTTATTTCGTACATTAAGTCATATAGTACAGTATTAAGACATTATATATTAAATTAAGTACATACATGCCCGTGAACTCTGCCGAATGCACCCGGAAGGCTTATTCAGTGTAAAAAAAAAAACAAAACAAAAAACCCTGAGACCGATGCCAGATTATTGAATGTGCCGGATTAGCGGGGTTTTACTCTACTGATATATTAATATATTCCGCCAAGGTAACTCGTCCTTCCAAGTGCTGTTATTACCAAGACCAGCCACTAGGTGGCACACACATACACACATATATAAACTACTGAATTATATATACATAATTCTTATAAATTCACTCCCAACTGAAAAATTTAAATTGTAAATGATTCTCTTGCTATTTCTATTGCTGAATATAGTAAAACCTCGTTAAGTCGTCACTGAAGGGACCGAACATTTTTGACGACTTAAGTGGAGTGGGCATTTTTGAAAAAAAAAAACCCACTGAAATACAATATTTTTATGAATTGCTGTAGGAATCGGTGAGAAAAACAAGAATTTCAGAAATCAATACACGCAAATGAATGAGTG
The DNA here is from genome assembly GCA_023159025.1 of Thereuonema tuberculata. Taxonomy (NCBI): domain Eukaryota; kingdom Metazoa; phylum Arthropoda; class Chilopoda; order Scutigeromorpha; family Scutigeridae; genus Thereuonema; species Thereuonema tuberculata. Next base: position 21,967,736 of record JAFIDM010014012.1, read on the forward strand.
GGGGAAAAAAAAAACAAACATTTTATGCTAACATTTTATTTTCTTTTACTGGCATTAAAATAATCCAACAGTGTTGATTGATGAAGGTGCTGATTACTGGTAACAATTCGAAACAGTTTGTAATGAAATGGAACTCCAACTTTTGTGCATATAGTTAATTGTATCTAAAACCGAAACTTCTAGCTTTTCGTTCCTATCCAAGGCTTTTATCATGTCCTTTACAAGCATTTTTTTTGTACTTTCGTTTAAAGTCAAGAATTATCCCTTGATCTAAAGGCTGAAGAAGTGCAGTTACATTTGGAGGAAAACATTTCGATCGCTTTTAAATTTTCGGGGCTTACTCGCTATGAAATAAAATCACACTCAGTAGCTGTCAAGAAAAACGTCTACTCTTGACAAGAGTCGCAGCGAGAAGTGTGTAATTTCCCACGTGAAAATTCCCTGTAAAGGCTAGGCTTTCTTAAGAGTGAACGGGCGGGGCTGAAAAGATAGCAGGCAAAATTGAGAATAAAGATACTTTTCGCCATTTTTGAGGGTGACGAGTTATCCGGAGTAGAATTAAATTTGGTGACTACTAAAAGAGGGTTATTTTACATTATTGTCTGAGACCTTGTCGGGACCAAAGGAAAACGACGACTTAAGCGGAGTGACGACTTAACGAGGTTTTACTGTATCACATTATTTTTAGATAATTGAGTTATTAATTTAAAGTAAAATTATATTTGCAGTGGTATATAAAATATATATATATATATATATATATATATATACTTAATTTTATTTTTTTATTTTTAAACAGATTGCACCTCTTAATAAAGATGAGCCTACAGATCATACTACAGAAAGGAAAGTAACAATAGTTGGCACTCCAGAAGCTCAATGGAAGGTAATGGAAGTTTTTATTAATCTGAAGCAACAAAAAATTGATTGCCCCTTACATAATGCTGCAGTAGTAGTGTATCACTAAACAGTAATAATAATTATTAATAATGTAAAAATAGGTTTTTTGCTACTGCCAAGCATTATTACAGTTAAATGTTACAAAATAATAATGTAGATTACTTTTAATTATTCCTTTAGGCACAATTTTTAATATTTGAGAAAATGAGAGAGGAAGGTTTTGCCGGGACAGACGATGTTCGTCTAAAAGTGGAAATAATGGTTCCGTCCAGTCAAGTTGGACGAATTATTGGAAAGGGAGGTCAGAATGTAAGTATTAGTCTTTTTGAGTTAAGGTTTAATTAGTTAAAAGCAACTTTACAAATTTAAAAAAAAAAATAATAATCTATTTTGTAGAGTTTCGAGCAAATCTGAAATAATAAAAGTTTCAAAATAAACTGTTGAGAAACAAAATGATTGAAACATATCTAAGATGTACTGATTAATATCTAATGATAATAGCCATGAGCCTAATATCCTGTTTTATAGAAAGGACAGCTTAAATTAATTACGCTGTTTGCCTGGAAATTATTGGTAATGTGTTACAAGATTTTTTAAGGAAAAAAATATACTTGTCAGTAACCTTGATTCTTCCTTCAGTCTAACTTGTGCTGATATTAATTGTAAATCGCAGAGTTTTCTCAGGCCCTTCTGAGATAGAAATTCTGTATACCTTAGGAATATAGCCTGCCTGACCAAATTCATCCGAATCAGCTTTTTATTTTTCTCTCCAGAGCCTTTGAACTGAAATTTTGTTTAGTCATCAAATTCTCTAGATAAATGACATTGGATACTAAAGAAGTTAGTTGTCTGATGCTTGTTGCAATCAGTGAAGTTTTATCTTTATAACCAAATAAATTTTCAGTTGTCGCGAAATGTTAAAAGCTGTAAATACATTTTTGCCTAAATTAAATTTAAGAAAGTTATCTTGCCATGTATGTAAGATTGAAAATATCTTTATTAAAAGTAATAAATGAAGTGTCAGTAACCATCGATGACCATCTCAGTACATTGATTATCTGTATAAGTAAAAGAATTGATGTTAATAGAATAGGATTCCTATTTTGTGATCCCATTCTGTTTGATGTTGAAATTCATTGCTTTGCTTGTTGAAACTAATAGAAAAGTAACATCAATAATTTCAGATTAAATTTTTTTTTTTTTTTTGGTAAAGACAGAGGGATATTTTATACATATTTCAATTTGTGCATGTTAAACACTCCATCTTAAGACCACATGAGCGCTTGTCTTGTTTTGCCCCTGTATTAAAAATGCCTTTTGTGCCTAGCGTTAGCTGGCTGAGGTTTTGATGCTATCTTGGTTACAGCGATTTTCTTATTGTTTGGTTCGTGTGGGGCCGCACTTCTGGGAACAGGAACAATCCCAATAGGCTTTCATGCTTTTGAGTTGTGTAAATCTGATTGATGAGCCCTAATAAGAATAAAAAAGCTGTCCTAGATTTGCTGTTGACTGTACCTCCTGGCATGAATGAAATGTTCAATATCTTTTATTCCTTTGTTCAAGAAATCTTAACACCCAGGGATAGCTAAATGAAATTTTTATCAGTTTCTGAAGGACCTAAAAGCTAGCCCATTAGATGTGCCATTTCAGAAGGCAATCTGTATGCCATCGGCAGGCCATGGTGTGATGGAAAGAGATGGCTCATGATGATGGCCTCTTATTGCTCTTAATATAGAGCTGGTTGTCTTTTTCAAAGGAGATGGAATGTTATTTTTGTAGCAGCTGTCTGACACCAACGTTCCTGGTGGTAAATTGAAAGAAATTGAGTCCCAACAGATTTGTATGTGTTTATTCGAAATTACTTACTACAAAATTGATTTTCAGGAAGAAAGGTCATCTTTTCCCAAAGTTTTTGTGGATATTTCCAAGAAAAAGCTACATTATTAACCAAAATCATAATAGAATAGTGAAGCTGCTGGCCGATTTGAAATTTTAAAAACATTGTTTTTGGTCAAGATTTAATGAGAAATGTTGAAACTAAAAACAAAGAAATATAAAAAGATGAAAAAAGAAATACTTATTTCTCGTTTTAATTAAAGATATTCTCTAGTCTATTCAGTGTATTGAATACATATTTTTTTTTATATGAATCGATATTTATTTTCGTACATAAAACATAGGTTTGATGGCAATTGAGAAGTGCAAAATTTCCGTCTGAAGTAGATATAAAGTCTTTTTATAAACATTTTTAGTTGCTGGCAAACTACCCTTACATTGCCATTAGCATTGCTACTGAAATGTAGATGTCGAAGGCATCTTATGGAGAAGATTGAGTTGAAAACGTAATTGATTTCTCAGGTGGTCCAGAAAATGAAAACGGCTTTAGAAACATTACATGAATAAATGAAATTTTAGTTTTTTTTTATCATGAAATGAAATTTTTAATGAAAGAAGTAGTATAATATCTTGTTTTTAATGTTTCAACGATCATTAATTCATATCCTGCCCTCGTTTTAGTCTCTGCTATTTATTATAAGACTACTTATTAAACATCTTACTTTTTAATTATTAATTTATGCTATTTAAAATTACTTAATTTTATTTATTTTGCTTATCACATAGGTTAGAGAATTGCAGCGTGTTACAGGCTCTATTATTAAATTACCTGAAGAAAGTCAAAATACACAAGCAGAAGAAACATCAGTTCATATAATAGGGCCATTTTATTCTGTACAAGTAAGTATTTAATGATGTTTCTACTTACAAAAGGAAAATTAGATAAATTGAAATTCTTACATTGTAGATATGTTGGTTTTAATTAAAATTGGCCACATAAATTGAGCAAGGTAACATTATCATTCACCATCAGTTCATTCTTGTTTCGCTTCAGGGCTTTATCTAGGGATATTTTTGTCTATGGATTATCTACAATTAAAATATTTTATCCGTTCTGTTGAAGTTGACAGAATCAATTATTACAAAAATAATAATGGAAGTTTTGAGTGCTTTGTTTTTGGTGCTTCTAAACATGATGTAGTAATAGGAAGCTCTATAATCAACAATAAATATTCAGCTTAAGTAATGAAGCAGAAAAGGGATGTAACTATGGTGGCTTATATATCTACTGTTACCGCTTATCTAAAGGTTTTAGCTTATACATATAAACTAAAATAAAAATATTGATATTGTTGTGAAAATACTTCACTGAATTCTATTTGAGTTTAATATCACGTGTTACTAATAACTAATAACTTTTTCTTTTTTATTCCTAGTCGGCCCAACGCCGAATAAGGGCTATGATTACACAGAATCAGCCTCCATCACAGATGCAGAGAAGAAGGGGTCAACGAGGCGACCAAAACTAAACTGTTATGGTGGCAACTTCATGAAATACCTCAACTTCTGCATACCAAAGAGAAGCACTACAACGGAAATTTTGGTGATGTGAAAATGTGAAAGTTTAAAAAAAAGAAAATATATATAGTTTGTTTCATAAACAAATTGACTATTCATATTTAAGTGTGAAAGTTTTGTTTTGATACAAACCTATCCCCTGTTTATTGAGGTCACCCAGAGGGTGTGCCATTATACGTAACAATTATACGTCCACCATTGTGGAAAGGCATCAAGTAAATTATTAACTTGCATGTGTATTTGTCACACCGTTGGTGATATGATGACCCCTTCTGTTTGTAAATTCTGTAAAGTTTCTCTCCACTTTAAAAGGGGTCTTTCAAATAATTATTTTATATTTCGAGTGAAAATGAATTTTGAATCGCAGCTCTTGTTGTTTAGTTAGTATATATAAGAAGAAAAAAAAAAATCCTAGGACCATTGTTGTTGAAATATATCATGGTCTTTTTTGTAATAATGTATAAAAAGTTTATTTTTGATACTTGTTGGGAGAAACTTTTTGTTAGAATTTTTATGATAGCCATTTTTTGCAAAAAAAAAGTAAGAAAATGCAAAAAAAAAATAAAAATATATATATATATATTAAATAAAAATAATAAAAAAAAATGGAGGAAAAAAAAAAAGAGAAAATATAAAGAAGAGTAATGGCTCATCTTAATTCCAATTCAGACATTACAATAGTAAACGCAAGCATTAATTTATTGGTAGCTTTAATGGTTTATTGAATTTGTGTTGCTATCTGGTTGATGTGTACATTGTTTTACTCTTAGCAGGCAACTGTGATGAATGTAACAGGCCAATGGCATGAATTTTCTTTTTTATTTTTAATTTATTTATTTTTTATTGTTACAATTGTCATAAATCATTAAACATAACACAAAGCATACATCTGTAAAAAAGAAAGAAGAAAGAAACAAAAAATACCACTTTTCCATTTTTAACCATATTGAAGGTGGACCTTGGCTATATGAAACAGGGGACAAGTCATAAACATTGATGCCTTTTTGCATGTTTCTGAGATACATTGAAACCTCTAACCCAGGCTTTCAGTTGATGGAACTAGACGTATACTTGAAGTCGATTAATTCATTCACCATACTCTCCAAAGGAGTACACTACATTACATCCTCTAAATAGGCCAATGTGCCGTATAAGGATATTTTTCTTAACATGTTTTTTAATTAAAAAAAAAACAAAAGCAAATATATATGTATAACGTGGCATTGCATGGAAAAAGCAAGTGGTTTATAGCTTCCAATAAAAGCTTGTTTCTTTATAATCTACATAAAGAGAAAGGGGAGAGTAAACCACTTTTTATTCGCCATGATATTTTCGAAAGACTATCTTCCACAGTACCTTCATTTAACAGTTATAAGCTTTGGCATTACTGGATCACATGCAAGGAAGCATGTATATTACAAACTGTTTTCTCTTCAAAGAGGCCGGCCGAAGCCTCAAAAGACATTAAAAAAAAAATAACCCTTTAAACTTGTTCATATTCACCTAATGGTTTCAGTTTTTTGACAATATGAATAAAATGAAGAAGGTTGATCTTTTTACTATTACTTTATTTTTATTTTCTTATGAGAAAACAATTACAAGATCCAGGGTCAGTGAGTTTAGCACCCAAGGAATTTTATTTTGAAATTTGAGCCATTGTTACATTTTTAACATTGTTTACCTTATTGATTTACTTGTTTCCCCCAAAACAGGTGTATTTGTTCAAAATACCTCAGTTCTTCAAATAACTTTTTTTTTTTTAATTTTACTAAAAATCTAATTTACAGTTTATACAATAGTTATCTTTTTTCTTTTCTTTTTGTTTTATATATACCTGTTGAGCCAATTGGTTTTCAGATTTTTAATATGAAGTGTCAGAATGATGCAAAGCTATTGATGGATGTATCAGCGTTGGCATCCTTGGATCATCTACCTCATTGAAATTTTTTTTAACTTAACTGTTTTTTGAAATCCAAGGTGAAGTATTGAAATATCCCATAGTAATTCCAAGGCTTGGCTCGAAATGTTGTAGTGTGATTGAATCTATAATGGATTGATTATTCATCCAATACTGCCACCATTTCTTGTTTTTAGCCCCTTTATAATAATGTTTCTGCCTCAGAATGGCAAAGAAACTTAGTCATACTGTGTATTGTACTCATTTTTTTTTGAAGTTGTTGGTTTCCTTTTTTTTTCTTTTTTTGCTGGTATTTGTAAGGTTTGATCCATTTCTGGAAAAAAAAAAGAAAAAGAAAAAAAAAGTTAATATTAAATGGGCTAGCTGATAATAGCATTTGTGAAATGATTGCAATATTAGACAGATTTGTCCAACTGTTTGATTTCATAGCAAATATACAAGTAATTTGTAATATAGTCTTATTTTATTTTTTTTGTTTTTTAATAATTTTACTAAGTTATAAGTACAATTGAATTTTCATAGCTAAAATTACAAACCAATTTTTCAGGTGTTTAACGGTTTATTATTTTTTTTTTTTCCCCACTGTTACGAAACTTGATTTGCTTTCAGCAAACCCTTAATAGTGTTTAGGTAGCTTCTATATTGTCCTCTACTGTACCCCAACTGTTGGTTTTTTTTATTAATGGTAAGAGTAGCTGCAGAGATTGAACAGAGCTTTGCACTTGGAACAGAAGTTACTGTAATGCAGTGTTGTTACTAAAATGCATATTGAATGTGTTGTCCAAAAAACCAGACAAAAACTGTAGCTGAAAAATAATTTAGCTTTGTTCCTTTTCATTATATACACAAGGTAGTGTTAAACTGTTTAAAATAATTTTTGTTTTTAGTTTTTTGAATTGTGAGGAAGCCGTCTAGAGAAGCGGGGAAAGAGCCAAGCCAGCTTTTAGTTGCATTTCTACCAATAGAACCCACCTGACATTACCATCTTATAAAAAGTAAAGTAAGAAATTACTGTATGTTATGGGATGGTAAGAACAGTTTTAAATAAACCAGAATTGTTTTTTTTGTTTTCCATCTGATATATAGGACCTCTCCATTGACTTGTTTAAACGAAACAAGAAGCTTACATGTATATATATCTACCTCAAAGTAAAAACAGTAGCAGAACCTTAAAATAAACAATAAATCTTGGAGTACAACTGGAATAGCACTATTACCTCCACACAAGCCCAGTACATACATAAAATAAAAATATATGTATAAATATATATCACCCCAGTTTTCTAGTGGAACCTCGCATATACTTCAGCTGTTGTGAAATGGTAGCATGATGGAGAAGGCTGAAAAAAAAAAAAAAAAGCAGTTTTCAATGCTCAGACCTTGAGCTTTACTTTGTCGCCAGTGCAATCCTGCATCAAGCACTATCCATAATTTTTCAGAACTCAGATGAATTATATCTTGCATGCATTCTCCTTTTTCTACCATGAAATTAAATTATTCTAGTTAAATTATGTTGTTTGTCTCTTATTTAGTTCTGAACACAGAAGGCACAACTGTCATTTACTCTGTAAAACCAAACACAGTGTCTCAGAAAATTTATTTCTACTTATAAATTGCATACAACTTAATTGTAAGTTAAGAATTAATCAGTAATTATATGTATAAAATGCAGAGGATTTCTTTTTTCTTTTTTTTTTATTGTTTATTATTTTGTAATTTGAAAAATATATATATATATAAGTGAAAGCAACAATCATCTTATTGCTACAATTCAGGGTTTTCAGATCTTAATTAAAAATAGCTTTATAAAATTTTTATGTTGGCTAATAAATAAATTTATTTAAAAAAAAAATTGTTAAAATATTTATTTATATGTAAGTTTTTCTAATCTTTGAATATTTAAATATTGTTAAATATAAATTTTAATTATTTGATAATCATTTAAAACTGAAATTGCATTTTGTTATACTTTGTCCTAAGTTCTAGATGTTGCTTTCATGTTTACCTAATTTCCCTATCGTCGTCTTGCTGTGAAAAAAAAACAAAACTGACATTTACAACCAATCCAACACTGAATTTATTATTTTTTTTTTCCCCACACACCCAGAATCATCTGCAAAAAAAAATAAACTAAAAATAAATGGTACATTATAATCTCTCATCTGTAATAAATAGAAGATAATTTTGTTTCTTTTGTATTGCATTATTGTGACATTGAGAACTCGCACTCAGAATATTGCTGTATTTTCATTGGAGCTTACGTGGCTCGTATTTTTTTCATCTCAGTAATTGGCCAGTCTTCAATGAAAGGTTTGCCATTGGCTAATATTGCAGTCTTGGATTAAATATCAGTGATGCAGCGTGGGGGAGAAAGGAAATGTGATTGGATATTGGCATTATATTTTTTAAGTTTCTTTCTATCCTCTTTTATGAATTTAGTGCTCAATCATTTATTCCCTGAAAAAGTACAAATTAAATTTGTAATCTGTCCTTTCATTTTGAAACTCTGTAATTAAAACAAAAAGGAAAAAAAAAAAAAACTTCAAAATTAGCCATATCAAATTCTGTGCTGGTTTTCAAAAAACTGTATTTTATCACAATGTAATAAACTAGTTTAAGTTAATACGATTGTTAAGTTTTATATTGATAAATTATATATAAAAAGGAAAAAAAAATATCAGTATAAAAATGGAAAATGAGATTTGTTACTTTTTATTAGTAAGTTATTTGTAACTGTTCAGTTAAGTGATTTTATACGCACAAACGATTGTTGTCTGCTATAGCAAATGAAGTTGCAAGAGGGAATGCCAAAGAATTGTTTAAAATGAATATAGGTGAAAAGACTTGTTTCATTGTTTTCTTGGGTGTTGATTCCTTCAGGATCTCGTCAATCCCGTTTCACTAACGAGAGAGGATGGGACTACCTCAGAAGTTACTTTGTAATACCATCCTTTGATGTTAGAACTAAACACCAAAGCTGAATGATACATTTCGTGTCCTCTTGGTGAAATGGAAGAAATTGGTAAATCTGTACTACTTGGTTCATATAATTCAGTTCGATACCATTCTAATAGCCATAAAGATGGTTCTTTTGATTTAAAACTAATTACTGTTTGATTCGAGTTCAACGAAGAGTTTTTGTTAGTTCAAACTCATTTGTGAAGCTTCAGAAGATGGTATCTGATTATCAGAAACTTTCACTTTTGATGTGTAATTATTAAAAAAGAAAATAATACTAAAAGAGCGAATTGAATTATATTTTAGTCCTAAATGAGAGATTAAAATTTTTGAAAGGCAAACCTTGAAGCATGAACAGTACTTCAGAAAACGCTTTTTTTCTTAAAAAAAATACACCTTACAAATATCTGAAGCAGTGTCTCTTTGAGTAGTAGATATAAAAATTAAAAAGAAATCTGCATTTACTCTTTATTATTTAAATTTTCAAAAAAATAAAATATTGATATGGAACTGTAGACGTTCATAAGGACACACAAGCAAATTCAGGTGTATCAGTTGAACCCGGTCAGTTGTCTTATCGGCTTTCGAACTTTTCACAAGCACTTCGGCGATGATGCGGTGTGGGACCCTTTTAGCACGTTTTGTTGTAACAGAACCATTGTCGTCAAATTTCCACGTTTCGGGGGATAAAAAAAACAAACATTCCTTTTTAAATAAACTTAATGACTGACACAGGTTGCTTTAATGTCAATCGGAACGCACCACTTTTCCTGCCTGCCATTGTGGATTATCGCACTGTCACGAATGCGCGTGCAATATCACTAGATGCTCGTGTTGGATACTTACTACGAAAACGTATAATCTGCTCTCGAAATGACTACCAGGAATTATTTATCGGATTCAACTGATACACCCTATACATCAAAAATCAAAACTGGCCATCCGTCTAGTGATCTAAATCAGTTGATATTAATTTTGTATCTTGTGTGCAAATAATTTTCGAGTCGGGTGGTTTTTTATTGTATTTTGAAGATTACCTTTAAATAGGCCAATTATCACTTTTTAAGGAAACAAGTACTATAGTGGATAGTGACAAATCCCAGCCTTGAATACAATTGAAGGACAGAGAACCATAGTGGGACATCTCCATCCACAATGAAAAAGCAGTATGTGAAAAAAATAACACTGTAAAGTCAGATAATCATTCATTTACATTTTCTAGGGATTAATTGATGTTTTTAATGATGTTCCTGTGTGATTACATAAACTTTAGTCTTATTTTTCTCCATTTCCAAAAATGACACATGGCCCGCAGTGGTTCTTAGTCCTTCAATTTATTTTTTAATTTTTTTGTGGAGATTCCATGTTTATGCAACTAAAATTTTTCGTTGTCTAAATTTGAAATTAATTATGCACATGTTCAATGTCCACGTGGGTTTTAATGCTGGCCGAGCACGTGTCAATTTTCTTCAGTATTGATGGTCAATTTTATTGATATTAACCGTTTCCATCAATAAAAATGATCAATATTGACCATTTCAAGAAAATTGATATTGATACAAAAAAAGATCAATTTCAGTTGTCGAGAAGTATTGATGGTGCGCGAGCGAATCACATGAACGAACGAAATCACGTGACAATGTTGACGTAATAGCAAGGCGCCTCTTTCAAGATAGGAAACGCACTCCGAGCATTTTGTTTGAGAAAGAAGGCGTAAAATGAGCAAAATGGGTCGGCCAAATAAAGAAAATCCAAACAACATTTGGTTAATTGATCATGAAAGACTCCTCATTGATTTCTACAGAGGAAAGGCGTTTAATACTAGAGCGATTCTGTACGTTCCTAACAGGTTAGGCTTAAACTAGGGTGACCAGATTTTTACATTGGCAAAGCGGGACACCATTGACCGGGGGGGGGGGTAGACCGGAAAGGAAAAAAAAAACGTAATCTCTAGTTTGACAACCAAAAAAAAAGAATCTCCAGGTTCAACAACCAAAAAAAAAAAAAGAATCTCCAGGTTCAACAACCAAAAAAAAAAAAAAAAAAGGAATCTCCAGGTTCAACAACCAAAAAAAAAAAAAAAAAAAGGAATCTCCAGGTTCAACAACCAAAAAAAAAGGAATTCATTAACCACAAAAAAAATCGGGACATTTTTAAAACGCCGCGGGACGCGGGACAAATTGTTAAAAATCGGGACGTCTGGTCACCCTACTTAAACACATGTAAGCACACCGGAATAGCTCCCATATTATTCGCAAATAAATTGTATAAAACCGATGTCGTACAGTCGCTGGGAATATTGTCCCCAGTGCAGCTCTGCTCTGCTCGTGTGGTGTGTTTATAAGGCAAATAAACTGTATGCGAAAGACGAAGCGCCGTAAAGCATCAATAATCAAGGCAATACTCGATTAGAAAAAAACTGTGTTCGCGCGTGATATCAACTGTCAATAACAATTTTAATCGAGATCAACCGTCGATACTGAAGGAAATTGACGTGTGTTCGGCCAGCATAACGGTCACCTTTAATTTTATGCTTTGTTTCACGTGAAGATGAAAATCAAGAAATGGTTTGTTCCTGTAAATCGGAATGTATTTACCATCACGATATTGAATCAAATTTGGCGAAAGAAGGGAAGAGACGAGCGATAATATTGTGGCTTTGTAATTTTTTTGTAAATTGCTATATATCAAATTTGAACGACTGACGAGAGGGATATAAATAGTTGATCAGTATTCTTATTTATAAATTTTCGCAAGTGGATAGATAGATTTCATTCCTTTCGTATCTGTCGGAATTAAATAACCGTTTTCTGGAATTAACTAATTCTTGTTGAATAATCTTAACCTTCAGAAGTAAATTCTCCATTTTCAGAGCTTCTCCATGCTTAGTAAGTTGAAGGCTTGCGTGGAAAACAGGCATATACCACATTTCGTGAAAATGGAGTTGATTGTGAAATCTGAATTGTTTTACGTAAATATACGTTTCTATTAGATCACTAAAACCGAAAATAATTTTTCAGACCCAGAAAATAAGGTTTTTAAAAAGCAAAATCGTCTCTTTCGTAAAGTTACTATGGAAAGTTAATGCCGATTGGTCGGTTACCACTGCCAGCTTTGACCAATAATTAAAAAAATGTATTGATCCATTTGAAGACAAAATTGCGATAAAACTGAAGAATCAATTAAACTATTTCATTCAAAAGATGCTTATTTGATACACATCAGAACTTCTACTATAGTAGATTTTAAAAAAAAAAAAAAATATTTAAATAAAGCTTAAAACTTCTTCCAAATGTATTTGCAAAGCTAGTTTACAATAAGGGCGGTTCACACCGAGGTGCGAAGTCTATGGTTTCAAGCAGGGTTTGGGGCAAAAAAGGAGCATACCTGATAGCCAAGTGATGAAACTTGAGTCCCAATCGCCAGATGGCAGTTCGAGCTTCCGCCATTTTGCGATTGGACGACATGTCGTCTGCTTGTCGAAGCGGTTGAAAGAAATTTGCAATTGTTTTTTATAAATGTCCGTGTCATGTTTTGCTTGAAGTTATACCAAACGGTGACAGAGTGGAAACGCAGTCTCATCGCATAGATAAGTACATAATTGTGAATAATGCTGTTTGAGCTTTTGCTTTTTATGCAGAATTTCGGGAGCTCATTCTGCATGTAAAAGTAAAGAAAAAAAGTTATATAAACATAGGTTCGGAAATGCTTCGGTATCGAGTTACGGCTAGCGAAAGATTTCGCCCATAATGTAGTACCATGGGTGAAATGAAGACTTGCTGGAAGTCTGGGAAGGTAAATTAAGGGGCGAAATCAGTGGATTTTTAGGGTTGTTGACCTGAAAAATCGAATGAAACATGTCGCAGAACTGTATCTCCCAGTGGTTTGAAGCTTATCCCCACGTGGAACTTACAATAAAGTTGGCAACACAGTAACAGCTGTTCAACAATAAAGTGCATTGTTTTGATTTATTGTGAGAGCTAACAACTGAGGTCCATGTGCGTATTGTTATACTACATAATGGGCGAAATCTTTCGCAAGCCGTAACTCTATTCCGAAGCATTTCCGGACCTATGTTTATATAACTTTTTTTCTTTTACATGTAGAATGAGCTTCCGAAGTTTTTGCATATCTTCGTGAATCACCCTGTATATATATATATATATATCTAGAAATGTGTTAATTGTAATGTTAAAACTGGAAATAAAAAATTTACATTTACATTCTGTACTACTCAGATTCGGTCAGTACGTCAATTTCATGAATTAACACTAAGGTATTTTATTCAATTAAGCTATGATATTTCATTTATTAAGATTAGCAAATCATATTACGTGAACTCGAGACAATATAATTTCCAAAAATGACATTGTAATAACCATTTTTGTCGGCACAGGTAACAGTAATTCACCATAACTTAAATTTCCGAAAAATATTCTTAGATAAACCAGCTATTATTTGATCTAATTTCTCTTTACTTTAAGAAACTCGTTGCTCCTCTATTCCTCACTGCAAAGGAAAGGATCAGTAAAATACGTGATAATAGATTTACTACGAGTGTTAATAATGGGATATATATTAAGGGCCTTAATCCCGGTTGGTGGCGCCATCTAGCGGACACATTCGGAACTACAGTTCATTAAGGCCCAGTCCCTGTTGGTGGCGCCATCTAGCAGACACATTCGGAACTACATTAGATAAAGGCACAG
>JAFIDM010014012.1:21991634-22014216 GCA_023159025.1 Thereuonema tuberculata
CAGGGAGAGGTGGAGAGGCTTAGTTAATTCCTAGACCCACAGTTGGTAGAACGGGAAAGGATATGTATGTATGTATGTATGATATCGTTGGATAGGTCTTTTGAAAAGAAACAACTTTTACTAAACTATTTTTCTCTAACGTTCCTTGTTTATTCACAATTCAGGAAGACATAAAATGATGGCACTTGTCATCATCAGAACAATTGCATATATTGACAATTGTCAAATCAATGTTGTAAATATGGAAAGGAAAAACAATGCGTCTTAAACTGGAACATGTTTCAGTAGTCTTGATTATAACTGTTGGCTGCCACTGTTTGACAGTCTTCAATTATTTTGGTGTGTTTTGCTGTTTCTTACTGACCATGCCTTTTACAAATGAAGAATCGTTCACATGATGATTATACTTGGAGAATTTCGCCGAAACTGCAGTGTGGCATCTATAGCGCACCCATCACTCATACTATGTTTTCTGACATCTGGCAAATCGCATGCATAGAACTGATGTGTTGCAGTCGACACACAACAAGAGTTATCACTGTAGGTGACCTGCTATGGAAGGAAGATTGCTGATGTCATGGCTGTGGTGTTCCTCACAACTCCATACGAAGGATTTCCCAAGATGCAAATTAGCCCCAGAATACGGTGTGAAGTATTCATAAGAATGGCTTCCATCCGTACCATGCCCATTGTCATCAAGAACTTTGGGAACATTTCTTTCAGAATCATGCTTTCCAGAGCAGCATTCTGTGGACTGACTGGGGAAGTGAATATCCACACTGGCTGCATCAAATGGATACTCAGCATGTCTGGATCCTTAACTCATGGTGTGGCCTTTCTCAGACACTATGCAATAGGACCATATTTTTTCGACGGGACATTAAATGGTACCATGTACGCAGATTCCTCGATAACACTTTGTATCAAATGCTTGATGATGTTCCAATTGCCATAAGGATAACAATGTGACTTCAACAGGACAGCTGTTCAGCTTACTTTTCAGTGGTGACTCGACAAGCTGCTGACCAGGTGCTCCCTGGATAAAATGAGGAGGACAAGTAGCCTGGTCATCTCGCTCTCCTGATTTGTCTCCATTAGACTTCTTTCTAACAAGAGCGACCAACAACAAGTGGTGACATTGAACACAGAATTACAGCGGCTTTTTGGTCTCTCAGCTGTGTTGAAGTTCTCCGAGCGCCAAGCCAATGATGTTTAAGGACACAAGACAGTGGACATTTCGAGCACCTCGTGGTATAGGAGATGTGTCCTGTATCTCAGATGACACACCTTCTGTATTTTTATCTTTAATTGTGTATAAACAAGGAACGTTAGAGAAAAAAAAAAAAAAAAAGGTTTAGTAAAATTTGTTTCTTTTCAAAAGACCTACCCACATTACTTATGCTCTAATTTGAAATTTCAAAGCTGACCCCAATTACCCCACTTTCTACCGTACATTAATAATGCAACCATTTAATTCTTTGGGTATTATTTGATGAAAAAACAGTTCATCCTGAAAGAAATGTCATTTTTTTAATAATGTAATTGTTTAGACAAGATGAAATACATTTGAACAAGAATTTTTGAAGCATCTGAGGGAGCCTCATTCTAGGGAATTCCACTTTGCAAGAACATAAGTTATTGTTTAAATAACCCTTTTGTCACCGACGAGTACACTAGACACATGCTTTAAGAGTTCAAAAAAGGCAACAATGCTGCTAATACTGTTTTGAATGAGCAAAAGTGCCAGCCATGGTTCCAAAAATTTTGGCAAGGGAACTTAGCTTGAAAGACTCTCTCTCGATAACGATACATTGGAAGCCGTCAATGCAACAGCTGAGATTTAGCAAAAGATCTTAATTTGCCATCATAGACAGTCCATTGCCATTTGCAAGAGCTTGGAATAGTGTGTAAGTGGGTTCCATACGAACTGATAAACAAGTGAAGAGCGCATCAACATATGCAGTGCTCTTCATTCTCGAGAGGTTCAATTTCTGTTTTTGAATCATATAGTCACTGGTGATGATATTCTTGTAAAATATCTGCTTTTCAAGTGCCAAAGGCAGTGGGTTCATTCAGGTAAACAGGCTAAACCTCAGCCAAAACAAGACCTCAAAAGTTTTGTTAAGCGTTTGGTGGAATGTGGCTGGTATTATTCACTTTTAACTCTTGCCACAAATCCAAACAATCGCAGCTGAAGTATACCATGAAATAGATTGATTGAATGAAAAACTTAAAGAAATGAGATGTTCTATGGTCAATGGAGAAGGGTGTTGTTTTTAACATTATAACGCAACAATCACCAAGATTGAGGAACTTAGCTGGGAAAAGCTTCCATATCCTGCATATTTTCCTGTCTTGCACCTTCAGATTATCCATGATTTTGAAGTTTGCAAATTTCATTAACAAAAAACAATACAATATATTAAGAAGCAGTGCACTTGAGCCTATGCGACATCTCTGCCTCCAAATCTCCCGAATTCTATAGAAATGGCATTAGGAAGCTTTCACAATGTTGGAAGAGAGTTATTGATTCAAAAGGAGAATATATACTTGAATAAATTAGCAAGTGATTTATCTTTTTCATCATTTCAAAACTTAATGATAAAAATGACCTCATACATCCAATGGTGATTTTACTTATTACTGTGTAACATTGACATCTTTTTCACTTAAACATTAAATAGTATTCCAAACCTGTACGAGAGTAACTTTTGACATTTCAGCATTTCCAGGGAAAATTTAGAAGGCAACCCAAATCAAACTGATGAAACTATGTTGTTTCTATCACTAGGATGTTTTTTTGTTTTTTTTTAAATCCGATGCTGGAAAATAACTGTTGATGAATTAAAAATATAACAGTTACAGGAATGCAATGACAAAACAAAAACTTCTCAACTTCAAAATTCTGAAATGATGCATATACTGAAGTAAAAACATGAAATGTATTTACATTGCGCTAAATAGGTGGTCATTTTCACTGCAATTTCAGGATGCAAATAATGGGTCACACTTATACTGAAACATAAAAGATGTAGTTGAGAATTGGTGGATTTGTATAGTCTTATTACTTCTGCTACAGAACTATTACAAGTGGGGAACATTCCATATTTGGTAGGATTCAAAATAGCACACATTTCAACACTTGAAGATCAATGTGCAGCAACTACAGTTTGGCAAAAGGACATATCTTATTGCTACAAGCATTGGAGGTCTTCAAAATATTAATGAGAACATCAGTCCTCAAGATTCTTTTTACAGTTACTTGGTTCCAGTCGTTATTCTGTAGCCAGTAAAATTAACTGGAATTCCACTCAAATATCGATATCATTAACATTCAGCAAAAAATGCCTATTATCACAAGTCATGCAGTTATTACAGCCACACTTAATCATGGTGTTTTCCTTTTATTCTTGCTATTATTAAGATTCTAGGTAAAATCCCATCATTTAAAAAAAGAATTTAGTCTCCTGGTACTTAGTTAAATTGATGGCATGTGGGATATCAATATTATCCTACCTGATAATAACTGAAATTTTACTAAATGATTGCAGACTCTTCGTATTTATTTACACAAGGTGCTATCGAGATTTCTGTTTTCAGTTGATTAACAATAAAATTTTTCAAAATGCAAGGAACTGAACTGTAGCAATTACTCACAAACATACTTGTGGTTGATCAAACAACGATTAAATATGTTTTTTAAATTGTGTAAGTTCTTCCTTACCCATGGGCAGCAGTTGTACGATCACCTCTCAGGACATCAAACCAATACAGATCTTCCAGTAATCTTCGGCTTTCAATATCTCCTTCATGCTCATTAGGTGCATCACGGAAATAAATATATCCTTGAGCTAATTCATCAGCACCTTCTCCAGAGAAGACGACAGCTGTATCTGTTTGAGTGCTAATATACTGGCTCACTAGATACATTCCTGTAGAGGGAAAAAGATAAAAATAATAATATTGATTAACAGACAAACATGGAAAATTTATCTCAGGCAGTGGTCAAGGTCCAACAAATACAGGATTTCCAATCGAAAGTAAACAGTGGCAAAATTACTCTTTAATTTTTTTTTTTTATTAATAATTCTAAAATAATTTATTTTTATATGTAAAGTTATGATGGATTAAACTATGATTGAAATTCTCTTTCAATTACTGAAAAATTATTCATCAAGTAAAATTTATAAGTTCTAGTACACAAAGTATATCATTAAAAAGATTGAATTTCTGCTTCAAATAGTCAAAAAATGATGAATGAACAATTAGTAATTTAGAAAAACTTCCCAGTTTAAAATTATTTTCAATAATAAACAGGGTAAACTAGACAATAATTTGTCACTTATGGTTTGGAGCTGTATATTTAAACAAAGATAAATAATCTGTTCATGCTTTTTTTTAAAAACAAAAACAAAAAACAAAACAAACGTTATTTTCTTCTAACTTTTGAATTGAAGATTACAGAAACATATGATTAGTCAGTTTAATACAGTAATTGGCCACATGAAATGATTAAGAAAAAAAAATCATGTAACTGAAATATTTAATATTCAAGTAAGCCATTCAACACATAAATGTGTATGGTGCATTATAAAATTTGATACAAAAAGTATAACAAGCCAGCATTATATTAAGCAAATACCCTCCCCTGTTTATTAATCAGTTCTTCTGAAGAATATGATGGGATGTGAAAATTAAATAACTGCAACCTTCTCTTATGATGTTACCTGTCTCCAGTTCCTATTGTGTTCAATGTGAGTCCTCGTGTTCTGAAGTATTGCCTGATACCTTTTAACAGACTTGATTGAATTTCAATTGCCTGTCTCATTTCTCCCAACATAGGTCCTCTACAGTCCTATCTTAGTATCCAGAAATGATAAATTTAAGCAAGCCAAAGTCACGGAAGTCCATGGAAAGAGATATCAAGCAACTTGACAGGACTACTGCCAAAAGGAATAAAAATAATTCTTGTCTAATTATTTCTGCTCATAAAAATATTGTGATGATCATGTGGGGTGGCTTGATGTCTTATCCATGTGTCATCACCGTACAAGTATAGTATTTTGTTACTCTAAAATAATGCCATCACAGTCTCTAGAAAGTATAAGATCAGGTAAAGGAATCACAGCCATGTTTGATGTCAATTTTTTATTGTTGCTTGTTTTGGGGTGCCACATACGGGTTTAGAGGTCATTTCCTTAACTTGGTTTTGCACACTGGGCATATAATCATAGGTAACTGTGGTCAATGAAGCCTAATAAAGCTGAAACAGCTGTCTCAAATTCCCAATATGATGATGGTTCAGGGTGTGAGCTCTTTGCTTTGGTGCACATTTGATTTCTTTTTCTTGTTTAAACTTCTGCATGTTAACATTTATTTTCTTTAAATTTACTATTAACGGATGATGTGAAGATACACACGAGCAGTATCCAGCTGCTGCCATATAAACTTTGCTGAATGTTTCTCTACATTGCTGGATGAAGTTGCATTGACTATTTGTTACCTTTGAACCCTACAAAATGACATATTTTATTTCAATCATTGAGATCAATCCATGGTCACACTGCCATTTATCACCAGGTAGGTGGTTCTAATCAAACTGACAGCTAGTGAAATGTTCCTTCATATGCAGTGACTGTAGTTTTATGTCCAAAGGCCTTATGACACTTCACAAAGCCAAGGTTGATGTGTATGATCCTGCTTGGAGTCAATGAAGGTGTGGTTCATTGCCATTTGTTTTTGCGTGGACAGGTTCTCCCTTAATGACTTACTTTATGAAAAGCATCTAAAGTAGAGACAGGCTATAATTATCTTTGATAATCCCTTCTCAGTTGGCAACATGTTTCTGTTATTATTTACGATATTTGATGATGTCCCTCTGCTGACTTTCAATCTACAATGGAACAGTGTTTTTGATTGAATAACTAGGGTTATATTTGGAAAGAGCAAAAATATAACTTCCTAAATTTGTTTCATTTACATTTGTTTGTTATTTCAGACACACATGCTCTCTACACCTTCTTATATGTCCATACACTTAATAACTGGATGGTGTCTTAAGCATACCTTACCCCATGCTTTTCTAGGCTTTAATGGAGCACAAAGATTTAGTTTCAGGAACTCCTTCACATTTGACTGACTTCACTACTTTTCTTTGAAATCCTCTTTAAGCTAATGCAATCAACAAGTTTTTTTTTTTTTTTTAAGTCTAACTGATGAGTCCTAATAAGGATGTAACAACTGTCCCAATTCCCATCTATGATGGCTCAAGGCATGAAAAAATACACAAAAAACTAATTTGCATTTTCATTGTTTTTCCATTTTTCAAATCATCCATGAGAATAGGGATTAGGGTTTGTTGTCAACTTCTAATGTGGAAAATTAATTTTCATCATTGTTCTTGGCACGTCATATTTCTTCGTTGCTGTTCTCTCTTCAATACTCGTAACAAACTGCCTCTAGTACTGATATACTATATGGTACTTCTCCTATCTTGGGAATTTTACAAGTTTTTATGTTAACCTGTAAAACACAAAGAATTGTAATTGGCCAGAGTGTCATAACACAATGATTGGCCATCTACTGTCAATTACTAATAGAACTTTCTGAAAAGGGTCAAGTGCTCTGAAAGTTAAGGCATACTGAAGGTAAGTAGTCTATTAGTAAAATGAAATATATTGAGAAATATCAGTAATTGGTCAAATGCTACTCATTTCTTGATCAAGCCTCTAGAATTAATCCTAACTGTGGCTATTTAAAATTATCTAAAGCTACTTAAACAACAGTTCATGACCTTTCAACCACATCTAAATATTTAAAAAAGCTTCAACTATTTGTATTGGACATAAGAAAATTTCCTATCCTTAATAGAAATAAAAATTGCAGAAAGCTGAGAACAGTCATTTTATGATCAAAGGAACCTCTGGTGCCATATCTTATTATTTTGGTAAAAAATTCAAGTATAGGTGTTAAACCTATTGATGAAATCAAAATACTAATTTCATTGAAACCATGAACAGTGGCCAATCACAATCTATCAGGTAGTTGCAGATGAAATGGGAAAATGGAAAGTTCCATTCCTCGCATTGGCTGATGGGAAGGACTGCAATGTTTGACAAGTGACCAAAATGTACGCTTATCATGGTAGATAAGCCTCCGACCTTACCAAGCATCTCAGTGGTCCCTGAAGGCACTATGAAGTTCCTGAAGTTCCAAGGTGGACAGTCACAATGTTTGTATAATTGCTCATTATGAGGGGAAGGTGGGCAGCAACACGAGCGATATGATGAAGAAAATCACATTCAAGAGTACGGTGAACTGTTGGTTCCAGAAGTTTGCCGCCGGTGGTGAATGTCTGAAAAAATCAAGACTGTGATAGGCCACCGTCAGTCATCAACGATGAACTGAAGACTTGTATGGAAAAGGCTACACAACAGACCCTCCTATGGCTTCCCGAGATGTTCAGTGTCCATTCTTCAACCATTTTTTGCCATCTGGAGGCAATCGGCAAAGTGAAGAAGCCAACTGAATGGTGGACTATTGCAAGTTTGGACCATCGGACCTTCCTGAAACTAGGTCTGATGGTCACCGCTGCTCTGAACAGCTCAGATTTGGAGAGGTATCACACCAAGCTGCTAAGGAACATCGGAACATGGTGAAACGGTCTGGCGTTCTCTTGCTCCATGACAATGCACGCCTCACGTTGCAAAGCAGACCAAGGAGAAGATCCATCAGCTTGGATAGGAGGTGCTTTCGCATCCACCATACTCAATAGACTATAGTGGATGGGGCCCACAGATAACATTTGTTTCATCATTTGGAAATCTACCTGAGGAACAAATGCTTCCACAACCAGATCCAGCTGGAAAATGCCTTTGAAGAGTTTATTAGTTTCTGTGCCTCTCATTTTTTTAAAAAGGGCATTTATTGGCTTCCTGATCTTTGGCAGAGATGTGCAGATACCAATGGTTCTTACTTTGACTGAATTTGTTTACTGCTAATAAAGTTATGCAACATTAAAGTTCGAATTTCATCTGCAACTACCTAATAGTTTACCCAAATACTGCATTTTTCCTATATTTTGCATTAGGACTACATTTACTGCATTTTTTTCTACATTTTTTGTGATGTAATTAATAAACAACTTAATTTATAATTGAAAACTTCTCACCCAAACTAACTAAATATTTTCAATATTTCAAAGAAGTAAATGTAATTTTAGCTTTAATAAAGCTTCTGCAGCTATCTCATGCTGTTTAGCAATTTAAAATTTGTCTTATGAGATTACGCTTTTTTTTAAAAAAAATTACACAAGAGCTCTAAAGTAAACGAATATTTTGCTATTAATATACAGTGAAACCTCCTTTAACGGACACTCTGAATAGCGGACAGTTATTTTAACTGTAATTTTTTTTTTTTTCGATTAACATTTCGACAAACGCATCATGGTTGTATTTACATCGGTGTCTCATACATTGATACATTGTATCGATGTGCTATGATTCAATTCACGAATCTGAGGCCCTTTTTTTTCACTGCAGTTGCTTTGTAAATATCATTCCCTCATAAAGCTTTCCTATAAACGTTGATTAAATTTAGTGCGAATTAAAATGGCGTCAAATAGAAAGAGATTGGCACTGAAAGAATAAATTGATGTTCTTGAAGTTGCTGAAAAAGAAAAGCTGAGTGTGCGTTGTCTTGCTGAACGTTTTAAAGTTGGAAAAACTCAGATAAGTGAACTTTTGAAGGACAAAGATGAGATTAGAAAAATGTGGATGGTAAATTCAAACGAAAATTCGAAGAATTTGAAGTTTCATAAAACTGAAACAAGCAAAATCGATGAAATGGTGATAAAATGGTTCTGCTTTGCTCGTGCAAAGAACATTCCTATAAGCGGTGTTTTCCTTCAAGAAAAAGCCAGAGAATTCCGTCAAACTTTAGGATTGGACACGTTTAAGGCATCAAATGGATGGCTAGAAATTAATTTTCTATTTACTGTAATTAATTTTATTATTATTTAAGTAAGACAAACGGATTAGCACTCATTTAAAAAAGGAATATAGTAAATAATTTGCAATTGTTCATATTCTCCATACCACAATGATAATTGTAGAAATTTAATTAAGATTGTATGTAATTTTTCATTAAATAACATGCTATAAGCTAAAAAATAAAAAAAAGACAGTCCTCCCCAATAGCGGACACCTCCCAATAACGGACAAAACTTCCGGTCCTATGACTGTCCGTTATTCAGAGGTAACTTTGTATTGGGTTGGCCAAAAAGTTCGTTTGGTTTTTAAGTAAAAATGAAAGACACATTTTTCATTTTCACCAGTAATTTTATTGAACAATGTCTTTAACAGTTTGTTCCACTACCTTCTGCCATCTTTCAGGCAACTTCATACTTCCATCTGCCAACAACTTTTTATCTTTTTTTGAGCAAAAAAATGTTCCAGGTGCCTATAGAGTCCTTCAGGAAATTGAATTTTTTCATTAAGTGAATTTATAAAGACCGAAATCAATGGAAATCCAAAGGTGCAATGTCTGGTGAATATGGTGGATGAATCAGAACTTCCCAGCCAAGCTCTAACAGTTTTGGCCTGTTCATCAAAGAAACATGCGGTCTTGTGTGCTTATTATCTTTTATCTTCACCATTTTGATCAGTTTTTGTCTTAAATGCAATCTGTCACAATATAATCTAACAAAATGGTGTGGAATGACATTAAAGACACCCAAGCGCTGCTAGGCCGTGCGGTCTGCCGTTGTGGCCAGTGCGCCAGTTCCCTGGTTCGAATCCCGGTAGTGGCATGGATGTTTCTTTCTTCTTTCTTCTTCTGTCCATTTCCGCCTATTCCCCTGGCAGTTAGGGTTAAAATGCATCTCCCATCCCGCAGTTGAAAGTCAGCGTGGGGGATTAAACTTTCACCCCCCCCCCCCCAGACAGTGAGCTGTCTGGAGGAGGCCTTTGTCCTGTAGTGGGCTGTTAAAACGCTATTAGATAGATAAAATAGATAGTGCTGCTAGAGCCAACTTACGTAAAAAAGACCGAATGAAATTCTTGGCCACCGCAATATAAATCCTAAGAATTTATTGAAATGAATGTAAAAACTTCAGAAAACTTGCTTTTGCTCAGTTTCATTTGAAAATTTTAATTGATGAAGAGACTATTTAAAATAGGATTATTCTATTCACACATTTGTAATTGGTTAAAGTGATATCTCTCTGTTCTTCAGGCTGTAATAAGCCACACTGAAAAACTGCCAAGTTCTAAATTAAATATACCTTCATATCTCTCAAATTGTTCTTCAACAAACTTTCAGAACCCAGTGACTGAATTACTTAAACCCAATAACAAATCCAAAGCTCTAAACTTTAGATCAGGTGTGAGATTTACAATTGGATAATTACACGACTTTTAAACCTGAAGACTCAACAATGGGAGCAAGTACTATCAGGATGTTTTTAGTATTATAATTAGTCACTTACCAATTGAAGCTCGTATTGTTGTGATATCGTAGCATTCTAAATGATAAATTACTTCGTCAATAACTTTCAAAGCTTCATCAGGTTTAAAGATTACTTCATGATGATCACTGCCAATGTGGGCTGCAACCTGAAAAGGTATTGAATTTTAATTGAATTTTATAAAAAATGTCAGTGTTTATCCAAATGCTTAGATTCAAATATATTGTTAAGATAAAGTCAGCAGAAGTCTAAACGTTACCTTACGAGCTGCCAAAACATCAGGACTTTCTTCCATTCCAATTGAAAATGTTTGTATTGCGTATGGTAACTGAAGTTCTTTGGCTGCTTTCAGAGCTAAAGCTGCAATTAAACTAGAATCTAATCCACCTGAAAGAGAAAAGAAAGAATCAATCTAATGAAAATGTTAAGTTTTACAATTAAAAAACTTTCACACTGTACAGTTTTGGTTATTTTGTAATTCATATTAATCAACATTTTTTTTTTATCAATGAAACAATCACTATATGATAAAGTGATGTGACTTGAGTGGAAATGTACTTGCTAATAGATCATATAAGTGTGTTGTCACAAACCATGTGACACAATGACATCCCAGTTCAAACAACAGATTGCTACAGACATTGCTATGGAAGTTTATCAGAGAAAAAAAATCACATCGACTTTACACAGTAGTAGTATATTTCTGAGAAAAAACAAAACAAAATTATGTATCCATGAGCAGGCAAACTTAAGGTCAAAGGAGCTGGGTTTTTTTTTGGTTTTTTTTTATAAATATGAAATTTAATAAACAAAATATATACACACAACAAGAGATTAGAATATAAAATTACTTATTTTATATTTCTAATTTATTATATTCAGGTTGACATTAGAAAATCCAGCAACCTCCGAACCTGAGGAGTGCCAGATTTTGAAAATGCTGGATTTTTTTATGGTTATATATGCTGTATATGTTTAACAGAAAATGACTACGTGTATAGTCCTTTAAACAAGAAAATTAAACACTAAATGATATGGAAATGGAATTTTAATGTTCACCAACTAAATAAAACAGTTCTACAGAATTTGTGCTCTGAAATCCATGCCAGAAATCTGAAGGAACCGGATTATCGATGGCCAGATTTTTGAATGTTAACCAGTACTTGCAAAAAGACCCATTCTTCATTCGGGTTACAAAAAAACAATGTCCTAATGTGGATGATAAAGAAATTGCAATTGTGAGATCCCTTCGAAAGTTTCCCTGTTGGTGCAAAATAAAACCCTCAAAAGGTCTGACCTCATTACAAAGCTATATCTATCCCGAAAAACTGTTAGAAGTATCCTTCAACCATGTTTGCCTATCAAATCACCGCTCTCCCCTGTACACCCATAGTTCCAGGTTAGTTAAATTTTATAACTCGAGATTCCTAGATATGAAATTAATATCTAGATCGAAGAATATAAGACTTCCCACCAATTTCTCCCCTTCTCCATCCCGTTTACACCCCTACTTCCAGGTTATTCAAATTTTGTATCATCATAATCCTAACTCTTCAAACCTTCCCCCATCTGTAAAAAATTATCTGATCATTACAAATCTATATCTATCTTGAAAACCCTGTCGCTATTATGCCCAACTATATTTTAGTTCCAATTGTTGCAGAACAATATTTGTGTAGTTTCCATTGTCGCTACCAGGTGCATATGTAGCGTTATTATGCGCTACAATTTAGTTCCAGTTGTCAACACCAAATTGCTAAGTGGCGTTATTGTGCAGAACAACATTTTAGTTCCAATTGTTGTATAACAATAATTGTGTAGTTCTCATTGTCACCACCAGGTGCATATCTGGCGCTATTTCACGGATTTCACCCCTGGTGTCCAGGTTCCAAGGTTGGCTGTTTTTTCCGCAGGGTCCTAAAGAGTAATTCTGCAAAGTTTGGTCCAGATAGGTCAAAGGGCTTAGGTATGTATAAACAAACAAACATAAACATCCTCCTTTATAAATAGATAATTTCTTTCACAGTTTTGTTGACAATTTATCTGAAGTCCTGAATCCATACTAACACATCTTAAAATGTATTTAATCTTCTTCTCAAACATTTCATAAATATAAGCTTTATTTACCAAAATGATAAAAATAAATAAATTCACTATCAAAAATAAAACTTTCTTGCCTCAAAAGAAAGTTTGTTTTATATATTCAAAAAAAACTAACAAGATAATATGTTGAACAACTTAACTCCTCTCCAAAAGTGAATGAATTCTATAATTTACTGCTACAGGCGGCCCTCGACTTTCCCACATAATTGGTTCCTGAAAATGTGTGCCAATGTTGAATATTGGAAAGTAGAGGGATGTAAAAAAAAAAAAAAACCATCTAAAATTGTAAGTTAATGAGGCGTGTTTAAGTGCTTTCAGATGTTGTCTTTATAAACTTATCAAGAGTTAGTTGATTACCATCCTTTTCTTTTCTTGATAAAGAGTTCTATAAAATGCTGTGTCTTTTCAATCGTCCTATGTACTTGCGATATACGTTCGCCATTGAGATCATATTTTTCCATGATAGTTGCTGATGTATATATTAAATTAAATATAAGTTATATTAATGTTTATATTTAATTAGTTGAAGTTTAATTTTTGTGATGATATATATTGTGATTATCGTGCTTGAAAAGAAAATTTTTAGTTAGAGATTATTTACTAGTTTTCTGCGGGATTAATGTGTGCGGTATGACAACGGACAAGATGGCGTAATGACAAAGCCTGTAGCAGATGGTTCGATTTGAACGGAGATAAATATGCCTGGTATGTCTCCACGTTGACAGATAAAGGAGAGCGGGAATTTTGAAGAAGAAATGTCGCTGTCAAAACTAAAAGTACGAAAGAATAAGTTTGCAGTTGACGCAAGTAAATAAGAAATAATTATTATTATTCTGAGGCCCTCCTAGACAAATGAACAACTGACGTCATCCACGGAAAGCGTAGAGTTAAACCCGAACAGAACCGTAATAAATAATTGAGAAATCCAGGTTAAGAAGACATAGTCATGACGAATGAAAGTATTTATTTTCCGGTTGCTGAGAGGATCGAATAAAGGAAGGATTCGACGGAAATCCCCATGCGAAGAATTTCGAAGATCGAACGTTTAAATAGGCTTAGCTATTTGAAACAGAAGAGAAATTAGCGCCAGTGGATCAAATGGACCCGAACTGATTTCATACAAGTGATTAGGAAAATTTGTGTGTGAATTAGTGAAACTAATTATTGCTTGTTTGGTCATCTAGAGTTAATTATAAATATCAACTGAAAGTTGATAGCAAAGTATCAATTATGTGCATAGTGCTTTCGAGACGAGTTATCATCGAGAGTCTGGATATGTAAGTACAGTTTCCTTTATTTTATGAATCGAGTATCCAAGGGGATTGCTGATTTACAACAAGCCCAAAATATACAAGTAACATTATTAAAGGAGCAAAGATTAATTTTTTCACGTAGGGGAAAAACCATTGTTGAGTGATCTAACTTTAGTTTCTTCTATGAATGAAATAGTACATTAATGACAGATATGACTTAGATGTAAATACCATTATATTCTGAAATTAAGTATCCTTGTAGGTTGCTTGTTAATAGTTACATAGGAAGTCATCAGTTTAATATTTTGAATTTAAGGTGTAGTATTAATGTCAAAAGTGACATTTGAAGATGAGATATATAATACTATGTTTTTTTTGTACTACATATTATTATTCTAGGATTAAGAATAATCAGCAAGGTTAAAGTTCATTAATAATTTGTAATTATTGAGTATTTCATATTTTGATATTTACATGTAATCTGATACATGCAAGGTTTTATAGATGGTACCATTAGGGATTAGTTACAGATGAACTGAGTTAATATATGATAACAAATGTTATTGTTCTTATATAATAAATTATTGTAAAGTTAATTTTTCCTTTCATAAAGGTTATGAACTCTAGTAATAAATTATTTTAAAATTTTTATTTTTCAATGCATTTGTTTCTTTACCTTGATGCGTGCTTGCTCTGAAAGTATATATTATACCCCAGCTCTATTTTTTAGAGGGAAGACATATATTCATATTTGTTGTCTTTTCCTGTTTTTTTCTTTTTGATCAATAGTCATCTACATTGAATATTTGACTAGGAGAATATTCTCCATCTACAATAATTTTGGACAATGAGGAAATAAATTCTTTTGCAGCTTCTTTATCTGCATCAGCCGATTCTCCAGTGAATTTAATATTATGTAAAGAATACCTCATTTGAAATTTGTCGAACAAGCCAATACTTGCTTGAAACACCGTGTTAGAATCTTCTTTTAATCTAGTCTTCCACTCTTCATGCAAACTTAGAGCCTTAGTTTGAATAAGTGAAAAACTCATAGGGATATCGTTTTGATGTTGATCATCAATCCATGATGACAAAGATCTTTCCATTTCATCCATTACTATGCCGTGTCTTTTGGAAACAATCTTTGAAGATATATTCCACAATTTTGAACGTATTCCTTAATTTTATTCTTGTTTTTCAAAATTGAACATATTGTAGACCTGTTTATGTCGTACGAATGGCCGATTGAAGCAAATGATTCACTGCTTTCAGAATGTCTAATTATTTCCATATTTGTCTCAATTGTATGAAGTTTATAAGTCCTTAATTTCTTTTTGTTCGTATCAACACAGCAGTTTCTCCGTTTCTCACTCATGTTTATAAATTTATAAGGGCGAAATATTTAAACATAAACAAATAGATTGGCAAAACACACAACACATCGACATGCACCCTAACGCAAGACTAAACCTGTTTAATATTCATTCGGCTTCCGCCACTGTGGCTCGGAACCCTAGTGACGTCACAACGAGTCCGCTACTCTAAACGGCAATGTGTGAGTGCTCGCGAGCTACCGTGCGAACAATTTTTGCATTATCAACAAAAATCTTTAAAAATTGAATTTTTAAAAATGTTCAAAATAGTGAATTGTGCAAAAGTCGAGGGCCGCCTGTATTTGGGTTGGAAAAACTCACAAATAATAAATTTATTTCACATCCAATTTGTTCCTTAATTTCTCTCAAATAAGGGGGAGAGGAAACCCACTAAGACTGTGATTCCCTTGGCTTTAAAGTTTGCTTTCTTATGGAAAATATACAATAGTTTTGTTTTCTTGGCAGGAGAATATGAAAAAGTTAGTGTGAATTTTTTTCCCTCAGACTTCTATAGTAATCCTCTTAGCAACATCCATAGCAACTGGATGTTTGCACTGTATTGTCATGTCACATGGGTTCTGATTTAATTTCTGATAACATTTAATCTTATAAAAAATCTCTTCGTCATATATTAAATATATTTAAAGAAGATATATACCGTATTTACTCGCATAATTTCCCCACCCCAG
Source organism: Thereuonema tuberculata (assembly GCA_023159025.1). Classification (NCBI taxonomy): domain Eukaryota; kingdom Metazoa; phylum Arthropoda; class Chilopoda; order Scutigeromorpha; family Scutigeridae; genus Thereuonema; species Thereuonema tuberculata. Next base: position 22,007,518 of record JAFIDM010014012.1, read on the forward strand.
TTTTTGTGGATTACAAAATTCAATTTTTATTTTTATCGCATAATTTCCCCACCTCTACTTCAACGCGTTTCCAACATGATCTTGACTGGTGGTGAACTCACGACGACGCGACAATGTACCGTTACTTCCGCATTTCTCTATCCCACGCTACGTTAGGGGAAGATTCCACCCCCACCCCGGTCAGTACAAGAGCAGACTCCTTCTGAATCAGTACAACAATAACTGTACTTTGAAGAAAAAACAAATGTTGAGATGTGATTTCTTATATTTTAAATGTTGCGTGTTAATAAAATTGTTGTTAATTACATTTCTTGCTTTAAAAATCAATATTTAACATGGTTTTCCTTACACTTTCACCATATTTTTTTTCCTCAAATTGAAAAACATCGCGTAATTCCCCCCCCCCCCTTTTTTTTCTCAAAATATTGATGAAAAAAAAAAGGGGAAATTATGCAAGTAAATACGGTATTTAACATTTAATCTTATTAAAATTATGAATTAATGAATTAATTATGTATAACATTACACTCACACTTACGATTAAAACAGTCAGTAAAGACATTCTTATTAACTACATCATTGTTAGGATTATGGTTTCGTTAATTAACTCCTGAATTTTTTTTCTTTTGTTCAGAAACATTAAACCTACACATTTAAGATTTGCCTAAAGCGTAACCGTACTTGCAATAAACAGATTTCAATTAGTCCTCTTTCAAATTTTAAAATGAGGAAAAAAAAAAATTATTTCATGAGGAAACTAATAACAGAGGTTGTCATTTTTCAAATAAAGTTTTTGTAAGTTTTTCATATAAGTTGTAACAGTGGTTTCCTTTGCAATTTAACATCTCTTCTTCACAAATGCAACAAAAGCTACTCAGCTTATTTCGGCAAGAATATGACAATGTACAAGATAAAAAAATTCTCAAACCCAAATGGAAACTTTCTGATAATGCACATTATTCATCAGTGAACATGTATCAGCTTGCATCATCGCTGGTTGATGCTGACCAAGAAGTTGCTTTGAAGACCAATTGCAAATTTAATGGTTTTTAGCCAGATAATTGAGGCATCAACGCATCACCCAAACTGAGGGTGATAAAAACTTTTTTTCCATTGATATCTGTGAACATATTTCCAATGAAAATGTACTATAAATATTTCAAGACGGAACTTGATGCCAACTTGATATAATTATTTTGATTTGAACATGTAATTAAAACCATAACTCTTACATTTCATTAGCAGTATCAATTGCATTTACTATTTTATCTTTTTTTTTTTATATATATATTTCATATTTATCCTATGTAAAATACAGTAATTTTTACCTGACAGTAAACATCCAATTCGTCTGTGACACATAAATCTCTTCCTTACAGCTGCTGTTAGAAGTGTTCTGATGTTGCCATAGATGTCATTCAATTCCAACTCTGAAATATAATAAAGGTTAGCAGTGAATTATAGGAAACTGTGCTAAAATTATTAAAAATCTATTTAAGAACTAAAACTTAACAAGAAAATGGAAACGTAATGAGTGACACTATACAGTATGAAAAAAAAATATAATATCAAATGTTTGCCAAAAGAAAAATTACTCTAAAATAGCAAATTCTTGTTGATTTTAAATTTGTTATTAATGTAGGTCTGAGAATCCACTTAATTTTTGGAAAAACCATAGAGATGGAATTGCATTAATTGTAGGCCTACTTTTTACATGATTTTTCTTGTGAAAATAATGTTTAACATGGTACAAATTGACTGAAGATGTAAGTAACAATGCACAAATATACTTCCACCCAGTCTGAAGTCACTTCCGGGAGCAGGAGTGAAATCCATTACCTTCCATGTAGTCTGAGCTTGTCATCGAAGGTAAATCCTGCTGATGATTCTCAAACAGGATGAAACAACTGTTCTGGTTTTCTGTCGATGATTTTTCTCAGGCTGGGCGGAAGTATATTTGTGCATCGTTACTTTCGACTTCATGATTATTTTGCCTTTGTCTTATCTGGAACTGAGACTGAGGATATGTTTTAAAAAGTGTTTTAAAAAGTTTTAAAAAGTTTTAAGTGAGGCTTCGAATTTGTTTTTAAACAATAATTTCAGTAAATAATATAGTATTTGAATAGTAATAATATCTAATTATAGTTAAGGAAAATGCTATAGTTATTTAACCCAATTAAATAAAACCACAGAACGCTGTGAGCTAGAAACTACAGTCGAGGGAAAACAATACCGATTTGGCATTCTTATAAAGAATTTTAAGGGAATTAAATGTTTAGGAGGTTAACACCATTTTTGTGCTTTGAACCTTTATAAATACTATGATTGAGGGTTTATCATTTTCTACATTTCAGCATTCTATCCATTTGGAAAATAAGACTTAAATGTATCAAAATAAATGAAGTTTTCATTAGAAATGCTTAAATTCTTATCTGCAATGCAATTTATCCAAGGAATTCTTATCTACTGCAGGAATCTTGATTGCACATCTCAAAAGACAGGTAATTCAGCAAAATCAAAATCTCTTTACCTTTTTCAGGAATTGCGAGCTGATAGCTGGGAACTTTCCCAATGGAATGAAAAGGCTTCTTCTTGATGAATCGGACTTTATCCAACATTAACATATCAAATTCTTGATAATGTCCAGGAGTGAATGGCTGTATTTTGCATTTAGACCATTTTGGAAGATTGGCAACACCTAAAAAAAAAAAAAAAAAAAAAAAAATTTAAAAATCAAACCACTAATAAATACATTCTAATTAACTGAAAACAACTGCTTTGGTATCTTACTAAAATTAACTCTGGACAAGTCACTGTTCAGTATTTTTATTACTTTGTTCTGAAATCCATGCAAAAGTCTTCAAATTACCCTCTGAGCCAACTCAAATATAAGAAAATTAATTGAAGATGAATAGCACTGGGTCATTAACTCATTAGAACCTTATGTACAAATACAATGCTTTTCAAACAATAAATCCTAAATATTTTACATTTAATGAGACCCTGTAATTTTCTCAGAATTATCCCAGATGAAAGTACATTATGTTCAGTTGTAAAATACATTGCACTACTAAACTGCTTTAGTATTCTCTTAGTAAAAGTAACCCAAAACGAAATTCCTGCAAAAAAGTGCAGATATCAAAAGATACTATCTAATCAGTAAATAATAGCATCTAATTTTTAATCTATATCTCATAATGGACCAGATAAAGGTTCGTTCCACATCACATCAGATCTTACTCTTATCCTTAGAATTTCAGGAATTGCAGAATTAAACATTATGAAACAAAAGCTGCTTAGCATCTACAATAATTTCCTTTTAATGTTATTTTCTTGTGTTGAGGTGTCAACAAAACCCTGTACATTTTTCTTGCTATTAAAAATATCATATACAGTGACACCTGCTAAGTTGACAACCCAGTGGTTCCATGTTTTCGTGGTCAACTTACCAAGGGTACAACACTTACTTTTTGATTTTCATATTTTCTCATCTACGTACTACTACTATACATATACACAGTATAGTACTACAAAATTAAACAAAATATGAAATCAAAATGATACAAGATAAAAATAATATTGCTTATTAGGGTTAAACATTAATTATACATATATATTAATTATTGGCTCAAGTCATAGTTACTACTGTATGTACTACAGTAGTAAGTTGAAAGAAACAAGCCAATTTAATTATGAAACTCAATTTATTATTACAGTAATACATTTTGCATAGGTGTAATAAACTTAGTGTATGTATTAAGGGTTTTGTTTTTCGCACATACTGTACATTTGTACTTCCCTCTAGTTGTCTGCGAAATTCAAAGTAGGTTTCGTCTGTGGAATGGACGTTAAAATGCTCTTTAACAATTATTTCTTTAGAAAATTAGAAAAAAAATACAGTATAAAAGTTGTTAGAAAGATATAGAAAACATTCTGGAAGTGGTCAACTTACAAAGGTTTTGAGCTATGCTTTATGACAAATTCTACCAAATTACCTGGTCAACATACAAGTTAGACAGGTGGTCAACTTATAAAGGGTTCACTCAATGTTAAAGTAATTAAGCCATTCCGTTCCTGGTCAATTAGGTCAACTTATAAAGGTGGTCAACTTGACAGGTTTCACTGTATTAGGGATCTCTACATGTAATGGAATGTCGTCTCTAAACATGTGATTGGCATACGTTTTCTAGTTAAATTTTATCTTATTTCAGAAAATGAGTTCTTAAATAAATTCTTGGCAGTGAATGACCCCGAATAAACAATTACAAGAACTTTCAAACTCATTTTTCAAATAATCTGGAAGATTTTGTTTATTGACCTCTAACAGTGACAAAGAAGCTACAATTACTAAACACCGTAATAAGCAGTAGACAAGAGAAGCATTTATATTACGATTGATTTATCAGCAACAAATTCTAATTTATGTACTTTAGATGGTATTTGTAACTATTCCAGTATTAATGTTGTGCTGTTCTTATAGCAGCCACACAATTAAATGAGTTCAAAGTTAGCATAAAGGAAGATCAGGGTGTCTACAAAATCTGAATAAAAAAATTCCCTGATTTTTCCCTGATTTCAAGAACAATTTCTTAAAAATTCCCTGATCATAAGAGAAAAATTCCCTGATTTTAACTACTTGGTAACTATTTACTATTTTATCTAAGTATAATAAAAGAATAAGCAAAAAACTCTATAAAAACAGTAATGATGAAATACTTAAAAAAAGAAGAGAGAAATAAAAAATTATAAATTAATGAGTTTACAATATCTTAGCTTTTAAAAGATTTATTGCAACAATATACACAAAATTAAACTCAACGGAATTCAAGATTCATTGTAATGTCTAGCATGATACTGGTTATTTAAATTTTTGAAAGCTTTATCGCAGCAATTTCATTTTCAATCATTTCAGATTCCTTTTGTGCTGCTTCTAAGATTTTAATTTTTTTGTCATTAAGCCTTTTCAGTTCAAGTTCAGCCTCTCTTTTCCTTTTAACAGCTACTGCCAATTCTTGATTTTCTTTCTTTTTTTGTTCCATTGCCTTGGAATACTTAGCTCTTGCATTTCTTACATCAAGGACCATCTTCTTAGTAATTTCAATGTTATTTATGCCACCTTTAGACAATACACTATCATAAATGGATCTTCTGGCAATGATAGTTTCTTCTTTGATATTCTGCTCTAAAGTATCTTTGTTTATAGAAAAACCTTTTTCTAAGCTTGCATTGCCATGCGACAATACCATGACTAACTATCACTGTCATAGCTACAGGTGCTCCATTTTCTTCAGCAGATATCAAACTACACCAGAAATTATCAATATGTGCAGTCGATCTTTTATACATCTTAACTTTGAGATATTTTCTGGCTGTGAACATATTTGTTTTAATTGATTCTTAGCTTTCTCAGCTAAAGTGCATGATCTCAATTTTATTTTTTCAGAAAGAATTACCAACAGACTTGATAATCTACATGAAAATATATTTTCATTTATTGCTATTTTAGGGTCAAAACAGGACACTGCTTTAGTCAGCTTGTAAATAAGGGGAGATTTACTTTGGAGTTTCAGTAAACATTGAATCAATATGCGTCTACAGCCAACTTTAAATTCAGCTATTTGCAAATCAGATACTTTCGCCTTTTTCAAATTGCTTTGAGCAGATAAACCAATATCTATTTGTTTAACTGGCAGAAAATTTGATTTGTCCTCCACGTCTATGCTTGTAATATTTTTGCTTAATGCCTCTTTTTTAAGAAAGCGCTGCATGAATTTTAGTGACAAATTACTTAGGTCAGAATGAAGAAATGGTATTAAGGTAGCATCTGTTTGGTACTCCCTTAAGAACATTTCAAAATCGGAAGCAACTAAATGAAAAAGAGCAAGCTTTGCTGGTAAGAGAGAATCATAAATAGCACTTTTAACTTCCTTATAACTTTTTGAATTTGGAGCCATTTTGTCCTTCTCTATTCCTTCTATAAACTTCCTTAGCAATGGGATAAGCTGCAATGATCGTTTTGTTACACCAGTGTTCTCAACCCACCTAACAAAGCAAAACTTTTTTGGAAATATTTGTGAATTTGTATATTCCGTAAATAATGTTCTTCTTGCTGGGGAATCTTTGAACAAGTAATATAAAGCTCGATGAAACTCCATAATCTTCCAGTTCGTAACTGACACTCCTGTTTTGAAAGCTATGTTCAATGCATGTAGTCCACATGAGCCAATATTCAGTACTTCAGCATCTTCCTTAGTTTTCTTTAAAGAGCACGAAAGTTCTTTAAAAAACTTTTGATTTACGTTAGGCCCATCCATCGAGATTTGTAGAAGTTTCTTCAAATCCAGAGGTTTAGTAGCCTCAACAAACGAATTCACCAAATCAGTTGCACGAGTGCGTCCAAGAAAGGTTGAGTTCAAATATCTTGTTTTTACTTCATTTGTCTTTGTACACCAATATCTAATATTCCTCGTAGTAAGTTTCGGTTTCAGTTTCAGTGACGGGAATATAGTACAGGATATGACGTCACAATTCAACACCATTAGACCGGCCGGCGGGAAAGAGGGGATCGACGTGACGCGTGACCTTGAATGCTCCCTTAAGAGCTCGTGCTTGGCAAAAGATCATAAATTTCCCTGATTTTAAGTAATAATTGCAAAATTCCCTGATAATTCCCTGATTTTTTCCAGAATAACAAAATTC
>JAFIDM010014012.1:22024101-22035316 GCA_023159025.1 Thereuonema tuberculata
TTCAATCTTTTGATCAAAACTCATTCGTAGTGGAAAGCGAGGGGTGTGTACTCCATGTCTTGTGCCGAGAGCAATGATTGAGGTAAAGATTGATGAAAACCCTCCTAGAAGGTCAAGCGCCCTCTTCAATCATTTGCGTAAATCAAACTTTCCTTCAATCATCGTCAGTGATTGGCTCAAGCGTGAAACGGGTTCCTAAACGGTCAATCATGCTTGACTCAACCGATTGACGAAACCGTTTGATCAAAATATTGACCGTCTGGGGCCACCTTAACCCACAACTATCATCACATGTTTTCATCTTGTGTTGTTCTGGATGTTTGTTCAGTCCCTGATGATGAAATATGCAAACTTTTCTAAAACTGCAGAATAATTATCCATTCTCTCTCTCTTTTTTTTTTATTTTGTTTTTATCAAGTAAACATGTTTTATTTTCACTTCTTATCCTTAAACTTGTATATTTTGACATATTTTGCTTTCCAAAATTCTTTTTTTGTCCTAATTGTTTTTAATTTCTCCACTGCAAATTCAGTTGTGTTACAAAATTTAAATCAACTTAAGCCTTTTTTTGAAGCTGTTTACCAGTGGATACAAAATATGTAAAAATAAAAACATTGAGATGGGGGGAAGAATGTTCAACAAAACAGATTGTAATTTTTATCTTGAAGAATGCAGATGGTCTTAAAAGAAACTTTTAAGCGTTCTGAGATAAGTTTCACAATCATTCTGTTTATCAAATTAATTAATATCGATTAACTACAACTATTCTGGTTTGTATCTTTAGATAATACAGTTATATGACATTATGCTACTGAAAGCAATATTTTAAAAACAGAAAATGGTGGGGCAATAGATAAACTGACAAAGCAATATAGATCTTTTTTTCCCGTTTTCTGTTGTTTTATTCTTATGTTTTAAAAAAATGCCTTCAAACCGAGAGAAATTTGGACTTAAGTTTTGATAGGAAAAAGTTATTATGAATATTTACTTAATACCATTTGGAATCACATTCTTTTCCAAGATACCATTATGTAAGGTGACCTGGCAAAGCGGGACACCATTGACCGGGGGACCGGAAAGAAAAAAAAAACACGGAATCTCCAGTTCAACAACCAAAAAAAAAAAAAAACACGGAATCTCCAGTTCGACAACCAAAAAAAAAAATCAGGACTTTTTCAAAACGCCTCAGGACTCGGGACAAATTATTAAAAATCAGGACTGTCCCGCCAAAATCGGGACTTCTGGTCACCTTACATTATGTTGAACCTCTTCTTTAAATAATTAAGCGTGCATAAACATGTTTATTTTCAGTTATGGTTCCAAAGTGGTTGATCCTCTTGTTGAAAACTATTTAAAACGTACTTTAGGTGGAACTTGAGCTATCAAATTTCATAATGTCCCTTAAAGGTTTGCTTTTGTATGATTTTAAAACAGAACCACTAGGAATAGGATGAACCCATGGTCACTGCTCATTCAGGCAATGAGAGGGAGGGAGGGCATTTGACCCATTCGGAAGCTTTAAATTTAAATGAAAGCCATAGAATTTTTTTTCTTTTAAGAAGACTAAAAGATAGAAAAGATTTCATTGTAACTAATTACTTTAGTTTACTTATATTCATTTTATATAATCTCACAATATAAAGTATAATTTTTGCAGACTTTTTACACTGACAAAATATCTTACGCCTCTCACCTCTTGACAGAACTCCTGTACGCGCTCATGGATGGTCCACCAGAATTACTAATTACCGGACAGCACAAGAACAAAAATATAACTTCTTTCCTTAAAGTTTATCTCTTTTTTTTTATTCTTTGGTTAAAAAAGAAAAAAAAAAAAAGAGAGAAAAAAGATTCAGTCAAAATGTTTTAATGCTTTTTTCCATGAGATTCTTTTTTACGTCATGTGACCTCTTCAGACATCAGATGTAAAGGTTCCCAGCGAATACAAGTCAAATGGACGAAGTTGTTACCAGCTGGCTAGTCCAATGTATTTTATGGGAATCGTTTGGAGAAATAAGAACCATTAAGACATACCTAAAACAAGTTTTCTTCATTAAAAAAAATCTCCTGTAAAAACGGCTATTCTTAACGGTTCATTAAGAAACAGTAACTTCTCGACTCATTTCCTGTTAATAATATCTAACTGATCAGATTTTTGAAATCCCATTTTTGTCTTTCAGTGTGTGGATCCATCTTTTTATTATTAAAAATAAAAACGAAGAAGAAAAGAAAGAAATTATAGATTAGTTTCGGGAAAAAAAATATTATCTTTCACCAGGAATTTATTATTTACACGAGGATAAGGTATCTTAAAAGATTTATGACATAATTTATAGCAAATAAATACAGAATTTTATTAGTTATCATGGACGATTGATAAAAAAAATAAAAAAAAAATAAGCAAAATTTTAGTAAACTAACTGAAATTAAGTGTAAGAATAAAATTATTTTGCGTTATAATGACTGTTAACGATCATCTCAAAGAATTATAATGAATCTGATGCAAGTACAAAATATGATCCGCTAATTCAGATTAAAAAAAAAATCGAAGCAGACGAACTGATTAAATATCAAATGACGTCTTTATTAGTTCACTGAGTTGAATTAATTCGGCTGCTCCTTTCAGACGTTATCATCTGTACCAAACGTCAAAGCTTTCAAATCATTATGAAGAGACGAGAGATAAATGTGTTATTTGAATCGCCGTCAATTGGTCTTTTCTTTCAATTAAATAAACATATGCAACTAAAACATCTAGATGATGAAATACATGTCTCCTGAATGGGTTTGTCAAATTACTTTCAGATATTAAAGAGTATATATATATATACATTTTTTTCCCCTTGAAAATTGTATCAATATTCAGGGAACGATTCAGAGATTTTAGGGTTTTGCGAAATATTACATTAAAAAATAAATATGAAGGCAGGTTTTTTTTTTTATTATTTTTTTAATAGTAAAATCGTCGAATATTACAAGTTGAGTCAATAAGTGAAGTTCAAGTACAGTAGAGCCCCGATTATCCGCGGGATTGGGTGGCAAGGGCTTCGCGGATAAACCGAAAAAAAGACTAAAAATGAGGTGTAAACACGAAAAAAAATATTTCACCATTAAAAACTACGTTTTATTGTACAAAAAACATAATATGTAAAACTTTTAAAAACGCAGAAACCTTTGCATCCACAAATTCCGAGAAGGCCTATAGGATTACGATGCACAATAAACCTGTCAGTAATTTTCGATCTTCGCACTGTAAGGCCTATTGTACTTTCCCTGTTGTTGGCTTGGATTAAAATTGTTTTTTTTTTTTTGAGGTTCGTAATTAAAAAAATTTTTGCGGCACTCGCGGATCATCCGCTCGTGGATAATCGTACTTCACAACGATTTTTTTGCGAAATAATTATAATTATTATTTTATAATTATTTTAAAAACGTATGCAACATCATTTCTAACTAATGAGATCTCAAATTGACTGAAAACAGTAGGAATTCTATTTTAGGATGATTCAAAAGATTATTATTTGTTTACCTGCAGCGATGTTTGAAATTGTAACGCATAACCCTTGTAACTTATCGCAATTTTTTTAATAATTTTACTCCTATGAATTTCAGCAGTAAGGCAATCTTTGCTACTTGTTAGATAATATATGAATGAGACGATACAAAACTAGCAATTGTAAGATCACAAAATCTAAAAATAACTAACTGATGTACTTATGTTTCAATTTCTAGTAGTAAAAATAAAAAGATGAATTGCAATTTTATTATTAATACAGAAATAGAAACAAAAAAATAAAACACTTTGCTGAAAATATATCTTCATTACACCAGAATTTTGAATGATTCCAAGCATTTGTCTGACCTCATTATTTCTTCGAAAACTTTTGGAAATAATTTTTTTTTTTTAAATTAATGGTATTTTTTTAAAAAAACATTTTTTTTTTTTTTAGATGTTTACGATTATAACATTACATCTCCAAAAACTTGACTTTTCACGTAATTACATAAATTATCAATTCAGGAACAACAACCAAAAAAAAAAAATCGAATCTTCTGCAACTGGATATAATTTGAAATCTATTTATAAAGGTGTCACGCAGTATAAGGGAAATAGTTAGCTTTCCCCTCTCCCTCATCGGAAAATTCCAAATTTAAAGACCCTACTTTTCAATTGCTTTCTCACCACTGGAGCCCGGGCTGAGATCTTAACCAAAAAACAAATTATATGAATTAGCCTATCACTTCTAGTCTTTTTTTTAATAATTAAGTCAACATTTTAAATACAATAAACTGGTTTTTTGCTTTAACCGTCTCCATAGAGCTCTTCTGCAGTACAATGTTTGCAAAGAGCGAAATTTTTGGTTAAGAATGTAGGGACTGTTACTGCATTTGATGTGTGTGTGTGTGTGTGTGTGTAGGGGGGGGGGGGATGTGAAAGAGATAAACGTATTTTCACTTGAGCATCTACATTAAATGATTCTACAGTGCAATATTGAATCGTTCGTCTAGCACTGTAAAGTTATGAACACTTTTCCCACAATGGATACTGTGCTCAGTTGATTCGTTACTACACACAAGAACGTCTTATTTTACATTCATTGTATTTGCTATAAGGTTCATATTTACGCGTGAGTGTCCATTACAATTCAACCTAAAGAAACACTTTCTTAATGCCATTATATATAATTGCAAATAATCATATTTATAAACAAAAACACGAGAAAATGAAATTATATTATTACTGTAAATCATAGTCTATATGATTTATTTATTTCTTCCAAGTAAGTAACTTAATACCAATAAAGTATTGACTGGTTGTTCCGCTACATTTAAGTGTCCCGTATTTTTATTTTCAAAATCTGGCCCCCCCTAAACTAAGTGTTACTGCTATTAACTTTAGATTGAGGCTACAAGAATTATCAATTTATATTCGGTGATCCTAGTTCTTCTTAAGTTCAATCTATAATTTCTGCTCTCACGTCAACAGCAGTTTAAAATCAGTGGTTATTGTCTTTCTTGATATTAATAACATGTCCCATCTCAAAAAAAGGAGGGAAAAAATGTAATTTCTCACGGAAATCAATTTGTTTCACGTCCATCACGCCTGTTGTTTAGGATGTTCAGGTTATAATACAGGAATCAAATGAAACGATGACCCATTTCAGATACTGCGTGATTGAGTGGCGAAAACAGAAACAACATCTAAAGAGGGCATCAAGACCAGGAATTATTTATGGATGCTTCTAAAGATTCCACGACTTCCTGGTTTCAACCTGACATTGTTTACGTCTCAAAAACACAGATTACGAAAGTTCAATCACAACACTATTACTTTCACACTTTATTGTGATTGGCATTCGCAAATAAACAAAACAAAAAAAATTTGATTTCTTAAATATTAAAATTAGAGATTAAAAGAGATGACGATAAATTAACGTCAGTAATGTGAAGTCAATGAAAATAATAACAATGCTGTTCTGAAAACGGAGAACCTTCTCGATTAAAATCAGCCAAATGAAGTGAAATATTATACAGTCAAAATATAAAACCAAGTCCATTTTTCTACATGACATTTTCAATAAAGAAAGGAAGATTTATTTGGAATGCAAAGGAAATAAAGATCACCTTCAATAAGCAGTAGTTATATAATAGTCAAGAGGATTATAACGTTACGTTTGGTTCTTAGGATTAGATAATGAAGCATTCCTTATAAAGCTCCTGTTATTCAGGTATTAATAGACTCATCCGTCGAGTCCAAATAAGTTCCAAGGTAACTTAGTTTCAGACACAACACCAGGAGTAAACAAAGCTGTGTGACCTGTCTTTCGAGTAAGTGAAAGCAGTTCATGAAAATACTATTAAAAAGAAAAAAAATGCTGTGTCTGGTATCGTTATGCTTTTTTCCTTTTTATCGGTTGACGTATCATGAAAATAAAAGCATAAAAAAGGTTAAAAAAAATGACATTATAAATTGCGTACTTTAAAAAAAAACAGAATTAAGAAATATCTCTTTACAGCACAATATAGCTACCAAATGGTGTCTAATGTGTGTAACATTCCTTAAAATTAACATTTGTGTTTTATAAAAATAAATTTATTTATAAAGCACAAGTTTCCATGAATTCGGCTTCAACCCCGCACCATTCAACCAAACAATCATGAAGGACTCTAGGCGAAAGCCCAAATTTTTAATGTAATTTTACATAGAAATATGTAGGTGAATCCGTACGTAATTATGACTTCATCCAAGGGTGCTAACCTTTATAATGGTAGTTTAGAAATATAAAGAAAACAAGATTTCTGTTAATCTTGGTATATATCCTTAAACGTAATATATCCAACGGATAGGCTGAGATAGTTACGGACATAACAGCATGTCGTCTCGCGCGATTGTTAAGAGGATTTGTTTCGTTGGATGGTGAGGCGTTGAGGCCGAATCATGGAAACTTGTGCTTTACATATAAAGTTATATGAAAGAGGCCTCACACAATTTAAAAGTACTTCTGCCTAAAATGTAAAGAACTAGAGGCCAGAAAACCGCCAAAACATGTGTTGTTGCTGTAAAAGCAATATCTGAAAAGGTACTTACGCTAGAAAGCTAAAATTTTGATTAAAATGACGATTTCTGTTGATAATATACAAATTTTCTAGAAAAAAATTGAAGGCATAGACATAATATACACAACATCAATTTGTGAGAGGAGGACATTTTATATTTAGACAGAAAAAAAATAACTTATTATAAAGTTAAAGGAAATAATTACATTTGTAACTTTCATTTAACAAAATCATCTTTGTAAAAATATTATAAGAATTTTCAAATTAAACGGAAAATGTGGATGTAGTTTTTCAAATCCCAGAAATCAGTCAAATTTATATAAAATATAAATATCACTGCCGGGAAATGCAAGATATTTGGCGTCTGATAAAGTTTATTTTTCAAAAGCAAAGCAAGCTATCACGAACAGTAAATGTAAAATGTAATTCGGTATTATTAAAAGAACATCAAACAAATGAATACAACATAAAATTAATGTCGTATATGCTAATGAACGACACAAATTCAACCCTTTTTATTGAGAATAATCGTAAGTTTCAAATTTCTTAAAAAAAAAATCTACAGTAATTGAAGATTGTGAGATAATTCATTTATTTTTAAAAAATTGCTAATTTACGTGTAACTTCCTTCGAAATTTCAGCTTGGCCAACGAAAGGAGAGGATTATCGAAAAATAAAATAGCTTCAAAGAAAAAAAACACTCCAAAAAATTCAATTCATATCGCTCGAAAACTTGACAATAATTTTTAACTGCAGATTGTGCTATATTATTATTTTTTCTTTTTTAAATCAAAACCTATCTTAGATAACAAAGCACAATGAAACAGTCTGTGGAGGTAAGTTCCTCATTAAAATAATAATAAATAATAATAACGAGATATCCCTTATCTCAACGCCTGACTACAAAACAAACTGTCATTTACGCCTTTCGATCAATAGCTATTGATGTCGATCCAAACAGTAAGAAGAAATCAATGTATTTTGAGAAAATGTATTTCTGGTCTATATACAAGCCAAAAAAAAATAAATAATAAAAGCACTAAACTCCTTTTTTCTCAACAAAAACACTTGAAATTTTGTTAACAATATTCCACGTGGAATTCAGTATGCTAATTTCAAAACCGATAATAAATAAAGCTTATAAGACTTGAAATATATTTATCGAAATTTCGTGTACTGAAATATTATAAGTAAACAACAACTATTGAGTTAGGAAGATGAAGAATCAAGAGTAAATATTAAGACAAAAATACTAACAATATTAGAAGAGGCGGGGTTCGATGGCCACAATTAAATATAAGAATATATTAATTCTCACAACGATTGTATATCAAAATAAAAATTAAGATAATCTAAAGTTAAAATGGAAAATAAGTTTAAAACACTCAACATATTGTAACTAAGTGATTCAATTCCATTGACCATTCCTAATATTCTCAATCACCTTATTCTTAAAATACCTTTTAACATATTGTTAGTTTACTTACCGGTACTTTCAAGTCTTCGAGCGAATGACAACAACCTCAGGAAACAGATTCACTTGTCGGCACGTTACTTAAATAAGTCCTGAGGCAAAACCTGATGATAACCCGCAAGTTATTTTTGATTGGCCGAGTATACTGTTGGAATCTTTTTCAATTTTATCTAATGACAGTCAGTATCTTTCCTACAGCGGTCCACGATAGTTCGAGTTCCTCCCAACCGCATGTGTTGTTGCATCTGAAAACTTTACCAACGACGTCACTTCCGGTTAACCCTCTTTTCATTATGATGAGCTTTTCTTTTTTTAGAAATGGATAATATCTATGATGAGATTCAATTATTCTCTTGTTCTTAATGAAAGATATTGCTTAATATTGAAAGGCTCAGTTTAAAAGTATTGGAACAGCCTTAGTTTAAAACTGAAGACTGCAACTGGGTAGGCGTTCTAAAATTCTTGGAGTCTACCGTAAATATGTCAAACGTTGTTTTCTAACACGACATACAAAGGTTTTGGATGATGTAACAGCAGCTACAAATTTCGCCGGCTTCCGAAACACGATCTTGTCTTCTAAATATTTTACAAATTTTAATTACTAAACTTTTAGTAACAAAACAAATAATTAAAACAAGAAGAAGAAAGAATAATATATTTTAAATGACAAGGTTATTTTCTAAACTTACGAATTAATTACAAATTTATTTGCTTTCTATGAAATTCCACGAATCTTTAATTAAACATTTCTTTATAAATATCTAATTAATAACTAGAAAATGAAGAATAGTTTAATTTCCTTTTGCTCAGAAAGTAAATAAATATTCCAGAAATATCTTCATAAATTTGTTTAAAAAATAATTTACTTTTTTTGTAAATTTATATAAAAAAATATTTCATAAGAGTTAGATATTTGATATACTGTAAAATTAACGAATTTGCATCATTTATTTTAACTTATTATATAAAATATATTTTGTCATTGCCGATTAATAAATTAGTAAAAAGAATTCAGTGGCTCATCTTTCTTTTAATTAATCAATACAATTAATAATAAGAAACAATAATTATTTTTATTCTTTTGATATTTTTATCGTTTGTAAAAAATAAAAAGGCAGTGTCGAACAATCGATTAAATGCAGTCGGGTGCTTGAAGAGGGTTTGAGGACATCGACCTCAATAATTATTTCTCCACGAACACTCACATTCACTTTTATCTTCTTAATTTAGGTTGGTTAGTTTCATTCTGTTCGCAATTTACATATCAGCAATAAACTACTTTAAAATTGATAAACCTTTAGACTTCAGTTAGACATTAAGGAAAAAAAAAAAAAAAATCTTTGTCTTCATCTGGAACTAGTTAGCGGAATTAGTAAAAAAGTATTTTTCCATTCACTAAGTCATAGGATTTGTCAGAAATATAAAATTAAAACTGTAATTTTGGGCTTCTACATTGTTTTTTTAAAGAACTAATATAACTACATAAATAAATCTCTTCATAATAATTATAAATCTTTCATTCATTCAGTGTGTGTGCGTATATATATATAAGAGTTTTATAATAATATGTAATGCATTACAACAGTTTTTGTAGCATTTACAATTGTTTTGCTTCCTAAATTTATATATTTAATTTGCTATCTCATTCTCCAGTTGGGGTATATCACCACCCTCTACTTATCTACTCACAACAAAGATGGATGGACAAGAGGGTAGTGGCTGCATTTTGGAGCAGTAAAGAAATATGGTTTTGATAAAATCGTGAAGCTTTTGTAGATAAGCGATTCCTTAATTAGCCAAACAGGATTCTTATTTCTTCAAATTATTATTTTAACGTTTTACTAAAGGTTAAAACAACTGAAGAGAAAAAGAAATGAAAAATATCCTTATAAAAGTTTAATATTTTAACATGTTAAATTCTATAGCATGTTAATTACTATTTTATATCTTTTCATAAATGACGTTTTTAATATCTAAACGTCAAACAAATATAATGTAAAAAAAAAAAAATATAATAATCTGAATTTTGTATAAGCAAAAGTAATTACGCAATTTACCTGTGAACAAAAAAATATATCATTTTTCTGTAGATAAATAATAATCAAATTTCATAATTTATGTTAGTGTGTCGTTTTTCCAAACTTTGTGAATACTATAAGCCATATACTAAATTTAAACAATTCTCCATCGTTCGTCTTGAGACGCCAACAAATTGATCAATTCGACTCATTGCTTCCTCTATTTGGACGTTCTCAAAGCTCAAATAAATGACAAGTGTTCACTTCAGTTAAGGGAATCCCATCAAGTGATGATTCCGAATTTTGAAAAAACAGAAATAAATAAAAGAGCATGGTTCTAAATATACAATTGCTTGTCTCTATCCGATTATAAAACATTTTCATTAAATAAAATGTTATTTTTTATTAAGTTTTTTTCAAATAAGAAAAAGGAAACAAAAATCAATTTTTCTCAATATTACACGAATATGGCATGGTCCTATTTTTCTCAGAATCCCTCTTTTATTTTTTTTTTTAAATATCCGTAATGTATGCTCAGAAGCCTGGACCCTTGCCCCGGGCTCCGCATGTTTTGGGGCCTCGAGCTATATATACATAAAAATGAATGTATCTTTCTTTCTTTGCCCTTTATACACTCCTAGGCCCTTTCACCTATCTGGACCAAACTTTGCAGAATTACTCTTTAGGACCCTGCGGAAAAGATAGGCTACCTTAGAACCTAGACCCCCCCCCCAAGGCGTTGAAAAGGGGTAAAATCCCTGAAATATCCAATATCCACCTGGTGGTGAAAATGAGAACTATACAAATATTGTGTAAAGTGAAAAATTCGCCTATGGGGGGCAGGGACACCACACTTGGGTGGGGGGATGGCGACACAAGGGCCTAAGTGTCCCATCCCCGATCGACACTGGGACCTTATATTTAGGGCCCCTTCTCGGGCCCTCCAAGTCAATTGCAAAAAGGGAAAAATTCGCTCTCCTTTGGGGGCAGGGACACCACACTTGGGTGGGGGGAAGGCGACACAAGGGTCGAAGTGTCCCACACCCGACCGACACCGAGACCTTATATTTAGGGCCCCTTCTCGGGCCCCCAAGTTAATTGCAAAAAAGGGAAAAATCCGCTCTCCTTTGGGGGCAGGGACACCACACTTGGGTGGGGGGAAGGC
>JAFIDM010014012.1:22035416-22052790 GCA_023159025.1 Thereuonema tuberculata
CCAAGTCAATTGCAAAAAGGGAAAAATTCGCTCTCCTTTGGGGGCAGGGACACCACACTTGGGTGGGGGGAAGGCGACACAAGGGTCGAAGTGTCCCACACCCGACCGACACCGGGACCTTATATTTAGGGCCCCTTCTCGGGCCCTCCAAGTCAATTGCAAAAAAGGGAAAAATTCGCTCTCCTTTGGGGGCAGGGACACCATACTTGGGTGGGGGGAAGGCGACACAAGGGCCGAAGTGTCCCACACCCGATCGACACAGGGACCTTATATTTAGGGCCCCTTCAAGTCAATTGCAAAAAAGGGAAAAATTCGCTCTCCTTTGGGGGCAGGGACACCACACTTGGGTGGGGGGAAGGCGACACAAAGGCCGAAGTGTCCCACACCCGATCGACACAGGGACCTTATATTTAGGGCCCCTTCTCGGGCCCTCCACGTCAATTGCAAAAAAGGGAAAAATTCGCTCTCCTTTGGGGGCAGGGACACCACACTTGGGTGGGGGGAAGGCGACACAAGGGCCGAAGTGACCCACACCCGATCGACACCGGGACCTTTTATTTAGGGCCCCTTCTCGGGCACCCAAGTCAATTGTAAAAAGAGAAAAATTCGCTCTCCTTTGGGGGCAGGGACACCACACTTGGGTGGGGGGAAGGCGACACAAGGGCCAAAGTGTCCCACACCCGATCGACACCAGGACCTTTTATTTAGGGCCCCTTCTCGGGCCCCCAAGTCAATTGCAAAAAAGGGAAAAATTCGTTCTCCTATGTGTCGCCATCCCCCTCTCCCCCCAAGTGTGGTGTCCATGCCCTCCATAGGAAAGCGAATTTTTCCAAGTCAATTGCAAAAATGGGAAAATTCGTTCTCCTATGGGGGGCAGGGACACCACACTTGGGTGAGGGGGATGGCGACACAAAGGCCTATGTGTTCCATCCCCGACCGACACCGGGACCTTATATTTAGGCCCCCTTCTCGGGCCCCCCACGTCAATTGCAAATAAGGAAAAATTCGCTTTCCTATGGAGGGCATGGACACCACACATGGGGGGGGGGGATGGAATAATCTATTAGTTTAGCAATAAAAAAATCAGGGGAGAAGTGTCTCTTTCTTTCCCGCGAAATTTAATAGCTATAATAGTTTCAAATAGGATTATGAAATTTACTGATATTTTAAATATCCGAAGTAAAAAAAAAAGTTTTGTTTTTCTTTTTCTGTATGTTTAATCTGTCTGTTCGTTTAACTGATAAGCAGCAAAATTGGCGCATTTTGGCCAATTTTTTTTTAGATTGGAAAACCATAGTTTTGTTTGGTAAACCAGCCCCCACCCCCACCCCAATTAGGAAAAACATCAAATTATTATTTTAGTTGAACAACTAGGACCATCATAAACATGTTCCTCCAATTCCAAATTCCTGGGCAACGCCTCTTGAGAAGCTATCCTCTTTTATCATTTGAATTCGATTCAGCATTCTGTCTAGTTGTGCATGCTTTTTTTGTTTTTGTTTATTTCTATTTTGGAGATTCTGTAGTATTTATTAATACTAATACAAAAATTGTAACAAAAAAAAAAACTTCAAACATTTGCTTTAGCACCAATTTTTTTCTACTTTAATAAAAGACAACCATTTCTAGGCACAGTCTTTAAGTGACTTAAATTAATGATAATTGATTTTAAGATGATCGTAATTTACTGTATTCAATTAAGTCTCTGATCTACTTTTTCACTGAATCAAATAAATAAAAAATAAAAAACTAATAAGAAAAAAAAATAAGGCATCTCATGCTTGTCACAAACTTTTCTTGTATTCAAAACAGTTTGGTAAAATAAATAAATAAATATCGCTCTAAAATTCACTGTCACTTTGAACATCGCCTGCCCAGTGGCTCTCAAAAGAAAAAGAAAAAAAAAAAAAAAAGAATTTTCAAAAGCAATGTAAGTTGCAGATGGATGCGTGTAAGTACAGAAACCAGCAACAACAGGCAAGTCCTACATTTTTTAAATGCAGACAAGCCTAAAAACTGTACTTTGAATTGAGTGTTCCCAATCAAGTCAGGTACAAGTCGCTGTGGCCAACTTGCTGTGGCCAATTCACCACGAAATATTATAATTCTACAAACTCGAGTTAGGACTTTATTTACCTTCATGGGGATAAATTTGTTATTATACAAATACAACTGATAAGGGTAGAAGTACACTTTATTTGATTATTTAAATAAAAAATAAATTAATATTTTTTCAAAAATAACAAAAAACTATATACCAAGATAAATTTGGACTTATCAAGAGTATTTCCAGAGGGTTTAATATGTACTTAGATAATTAACAGTAATCCGCTTTACCTGCCTTAAATTCATAGAAATTGTTATAAAATTTAAGAACACGGCACCAGTGTTTTCTGTTTATTTTTTAAATAAAAAAATAGGTAGTAAAACTTGGGAACACGGTAACACTGAATTTTTATCAAGATCCAGATAAGGTAATTTTTATAATTATTTAATATATCCTGGAGGGGATCATACCTCAACTTATCTACTGCTTAGCCAGACGAAAGCGACTTAAAAGTATCCCTCTACAGGCCTGGGCTGGCCTTTGGGGCGCGGGAGGTCAGGCTCCCAGCGTTTCGTGACCATCGGGACGAAGTTGAGGTCGGGTGATCAGCCCGACGCCCACCCGCCTTTAACTCCCGAGAAAGAAACCCGGTACCCATTTCATAGAGGGCTGGGTAGACCCTAGGACCCGTTTGGAGGTGAAAGAAGCGTGGAAAAATTCCCGCCCTCCGCTGAGGTCGGGAATTGAACCCGCGACCTCCAACCCGCAGCCAAGCGCGCTGACCACTTGGCTATCGGGCCCACACGAAAGCAACTGGTCACGTGATTTAGTGGTCGCTCCTACTTCTTTCTCGGCGTGAAAATAGGGGAAATGCGTATGTGCCGACAAGAACTGAAACAAACGATGTATAAAGGAGAGATTCATAAAGTGAAAAATTACTGATATGATGATTGTACGATAGAAAGAACTAATTTAAACAAGCGCAAAAGGGAGAAGCGTATTCAAGCGTATTTTTCCGTCCCTCCAGAGCTTCCTTTCTCCCCTTCGGCGTGTTCCATTGTTTTGGCAGTGTGCTAAACCCAGTCTTTATCGTTTGGGCAAGCAGTAGCCTACAGCTGATTGGCAGACCTGCTTCACTGGGGCGTTGTTGCCGCTTCGCGCCAACAGCTTGAGCTCATACTAACTTAAATATTTTTCCCACATATTTTATGACAGGTGAACCATTAACGAAATTAAACATCTAACATATAATTATATGCATGGTACCGCATCTTAAGTCTACCCTTGTATGCATGGTACTGGTTACTATCAACTCTGCTTTTTTATTTCATTGTTCAAATTGTAAACCTTCACGGCAAGTTACGACAGCAGCGAGTTGTCCTGTTCCACCCAGATCTGCTGATCAGACCACTGTCTTCCAAAATTAGCTACCAAATTCATATCTATGCTGAAATTCACTGTCAACACAAAATGATTTCACCAAACAAAATTAAGAATTAAACAATATTTGTCAACAATATATAAACAGTAATGATTTTTTTTTTAAATTTAATCACATTTAAGAATTACATTAAGGATATAAATTATACAGCATGATGAAAATAATGACAGGTTTAAATTTCAATAAAATGAAGCAATTAGAAATAAATAATGAATTCTTTATCACTAAACAGTTTGCTGTGACGCATTTTCTTCATAGTGAATGACAAAATTCTGCAGTGGGAGAAAAACAAAATAAACTAAACACTGCTATTTAAATAATTTTACAATTACAGATAATTTATCTGCAATTATCACGAGCCTGACTTTGCCATAATTATTGTAGGTTGTTTTTGAACATCCAGAACAACTAAAACTGATAACTTTATAAATTTCCTTTTTATTGTGCATTTTCTTTTTATTGATTAATTGAAATTTCAAATTATTAACAACTTGACAATTAGTCAAAATACTAATAAAAAATAAATTTTTAGGAACATTCAGATATTTTACAGCATACTTTAAACGAGAATCTTTCTCCAACATATGTGTAAAGGTAAATTATTTTGACTGCATAATTACTTATAAAACTAAAAATTCTTTAAAAATATCAAAGATAGTTTGCCTACTAACATAAATTACAAAATATTTATATGCGACTTATTTTAGGTTAACCCAAATAGCTCTTCTTCCGAAATGCCTTGCAGAAGCTCATCAAGTTCATCTGTAAAGAAATAATAATAAAATTAAAACGAATGACGACAATTACAACTAACATTTCCACAGACATTTACAATGGAAGTTGGAAAGTGTTGCATGTAGGCTCAAATATGATCTGCAGTGCAATTAGATTTCAAAATCTTTCTACAATTACAATAAAAAAGCTAAATAAGTGCTTTAAAGAAATGAAGTAGTAATACAGGTTGAGAATCCTTTATCCGAAAGGTTTCCGAGTGCTGACATGACGCACAACAATTTGGCATCATTTTGTTGTCAGCAGTCGTCATAGCAACACCTTCCTGTTTGTATGACTTCATTACTTACCAAGTATCTTGTGCTCTGCAAAGATATTGTTAAAATGTCAAAAAGGCCTGCAGATACCTTAGTGGTAATAGTGAAAAGAAAAAGAGAAAGCATTTAATTTTATCTATGACACAGAAAGTAAAGTTTTTGGAAAAACAAATCCTGATGTAGCTCTGATGTTTCATGCTGAATTTATATTCTTTTTGTAAGCAGTGATCACCATGTTTTTTTGTGTATGTAACATGGCTAGTGTCATTACCTATATCTGTATGTATACAAAATTAAAAATTTATATAAAACAACCTTCAGGATTTATGTATAACATCTATTATGAATGTAAATGGATATCATATTTAGGCTTAGGTCCCATCCCAAAGCTGTCCCATTTTATAGATGCCAATATACAAAAGTTCCAAAATCGGATCCACTTCCAGTTTCACACATTTCAGATAAGGGATTCTTAACTTTGTATTAAATTTTTAACACCAGCTAAACATTGTATGTGTGTGTATATAGCATTTTTTTTTTTTTTTGCTGCTTTGTTTAATTTTAAATGGACTGTATGAAGATGCTCCTGACAATGCCAAAGGACATTAAAATGAAGAATATTAAGGAATTTTTGACTGATGGATGAAATACAGGAGTTCAGGGAACATATTTGTGATTAATGTTGATTAACAACAATCACAGTGGAATTTTCTGACACAAGGAATCAGGGATTGGAAGTAAAGAGTTACAAGTAACAATTACTGTTTTCTAGTAATGGTCAATGATGTTGCTACTTTTTTAAAAAGAAGCTGTAATTGTAACACGGTTGATTTTGTAAGTGATGGAGTAATGTAAACATGTTACTTTTCCATTACTTTTGAAGAACAATATCACCTAAGAAGACGAGGAGATAATTAGATTATATCTCCATAGAAACAGTGATTTGTTTTTTGATATTGGCGTTTTTAAATCCCAGATCACTGTCCGGCTTTCTATGTTTAGTAATGTAAGTTAATTTTATTCTTATAGTCTTTACATTCTAAATTTCAAAATTGCAAATGATTGATTGAAATCTTTGCTTTGCGAAACTCGAAGAGGTTGCTTTAAGTTTTGCCTGTCAGATTTATATATATATAGGACCATAAAATTGCAAAATCTCAGGAATTTTAATTTTTATTTGTTATAACTTTTTTATAGACTTGATGGTTTTTATTTCAATCCCAGTAATCAATTAGTAGCTAGATTTGGTTATTTTTGTACCAGTCATGAAAAATAGAAGAACTTTTTTTGAGGATTCTCCATAAATATAGTTGGAGTAACTGAAATAATACAACAAACTCTCTCAGAAAACTGCTTTATGCCAGAGGGCAGAATGTCTCAATGTAGCCTAGGCCCATCTCTACTCGTCACATTCCTCTGAAAGGCCTCATTTTACATTTTCTCTATTAACAAACTTTTCAAAATCAAACTCACACAAAACAAAACAAAAGGATAAATGCACCACGTCAGCAGTGTTTGCAAATATCTTATTATTATTACCTACAGCATTGTGATAGAGATTATAAAATAGTTTAAGTTTCTATAGCTTCACGATATATGATAAAATGAGGAAGTTTTACTAATAGTAGTATTTAAATGTAGAACGGTTAGACATCTTCATCAGCTAAAATAAAAAAAAAAACCCACAGAAATCACTTACCATTGAGGAAAAAAATGGAAGTGATTCATTGGATTGAATCAGTAGACATTATTCTGATGCAAGGCATTGAAGTTGGTGCCTTCTACAGTTCCATTATCAGTTGTCTTATTTTTATATTTGTAAAGTATTATTTATGTAAAATATTTATAAAATAATCATAATTCTTTATAATATTACAAAAACAGTGGGATTGGAACATAGCCCAATGCAGAATGAGGCCTTCTTATATATGTTGCTAAAACTGTTACAAAGCAATTCAAAACCGTAACAGAAATTAATGCTTCAAGTCACAGTTACACATTGGGTAACTGTTACTCTGAAAAAAAAAAAATAACTGTAAAGCCATTACTTTTAAAAAGTAAAAAAAAAATTCATAATCAGTGCAACGAAAGAGTTGAAATTGCACGTCTTTCTTACTTTGCTTCATATTTGGTAACATTCTGTACAAAATTTTCTAAAAAAGAAATTTGCTATATATATTAATATTAAATTTAAAATAATATTAATTAACTGGTGAATTTTATACTCGAGAGAGAAATGATAATAGAAAGCATATAAAGATTACTTTCATTTGAGGAAATACAAAGAATTAGTTGTCTCATTTGCACAACAAGTTTGTTTTCTAATTCTTATTTTCAACAATTAGATCAGCTTCCTTCATTAAGAGATGCGAATATTAAGTGCCAGCTAGCGTACAACAGCCGTCCTAAGATTACACTTAAGAACACATGGTTTCACTTAGTAATAATGAAAAATTAAGCTTTAAAAATGCCAACATTAACAATTGTGTCTGCGTGTTGAATGAAAAAGTTCTGTGGTCAACATGGTAAATGTAGACATTAAAATAGGTAAAAAAAAAAATACTTTCACTATTAACGATAGAAATGGTTACTGAGAAACTTCTGAATATTGCAACTGTACTGGAGGCATAAAAAAATAAAATAATAAAAATTTAAATCATAGTTTCCAGTATCTTTCTTTGAAACTACACCTCAATAAAAACAGAAAGATTACTAAATATTTAAACAGAATTATCTATCGGCCATCTAATTGTTGTTAAAATAAATTGTAAAGTAATTTTACCATCTGCAAGTGTAGAATCTTCTGCTAAAGAATTCTGAAGTCCATTATCATGAGCGAATTTTAAGTTCCTCGGCGTATGATCAACTTTGTTAGTAGAGTTGCCATTAAATGTGAGTTCAGGACTGGTTATCTTTGAAGATGATTTGAACTGAAATCTAGGTTTTGTTGTGTTCTGAAAGCTAGGTGTCATTTCCCCTTGGGAACTATCACTAATTCTTCTTTTGACTTCTTCTTGACACTGAGTTTTAGAAATCCTATTTTGTGGATAGGAATTCACTGGGGAGTTCCTAGGTTGATTATTGGTTATGTTAACAAACGTATTTACACTACTTTTCTGGCTGGAAGGAACTCGCATATACTGAGAATTACGTTCTGTTCCTTGTGAGTTTCCAACAGGAAGTTTTATTGGCCTTGAAGGATTGAACTGCTGTCGTCCGAGATTGGGAGACATATTGTTTGCTTTGTGTTGAAAGTGAGGATAATGATTTTGTACAGAGGCAGATGACGGAATATTGCTGCTTCTTGAATTACTCGGGAATGAAGCAGATGGCGAAGAAATATTAAAATTCGAATTCAGCCGTTCACCAAAAATTCCTAAAAAAAAAAAAAAATATACAAGGAATTTTTGTTAGATTATTAGACAATAAACTGGATGTACATTCAGTATTTTTAACATTTTTCTTTTTGTTCTTCTTAAACAATAATAATACTGTATTTAAAACTGTAACCTAGTTTTAACTTTTTTTTTTTCTTTCAGTAAACCATCTTTTACCTGGATTTATCCCTAAGTACTAAATTAAATGGGTATAAAAGATTTTATAATTAAAATTAAGTTAAAACAATATTAGTCATTAAATTTCTATCTGTGAATGTAATATAATACAATAAGTAAACATAAATAGATAAAATTAGATAAAATTAGAAATGACGAAATAAGAAAAGAATTAAACGTTATAGGGGTACTTGACAAAATAACAGAATATCATTTAAAATGGAGACAACCTGTTCATAGGCTGGAAGATGGAAGATTGCTAAAAGAAGTAACAATTATAAGCCAAAAGGAAAGAGAAGTGTTGGAAGGCCAAGAGCAAGAATGATGATAGAAATTTGATGCCGGAACAGGCCAAAGGCTTAATCCAGAAATGAAGAAGAAGAAGAAGAATAAGTAAACATTTAAAAATACAAGAAGAAACTTTTAAAAAATTTCATGAAATCAGGCAAGTCTGTTCCCATTTCCGTGGGATAGCACAATAGAACTACAGGTTGCAGTGCTTGCCTTCCCTGCCACCCACTTTCCCACACAATCAATCAATCATGCTCAATAATGTTCACGTTTTCAAATCGCATGATTTTTCATCTTGGAATCCATGAATCTTAAACTGAGTTTTACTGTTCTTCAAATCAAATGTAAACATTTGCCATTTAATATCAAAGTTTTCAGTTTGTAATTACACTTCAATGGCATGGATACAATGACTCTGCAATGTTTAGAAATGAGTGGGATAGTTTTAATGGTGGAGATATCAAATCTTGCAGAACTTGCAACTAAATTGAATATAAGATGATAGCAAAGAGTTCATGGAAGTTACGTCTCTCTGTTGAAGCTAAGAAAAATATAGGAAATTCTAAGCATGAATCCTATGAATTGCTTAAGTAATTCAATGTATGCACATTTACTATTTTGTGTATAAAGACTTGCATAAAACGAGAATTAGCTTACGATCAAGTAAATGTGTTAGTAAGTTTTTCAAGGAATAAAACAAACAATAGTTGGTGGATTTTAATTGTCTCAGTTAATAACACAAGAGAAACATCCAAGAAACTGTAACATGCCAGGAAACTTTTATTAATTTTTTTAAGGCAGTAAATTCAACTTTTTTTGTCTCTGGTTGCATATTAAGGGATGTTAGAAACATTAGACCAAACTTTGCTTAATCTAAGCCTTGTTAGGAATGCTTAACTTAGCTAATATGAAATGAATAACTGTGGTTGATCGACAAGTTCAATAAGCTCTTCTTATGAGTTGTTTCTCTTGGCTCTCTTTGTTTAGCAGTTTTTCAGCTGAAGATGATCTTGCAGTTTTCTGCAGATCGAAAAGTCCTGGCTTATCGTAATATGTTTTTTCTTATTTTTTAAACGTGTGATATTTTTTATTTGTTATTCGATTTTTGATAAATAATAGGTAAATAAAAATGAATTTACTAGGCTTTGTAAAATTATGGTATTAAGAATATACAATTTTTGTACCCTTACTACATTAACTATGAACACTTTTTAGCTGATGAAATCAGAAGTGTAAAAATAAGACATAAGTTTCAAAAATTATAAAGATAAAAATTAAAGTTACATAAGACTTGAGATCTTTTAAATAGTGAGACCTAACATCCCGCAAATAATCAGAATAAATAACATGATAAGCATTTATCAGAGAAATTCTCTTAATAACAATAAAAGGTTGAAATATAGCAATTAAAAATAAAGTATGCTAATAAACTTTATCTTATATATTTATCAATTTTAACCATCAATCTTCTTTGATGTTTTGAAGGAAATATTGGTAAAACACACCCACTTGGTCAAAATTAAGTGATAATATGGTAACCAACGGTTTCAGAACACTAAAAAGTGTTCTCAAAGCAGGGGGCAGCACAGGCATATAGGACAACATAAGGCAAACAAAATGTTTGTTACGACAGTAAGGTCTTATTTCATCAATGCACTTTAAGCCTTTTCATAATTTAATGTTTTAACTCAATTTTTAGTTTTAATTAATATAAATATTATAATTAAAAGGAGAGGACCTAGTGTTTATTAGTGCAATGCGCCATCTCCAAACAGCTGTTTCACTGTAATATGCAGATCATCAGTGAAGAGCAGATGTGTAAAAAAACACATTAAAAAGAAAAGAATAGAAAACCATGTGCCTATGGTTTTCTATTCTTTTCTTTTTAATGTGTTTTTTTATTTCTTGTTTTTATGCTTGGAGGTTCCACTCTTGTTCTCCCTCTAAATAAATATTATAAAATAAGGTTTTTTATAATCAAGTTTTAAAATTTACTTTTTAGTGGAAAAAACTTTTAACTAAAGACACCGATAGATAATTTTTAAAACTAAATTTTCAAACCTGAACTTCTTTTAGAAGAATTACTTCTTTGCACCTCATCAGTAAGTTCTTCAAATGTCATATCAGCAACCTTTTTACAAATAGTTGTATCTTCTTGAATATTATATATACAAAATATATTTCTTTTGGTTATATTCAAATAATGTTTTCTTGGAGTTGGAGAAAACACACCAGTCTGAAAGAATAAAATATTTAGTT
This sequence comes from Thereuonema tuberculata, assembly GCA_023159025.1. Lineage (NCBI taxonomy): Eukaryota > Metazoa > Arthropoda > Chilopoda > Scutigeromorpha > Scutigeridae > Thereuonema > Thereuonema tuberculata. Next base: position 22,046,058 of record JAFIDM010014012.1, read on the forward strand.
TTCATTTTAGTTTTAAGATAACCATAATTAAAAACCATGAATTTTATAAATTAAAGTTAAGTGTCCCACTATAGACCTATGTAGGACAAGGGAGGTAAGGTTCCTGGCACTTCTTCACCAACAGGACAAAGCGAGGTCGAGTGGTCAGACCGAAAGAAAGAAACCCGGTACCCATTCTACAGAGGGCTGAGTATATCCTAGGAACCATATTTGGAGGAGAATGGAGCGTATAAAAACCTCCACCCTCCACTGAGGCCAGAGATTGAACCTGCCATCACCAACCCGCAGTCAAGAGCCCTTAATCACTCGGCTAGTGGGCCCACTGAATTTGTAAATATTAAAAGTAAAAAGAGCAAAATTTGTCAGGGAGGCAGAAGAATGCAGTTATAAACAAACTAGTATATACGTCCTGTCAACAATGATGGGATAACAATGTGACGGCTTTTAGTTAAGATAGAATATTTGCCCGTCATTTGTAATTTCTGTCGAAAAATGTCTCTAACAACTCTTCAGTTTGTTGCTGATGGCGAGCTTCTGCATCTAATGTTCATCTGACCAATGCTTGTAGCACATGTAGCAGGCTAAAAAAATTAACATTGAAATTTAATTTTTATCTAGTAAGCTAAAATTAATGAGTTATTTTTTTTTCTCTGGCTTTTCTCTCATTGCATCACACAAAGAGAGGGAGTGATAAGAGATATTTAACAATAATTAGAATGTAGTCCCTGTAGCCTTCTGAATAAGACCTCTGACTTCGGATCAGAAGGTTACAGAGGTTTGATTCACGTCATAGAAATTATTTCTATTTTCACAGGAAATTAAAATTATTTTCAAACACAGAGAAAATGCATTACAGAAGTGTGTTACATACAGGCAGATCTGGAAAACTATATAAGAGATAATATGATACAGTGATTCAAACAAATTAAAATCTATAAAAAAAATAGTAAACTAGACTGAACAGAAAATTTTACATTTTCACTTTCAGCAGCATCAGATAGTTGAGTTTAGGATATATCTGTATAATTTATTTCCTTATCTTTATCAAAATAAGCAGCACTCACAATATGAATCATTCCATCTCAATCTAGAAGTTTCATAGTTCCTGATTGTTTATTGATGTTGTATCAATAACTAACTAACTCCACGGCACTACAGCCCATGTAGGGCCTTGGCCTCCTTAACAATATGAGCCCACTCTTTTCTATCTTGCGCCTTTCTCCTCCATCCTCGTACCTGGAGCTTTTTCAAATCGCGTTCCACATCATCAAGCCATCTAAGTCGTGGTCTTCCTTTTAATCTTCTACCACCAGGGTTTTCAATGAAAAGTTTCTTAACTCCACAGTTCAAATTCATCCTTTGGAGATGGCCTACCCATTGGATCCTTTTACTTTTAACAATTGAAACCAAGCTTGGCCCCTGAAATAATTCCATTAGTTCTTTATTAGTGCGGATACGCCACAAACCTTGGTCACAAATAGCTCCATAAATCTTCCTCAGAATTTTCCTTTCCCATATACCAAGAATGGAAATATCCTTACATGATAAAGTCCATGCTTCGGCTCCATACAAAACAACAGGTCTGATCATGGTTTTATAAATCCTGGATTTGGTCCTTCTAGACAATACCGATGACTTCAAAAGGGGTAACAGGGCGAAATAACTTCTGTTACTGGCAGCAATTCTATTTTTTATGTCAAGATGTATCTCATTACATTTCGTAATCAAAGATCCAAGATAGGTAAAATGGTTAACTTTCTCAAAAGAGTACTCATCCACTTTCAGATCTTGTACATTACTAAACCTATCGCTCCTGTCAGTAATCATATATTTAGTCTTCATTTGATTAATGGATAATCCAACCTCCTTGGAAGCACTGATAATTTGCTTAAATGATTCAGTAATTCCACTCCCATTTCTACCGATAAGATTAAGGTCATCAGCATATGCCAAACACTGCATAGTACGGTTGTAGATAGTTCCACCAGGATTACTTTCAATGCTTCTAACTACTTTTTCAAGAACGATATTAAATAGTAAAGTAGAGAGTACATCTCCCTGTCTTAGACCCCGTATCACTGGAAATTCCTGTGACAACTTTCCACAGACCTTCACCCTACTAACATTGTCCATGAGTGTCATTTTGATAAGTCTAGTTAGTTTAGGTGGTATACCAAATTCTAACATAATTTTAAATAGAGCCTCACGATACACACTGTCGTAAGCCTGTTTATAGTCGATGAACAACTGGTGGATGCTAATATTAAATTCATAGCATTTTTCAAGGGCACTTCTAATATAAAAAATTTGGTCAGTGGTGCTTCGATTTGGTCTAAACCCACATTGATAATCACCAATAATTTCTTCAGTGTAGACCTTTAGCCTGCCAGCCAAAACCTTGCCAAAAACCTTATACTTGGTAGACAGAAGGGATATACCTCTATAATTACTGCATAGTTTAACAGTCCCTTTCTTAAGAATAGGGCAAATAATCGCAGTTTTCCATTCCTCTGGCATTACTTCATTCCTCCACACCGTACCAATTAAGTCATGGATCATATCCACTAGCACAATGCCACCATGTTTCAGCAGTTCTGCAGGGATACCGTCAACTCCAGGAGATCTATTACTCTTAAGTTCAAGAATTGCCTTATCAACCTCCGATCTTAAAGGCTCCTCAACAAGTACTTCAGGTCTCAGATTCCAAAGAATTACATCCTCATTTTGACTAGAATCTACAAAAACTGGTTCCATTAATAAATCTCGGAAATATTCCGCCCAACGCTCGAGACCTTTCACTTCGTTAACAATAAGATTACCATTCTTATCATAACAAAACGTAGATCGTGGTTGAAATCCCTTCTTAATCTCCTTAATTCTTGTATACATTGATCTTATTTCTTTCTTTTCTGCAAATTCCTCTATTTCTTCAATCCTACTCCTTTCATAGATTCTTTTAATTTTCCTACACTCCTTCTTTGCAGTTTTCCTTTTCTCTTTGTAAACTCTTGAAGCTGAACGGGTTCCTCTTGTAAGCATTTTCATCCTTGCCTCATTTCTTTCCTTTACAAGAGCCCTACATACTGCATTAAACCATCCATTTCTTAATTCTCGTTTTTCTTTTCCAATAATATCATCAGCAGCACTCAAAATAAAATCCTTTATTCTTTTCCATTTATCTTCCACTCCATCCTTCTCATCTTCCTTACTAGAGTTCCTGTATTCTTCAATTTTCATACTACAACATTTCTTCACTTCATCATCTCTCAGTCTTCCCATGTCGTACCTATTTTGTACTGTTCCCCTGACCTTTCTGGAATTGCTTATCCTTTGTCTGAGTTTAATTCTCACCAACATATGATCCGAATCACAATCTGCCCCTCTACATGTCTTCACATCCAACACATTAGATCCGTGTCTCCTATCAATCAAAACATGATCAATCTGGTTCCTAGTAATACCATCCGCAGAAATCCAAGTAGCTTTGTGAATATCCTTCCGTTGAAAGTATGTACTACATATAGTCATATTTCTACCGATAGCAAAATCAACCAGCCTGATACCATTAACATTACAGACATCATGCAAACTAAAAGGACCAATAGTGGGTCGAAAAACAATTTCTTTACCAATTTTGGCATTCAGGTCCCCCAGAATGATTTTTACGTCATTCTTGGGTTGTGACTCATAGAGCTTATCCAGTTGATAATAGAAATCATCTTTTTCTTCCTCCTCTGCATCTTCAGTTGGTGCATGCACACACAGAAAAGAAATATTAAACAAAGAAGCTCTCATCCTTAATGAACACATAAGCTCGCTAACAGGCTCAAAGCTAATAATAGAAGATTTAAGATTTCTATCGACCACAAATCCCGTACCAAACATATTCCTATCATTACTACTACTATAGAACAAGCAAAAATCCTTTGTGTCTAACATATTACACCCATTAGCTTTCCACCTCACTTCTTGTATAGCTGTCACTCCAATCTTATACTTCTTCAATCCATCGAGCAGTTGTTTCAAAGCCCCGGCTCTAAAAAGGCTTAATACATTCCATGTAGCGATCCAAACATCATTTCTTTGTTAATCGTTCCTAGGTCTAGTTCCACAAAAATCAATCTGGCTATTAATATTGTCAGGTCTTGTAGCAAGAAGGTTTTACAGAGTAGAATAGCTAGTCCTACGTCCAACCCCCAACCTGGAGGACCAGGATTCCTATTTAAAACCCCGGAGTCAGGGTGGCCCAGCTATACCCCCAGGCACTGGGTGATCATTTAAGTCACCTTTTACGACATGCATGAACTACGTTGGGGCTATTCTTACTCCGGCCACCACACGGAGGATGTTGTATCAATGGATAAGAAATACTGCAGGTTTACAGTTTTAAAAAGCATTGGGCTCCAAGGAAAGAAATGGTTTTCCATAGGAAACAAGCAATATATTTTTTTGAGTTAAATTCCATTCTAAAAAGGTTCATCATTTTTTTTTTTTTCAGTATTATATTTTCTCACATACTAAAATAAAAAACATGTATAACAAAATAACTAGAAAGAATATTAAATATTTAAAAAAAAAAATATCTGAAAAAAAAAATGAATCATTTTCAAACTGTAACTTATTAAACCTTAAAGTACCAGGTGATTATAATTAACCATTTGGCTTTACTCTCAGCACCCTGGAACTTGTAATGAATATATGACAACGAACTCGGTAAATACGTTAATTACACTATGCGGATGTGATTTCTGCTGAAAAAAAAAGTTCAACTTTTCGCCCCTAGGCGCCACTATAGCACTTTCAAGGCGAAAAACATTAGTTTAGTTTTTGATAAGAATAGTTTATTATCAAATGATGGTTACAGAAGTTGTTCAATATGGGCTCCAGCTAGGGAAGTTACATGCTGCATTTCCAGGGGAAAATCAGCAACATGCCGCTGTATGCTCGACTTTAGATCAGGCAGAGACCATAAGCATCCCTGATAGATGCGATGTTTCAGATATCCCCACAGTTACATGGAATTAAGTCTGGAGTTCTTGCAGGCCACGCATCTGGAAATCTCTGGAGATTATGTGATCATTCTTGAAGTCTGCACGAAGCAGTCCATTTACTTGTTGACCAGTAAGCGTTGTTGCTCATCTTGCATGAAAATAGTGGTTTCTAAACAATTTTGTTCTTGCAAGGCAGGAATCACACGATGAGCAAGGAATTCACTGTCACGTGCACTCTTAACGGTACACCTTACTGGTCCTTGAGGTGTAATCTCTTCGAAGAAAAATGAACTGAGAATAAAATTACAGTGAAAACTCGATTAACTGACACCATCGGGACTAGGACTGTGATGGTTAACTGAATAGACGGATAACAGAAATTTCGCAATAAACATGTACAGTAACGAAATTTCAATGCTGGTTTGGGACGAAAGGCAAACAATAAATTAATACAAAGAAAAATCTATCGGTTACAATTAGATATTGTCAAACACCAAACAAATAATAATAATAATAATAATAATAATAATAGAAACTTAAAACAGTACTAGATAATAAGGTTCATATGTTAAAGTTATAATCAGCCATCTTATTCTGTTTCTTCGAGGCTCAAGCTTTTTTCGTTGCAATGTACTGCATTTTAGGGAGAAGTAGGATTTGCGAATGATGATGGATAAAAGAGAGTGATGGTTAATCAAGTTTTCACTGTACTTGTGAATCCACACCATACAGTCACATAATCCTCGCTGAATGGCTTGCTTGCAATAACTTCTGCGTCATTCCATGCTATATCACACAAACCATGTAACCCACAGTGTCAAATTTTCATTAAATTTGGTACAGTTGTTCTTGGGAAGGGTCTCAGTTCAAATTCCAAGTTACAGGTTTCTAGGCCACTTGGATCCAGAGTAGCAGTGCTTCAAAGTTAGAATGTTTGTCTGTAAATGTTGTCAGAACCGATACTTTACAGAGACAGGTTCATTTGAATTTTATGTTTTTCTTAGTAAAATTGCCAGGAGATTTCAAATATGATAACCAAATAGTGATAAACCTCATACTTTTTAAGCTATGGATTTGTGAATGCTAAAAAAGCATTTACTCAAACGCTGTGAACTTGAAACAGAATATCATGAATATCTCAAATGGCAGACCAGATACAGGGGTGGGACTTACACTTTTGGAAAGAACAGACAAGGTTCTAATTAATGGTGTAAAAAAAAAAACAGTGGGTTATTAATTGAAACACCATCTGCAAAGCAATAATAGGTTTTCGCTGATTAGATTTCACCCTTGGTATACATGTTTTTCTCCCTTCCTTCCACCTGAAGGAACCTCCGGTTGCAAAATACTTAAAACAAAACTACTAAATAAAATAAATATAAAACAAAATAAAAAAGATTTCACTTCTGAGCTATCATCAGTGGGAGTCTGAGACTTGTTGTTTTATGATCATTTTGGGGTTCCAAGTTAATTTTATTTCACTGTTCTTAGAAACTACTCTGAATGTATTGCTATTTGTTATTATTCTTAGTAGTAAGGCTATTGACTGCAACCCTGGTTGCAAAATATTTAGAAACGTCTTTAAACCCTGTGCTTTAGATGAAGAGTATTGAAAAAAGAACATTAGAAATGTGGAGACGACAAAACTTTTGTTTGAAACATTGTAATAATTAAGGGCGTATGATGAGCTTCAGAGTCAGGTTGCACCTATCGCCAGCCACTTGGGTCACAGTGATGTCAGA
>JAFIDM010014012.1:22067213-22082574 GCA_023159025.1 Thereuonema tuberculata
CCATAACTCGGAAATGAAGCATTTCCGGACATATGTTGTAATGAACTATTTTGATTGTCTACATGTGGGAAATACATACCTGAAATTATGCCGTGTATTTTTGAAACACCCTGTATACTTAATCATAGAAGTTAGTTCATTATCATAAGTCTGTTCATATTAAAACAGTGTTAATGATCCATGTAGAGAAAGTGGAGACATACGAATGTAACAGAAAGAAACGAATGTAACTGACTACGATAGATTCAAGGCAGGCTGAGAGCTAAATAAGATGATGATAGAAGACAGGTGGAAAAGAATACGAGAAGATAAAGAGCACTGAAAGGTAACAGTTAAAGTATATTTGTATTCACTTTAATCGGGGATGGGGGGGGGGAGGACCTGAAATTCGAAAGAAAATTTTATTTTAGTCAACTTTAAAGCTAAAATTGATGCATGAAAGTTTGCCATTTAAGGAAACTGACGTAACTTTTTAATCATCCTTAGAAGTGTACATTGACAGCAGTTGAAGAAACACGAAAGCAAGAAAAAAAAAAAAGGACGGGAACTACACAGCCATGCTAAGGGATATAATTTGGGATATTCACCAGTATTTACGATCAACTTAAATCATTTTTTTCAGAAGATGAAAGAGACCATAAATTTTATGAAAGAGACTAATTTGGTTAGTTATGATTAAACAGAAAAATAAATTTCTAAACCCTTCTCCTGCCCAAAAGAAATTCTAAGTCGCCAAAAGAAATCATGAAAATATAAGTAAAAAAAAAGAATAAAAATAAATAAATAAATTAACAATTAATAGGATCAATAAAACAAACAATTTAGTAGTTGAAAACTGACACTTAAAAAATTAATTTGATATTTGACTTTGTAATAAACAGCATCACTTTATTTTTACAAAATTCCACGTTATTGAGATATTTTACATTGTTTTCATTGGATTGTTGCTAATAGCTTAAATGTTCAGGTTTGTATGCTCAAGGTGTTGGGATCAAATCAGCTGCATGCTTCCCCCCCCCCCCCCTCTTTTTTGAACTTTATTTTCTAATTAAAAAGAATTTTATTTACAATTTCTAATCATGTTACTAATGTAATCCAGGAAAGAAAAATAATAAAAGAAAGTGTGTTAAAGTAAGGAAAAATAAAACAAAGTGAAAAGTTAATAAATATAATAAAATTAAAGTTTTTATATAAATTATGAAATAGATAATTTATTTTTGGTTAACTAAACTAATTTTTCCCCCTTTCGTATACTAATGTATTTTATTGGGGCTTATTTTTACATTTGGACTTAAATGAAAACAAGGTAGGAACAGAAACCCAGTAGCAATTGCGTAATGCCCCACAGATTCTATGCAGAGCAAATGTTAAAATCTCCGAAACTTTACAACTTCAAAACCTCACAGAAAGAAATAGAAGCTCTCCATAGATTTGGGAGATCTCATTATAATAAAAATAGAACAATCAATGAATTTCTAGCGAAGGACAGATAGAGAGGGGATATAAGGCTTCTCCTGATATGAGCTAAGCTCTAATATAGAAAGCCTAAAATGGATCAGAAATCTACAGGGTGATGCAATTCTTATACATATATAAGAATATCTGTATACACACACACACACAAGAAGACTTGTATATAAACCCATGACCATCTTACAGCAAGTGTACCTTTCTCAATTTCTTCAAATATTAAATAAAAGTAATGAATGTATTAACGTGCAACTGTAATAAATACGAAGCAACCGTTTGTACAAAATATTAGAAACAGATTTAATAAGAAAATAAAAAATAAAACAAGTTTTGAAAACCTGTAGCGGTTTTCTTCTTTGAACTACAAATATAAAAATAGCCAATTGCACCGACAAATGCCCTGCCCTCTGAAAAACGGACGATCCCAGACCAAGGAGGTGTCCTCGCCGACAATGGTCTTTATAAATTTGTTTGTTTATATATATATAGTAAAAATCAGCGGAATTTTTACAAATCACTCCAACAAGGAAAAGAATCACAAAACAATGACGGACCAGATAAGGAGGAGACCTTGGCTTTTTGGAAAAACATCTGGGAAAACCCAGTCAACCACAATACAGAAGCTTCCTGGATCAAGAACAACGAAAAGAAAAATAAGCAAATGGATAACATCACAATAACAGAAGAAATGGTCCAAAAGCATGCTAAAACAGTAAAAAATTGGAGTGCTGCAGGGCCTGATGAACTACATGGGTTTTGGCTAAAGTACTTGACCAGTCTATATCACCGCATTGCAGTACAATTCAATAAAATGCTTCAAAGCACTATAACTGAGGATTGGCTAACACAAGGACGAACATTTCTTATAAAAAAGGACCTGGACAAAGACAATACACCCAACAACTACAGCCCAATCACCTGCCTTCCAACAACTTTTAAATTATTCACTAAAATTCTGGCTACAAGAGTCTACAATCATCTAACAACAAACAGTCTTTATCCTGTTGAGCAAAAAGGAAATTTCAAAAAGTCAAGAGGCACAAAAGATCAGCTGCTAATTGACAAGATGATACTAAAAAACTGTAAACGACGCCAAACGAATTTGAACATGGCTTGGATTGACTATAAAAAAGCTTTTGACTCATTGCCACATTCTTGGATCAACAACTGCTTGGAAATTTATGGAATAAATGACAACATCAGAAAATTTGTGCAAAATAGTATGAAGCAATTGTCAACAACACTTATGGCAAACAACATTGAATTAGGCAAGGTGCAAATATGTCGTGGTATTTTTCAGGGTGACTCACTGTCTCCCTTATTATTCAGCATTGCCCTTATACCCTTGACCTCAATTTTACATAAAACTGGGCTTGGCTACCAAATTACTACTCAGGTTGGAAAAGTCAACCATTTGCTTTACATGGATGACTTAAAACTTTACGCAAAAAGTCCAACTGAGTTAGAATCACTACTGAACACTGTGAGAATCTTCAGTGGAGATATAAAAATGAACTTTGGACTGGATAAATGTGCAATGCTGACAGTACAACGTGGAAAAGTTCAGAAAACAGAAGGCATTGAACTGGCAAATGGAGATATAATAAGGTCACTTAATAAGGAAGACCCATACAAATATCTCGGTATTTTAGAAATGGACAACATCCTGCATGATAGGGTCAAAAACCTTACTAGATCAGAGTATTTGAAAAGAGTTCGAAAGATTCTAAAATCTAAACTCAATGCTGGAAACACTATTCGTGCAATAAATACATGGGCAGTGCCCTTAATTCGATATCCAGCGGGAATTATTGACTGGACAACTGCTGAACTGGAGACACTCGATAAAAAAACACGAAAACTTCTAACTATACATCACTCATTACACCCTAAGAGTGACATTGATAGACTGTATCTACCACGCACCATTGGAGGTCGTGGTTTATTACAGATACAACAAACTGTTGAAGAGGAAAAATGTGGCCTCCGTGACTACATCAACAACAGTAATGAAAAACTGCTAAAAGCAGTTAAAACTGAAAATTTCCTGAAAGCCACCAAATCCAAAATAGAGTACAAAAAAGACCAGTACAATACTCGACTAGAAGCCTGGAAAAACAAGCCCCTTCATGGGGCTTTCTTCAAAAAAATCGAACATAAACATGACAAAAATATCTGGACTTGGCTAAAAAAATGGTACATTGAGAAAGGAGACTGAGGGTCTGCTCCTTGCTGCACAGGAACAGGCCCTTCAGACCAATGTTATGAAGGCCAAAATACAAGGCACAAGCACCAACAGCCTTTGCAGACTGTGTAACAACCGAGAAGAAACTGTAAATCATATAATCTGTGAGTGCTCTACAATTGCTAACACAGAATATAAAAAGCGACATGACGATGTAGCCAAGAAAATACATTGGGCACTATGTCGTAAATTTGGATTCCATACATCAGAAAAACCCTGGCATCACAGTATAGAAAAGGTCTTGGACAACGGGCAAGTTAAAATCCTCTGGGATTTTCGTATTCAAACAGACCAGCATGTAACAGCTAATACGCCCGATATTACATTAATTGAACAACAAAATGTGACCCTAATTGACATTGCCATCCCTGGGGACTGTAGAGTCCAGGAAAAAGAACTGGAAAAAATCAACAAATACAGGGCTCTGGCACTTGAAATTACACGAATATGGAATAAAACAACTACAGTGTTGCCAATCATCATTGGTGCACTAGGAACACTATCACCTAAATTTATGGACTATTACACCAGACTTGGAGCACCAGCAATAACAACAGCTGAATTACAAAAGACAGCCATCATTGGCACTGCGAACATTTTACGTCAATACCTTAGCAACACTTAGGCCCCTGGTTGAGGCCCGTCTTGCCTAAGAAAATGCCAGTTATTAAACGTGACTTTTTGTGTTTGTTTGGGTGAACGTTTACACTGTGTAACTATTTTTTAAAAGAGTAAAATTTGTATATATATATATATATATATATATATGTAGTTCGAAGAAGAAAACCACTATAGGTTTTCGAAACTTGTAACTTGTTTTATTTTTTATTTTCTTATTAAATCTGTTTCTAATGTTTTGGGCAAACAACTACTTTGTATTAAATAAAAGTATTATTTGTTCAAGAATTAAAGTCCGTAACATTAATGTAAACAATTTATAATTACACTTATATCTGTTAACAATTACAAACATTTTCAATGAAAAAATTAAAGAGATTATCATTTACAGACTAATTTTTTTTTTTTCTGGCTTATATTAGTAAGTAGTAATAAAAAAGTGCACTAATATAATGAAAAAGAAAAACAAAGGATGATGAAAAACTACAAAGTATAAGAGATTTAATCATTTATTTAAATAATAAAGTAATAACAATAAAGTAACATTTTTCTTTATTTTTTAATTAAAGAGGATACTATTTACAATTTCTAATTGTATTAATAATGTAAGGCAAAAAATAAAATAAAAATAATAAAAGAAAATGTATCAAAGTAAGGAAAAACAAGACAGTTATAAAAAGGAGGAAAAAAAAAGACATACAGAAGATTCAATCGCAGCACCTTGAGCATATGAATTCGTAATGTTATCACTGCAGCTATTGCCAATGACCATAATGCTTTCTTTGCATTTCTAACATTTAAGCTATTACCAGAAATGCAATGAAAATATCTAGAACACAGTGGAGTGTTTGCCTCGAAACTCTCATATATTTTGAAGTACTTCATATATAGTTTCATCTCACAAAAGGGCATTAAAATCCATAATGTACAGGATGTGTTGTCTCCTTGTAGCCTAATTTTGTAAGGAAAGACAGGTTCTTAAAATCACCTGATCTGCATGTGTGTCGTATGTGAGTATATATATGTATATATATATAAATATATCCTCAAATGCCACCAGACCTGTTATATCAAATGACAACAATTACCATTATTATTACATAGAGATATGATATAATAAGCCACAGACTTTCAACTTCCAATTGTTAATTGATTTAAAAAAATAATTTACAAAAGTAATGTGGTATATTTACATTTCATTCTCTTTACACTACGGTTTCAAATTACTGCAATATCAAATATTTATTTTCAACTTTTCTCATTCTTACTTGTTTAAAACAACTGTCAGAATTCAGAAAAAAATGAATTAAAAAAAAAAAAAGAAATTCCACATGGACTTCGTACCTGTTTTATCCTTAAGAAATGCTGTCATCGCTTGGCCATTTATACATATTGATTTGATGACAACAGCTAAAAAAGGCATTTTCCCTTGAGGTAATTGTTTAAGGCAAGCCTAAAAGAACAAATTTTAAAATATTAAAAACTTAAAAAATGGAAATTAAAAATAATGAAATAACAAATATTAGCCTAATAAAAAAAAAAGGATCATTTTCATTAAGGAAACTGTAACAAAAATCTATTTCCTAATTAATTAACACTTTGAAAGATCGGAATCTTAACATGCACTGGCAAAATAATGAAAAGAAATGTAAAATATGCACTTACTTTAAAATGGGAGTAGATAATTTTCAATAATCCTGGAATGCTATGTGCATTTCACCATCAAGAATGATGAAACAAAACATGGTCTTTCTTCCAGTTCTGTTTATGTTTCACGCCTTTCTACCTGATGGATTGTGCACCAGCATTCCAAAACTGACATTTTGAAGTTTATCTATTTTATCTATTTCTTTAAAGTAAACATTTTTATATTTCTTTATCTTGAAATTCCTTACTTAAAGGTATTCCTCTGATTAACACCTTTATTAGGGACAATCTTGAAACAAAGACAATGAATATTAAGGAAAAAGTAAAGATAAAAAACATACACAATTAACTGAGCTAGTTTTGGAATTTTCGTACTGGTTATCCAAAACAGACTGTTTCACGTTTTCTCGCAATCATCAGTTGAATTCACCCAGTACTCAATAGCTCAGTCAAAAGAAACATAAACAAAGCACAAATAAACACAACAATGGCCCTTCAGTTAAAAAAAAAAACATCAAAATACAAATTAAGAATAGAAAAGTAAATACTATATTATTAACATTACTATGTACAGCGTTCAGAAACTTTGCTAAAGTTTATTTTTAAATGCTTCAGCGCTTTAATTGTCCTGATTGAAATTTATGTGTAAATATGCTTTCTTTGTTATTTTTACAACAACTTTAAATTGCTTAACATTTATTATCTTCTAAAAGAACACAAAACTTCTAGACACCAATATTTCGTTCCTTATAACAAAGAACTTTTTCAAGGTTATTTAAAACCCTACATAAAGAAAATCATACAATTCTTTTCTCATACAACAATAATAACCACAAACGAATCATAACAATAAAACATATTAAAAGAATGAGACAAACTAAATAATAATAACCACAAATGAATTATAACAATAAATTAAATGAACATTTGATAGAAACAATAAACATAAAAATAAACATAATATATAACAGATTCATATCAATTTTAGTAATTTTTTTAATCTTTCATTATTGTTTAAGAATTTCCTAAAAATACTTAAAGAAATTTTGTTATCTTTTAAAGACTTATCTTTGTTCATGCACTGACTACAATTGATTAAACAAGACTCTAAAATTAATCGTTCTGATTCTTCTTGAGTCTCATATAATATTTCTATGATTGGATCCAGACTATGGCCATTTCTAAAACAATGGTCTGCCCATTCAGATATCCCCCTCTTATTACTTTTATATGCTCTTATATGTTCTTGTACTCGTTCTTGCAACAATCTACCTGTACTTCCTATGTAAAAATCTTCACAATTTCTACATCCTAAAAGATATACTACCCCCATTTTTTGCAAAATCCATAACTTATTATTCTCAAACTTTTTCTTCTTAAACAATTTATTGCCTCTATAATAAATAATCTTTACCTCATTTTCTTTACAAATATCCTATCCCAACCCAAATGAGGGAAGTTTCACAACAATACCTGGGGCTATTTGAGTCTTCTTTTATTTCCTGGATTTGGAGAGGATGGCTTCTAACATGTTATACCAACAGTTTTATTTGAACAGTTTGACGATATTTCGTCCCTCAAAAATTTAAGTTTCGTTTTCATTGACTCCTTGTATTGTTTAGAATAGAAATTCGATCAAAAACTTCCAATCCTTACCACAGTTGATCAAGGATCTTTGCCTGTGGAAGAATGTCTCCAATCAGAACCCTCATTCATTGCTTCTACCTTTCCAAAGTTTTTACAATGTTAATTTGAGTTTTTACGTCAAGAATGCAAATTAAATCTTCATGACAATAAAGACCCAGTCAATCTACAATTTCAATAATCGTAACTTTTTCATATGTAAATAATGTCTTCATGAAACTGCAATAAGTATGAATTCAATAATTTTTTGGTTTGTAATTACGCAAGAAATAATTAACAATTGAAATTGCAGTACCGTTAAAATCATTTAAAAATAAAAATTTCCACCAAAAAGTAATCCGACTGCATTATCATCTGGGATCTTTATTTTGAAGCAAAGTTTTTTCTCTAAAGCAAATATGAACACTCGACTGTATTCTGTGTGAGAATATTAAACATGATTACCTTTTTCACTGTCGTAAGTTTTCATTTTGTTTATCAGTTGTCCTCTATGTTGCTAGGACAGGGAAGGAATTTGTCTTCATTGGATTACTTTTTCACTTTCTCAGCTGACAAAAATATCATTTTTCTCTTCCCTTAATGAAAATTTATAATAGAACTCTTTCTGTAGGAGTATACAATAAGACTACTTCAATGTAGCAAAAATCCTGGATGTTTCATGTAGATACTCAATTTCCACATGAAGTTTAAAGGATCTCATCATAGAATAACTAAAAATTCACTATAATAAATGACAGAAGTTTATAGGAAATGGGATAGTTCACTAGGAACAATGAATGCGCAAGAATATTAAAGAACATGAGAAAATGAACTCCAATTAGAAAAGAAACCAAAATTCAAAGAACACTGTATGGAAAAGTGAAGTCTAAATAAACTTTATTATGACATAACACCTATTATTTATACAATTTATGTTCTGTCTTTGTTTTTTAGCCATTTTGTTTTCATTGCATATACGGTAGATATCTTAGGTATTTTAATAAAATTATTTAACCTTGCTTTACAATTAATTAGTTCCAAAAAATCATTTAGAATTTTTTTTAACACTGATTTCAAACCATAAATTTTTTTCTTTTCTTTTTCCTAAACTGACAGCCAACTTTTGAATTAACGAAATAAAAATGAAAAGATTAGTTAACAATTGGAGATATATGGTATGTTCCACTTTTTTATTTTTTGAAAATGCAGTACTGTTTATTTTGTTGTAATTTTGACTAATTTACTTTTACAATGTAAAAAAAAATAATCATCTTCCTAAGTGTCAAGGTTTTTTTTTTTTTAATTTTACATTTCTAAGATCTGCAATTAGCCTGACAAAAGATAATGTAATGCACAAAGAAAATATGGGTCACTGATATGATTTCAAAATACAGCAGCTGCTGTGAACACTTCAAAAAAAATAAAAAAATAAAAAAAATAAATGATGATATTGAAATAAAAAAAATGGAAACGCCATGAATAACTATCTAGAAAGCTCTCAACTAAAAAGTTCTTATTGAACTTCATCAGTTTCAAATGTAGAAATTAAAAAAAATAATAAATAAATAAGATATTTTTATTTGATAAAGATACTGCCTTAAGTTTGAAGATACTTTTTAATTTTTCCACATACTCTATAAAATTTTTATTTACCTGATTATTAAGCCACGAAATTGTAAATTTGAGTAGAACTCCCTGCCTATCTAATCCTAATTCTTTTTCCATTTTTGTCCAAGGTTCTTTTTGAAATTCATCCATAGTATTTTGTGAACAAAGGAGATCCTAGTAAATAAATAAATAAAAAAAATACAATTCTTAATAAATAATTTCAAAAATGTGAAAGATAAAAAAGAAAAGCTGAAATATACTTAATATAAGTTATTATTTATGCTCAATGTAAATTTTATATCATTCCTGTGCTAATATGTTATTCAAAGCTTTATAAGTGATGGTCATGAATTTTTTTTTCTTCTTTTGTTTATAACTGAAAATGTAAATAAGATGTACATGACAACACTTTCCATGCTTGTTCAAAACTTGTAACAGTGACTGGTGAGTATGTTTCTGCTGTTGCTCTGAAATAAACAGCAAACTGAAGGATTTTTCTGCTCTATTACCTATAAATTAATTTCTTTTAGATATTTCATCCTATGACAATTTGTTGTCTTGCTGATATTTTTTAAATAAAGAGCTGGAAGTCACAGATTTGTAAGAGAGAGAAATTTCTTTTAGTATCAGGTGCTTGCCCTAAAACAACAGACCAGGCCTCTTGTAAGAACAAAGGTTTGAACAATGTGGCTTGTTTGCACATCTTCCCTCATGTACAGGTTCAGTATGCTCACCATTTTCTATTAAATGAAAAGGAATATAATGCAGCTACAACTCACAAGTGGAAGAGCCACATACTAATTTATCTTCTGAATAACACAGTAAGTTACTTAGTTATCTAGGGATCAGACTGACTTACTTAATGACCATCCTTCAATTTTTTTTTTGGCAAGTAACAACAAATATACTTCCTTAAATTTTGGTAGTTTTATTGATTTGTACTACAATATATATATATATATAAAAGCTAATATGGGATTATAAACTTACCATTTTGTCAATGGAAACTGATGGGGATCTTGGAATTAACTCATCAATATGACTAAAATCTGGTGATCGCAAGCCTTGATCTGAAGGCTTCAAAGAAAAAAAAAATTAATTGGAAATTGTTACAGTATTTCATGGAATGTTGTTAATATGGCTTAATTTCTTCTGTAAATTATTTAGAGAAATAAATAGGAAAAAAAAAAAACAACCACACAAACAAACAAAAACCTATGTGAGTTCCTGTAAAACGTATTAAAATAAATCAGATAAAAAAGAACTAAATGCTTATGAAAAATAAACGAAACACTGAAAACTAAGAACATTAAATCTAAAAGGTTGGAGAATGTCTTCTAATCATAATTTCAGATTGAATACATGTTTCTAACTTCTTGGTTATAATGTACAGCTATTATCACATCTTAATACACACACTGATAACTTTTTATTTGAATCCAATGAAGACAGGCAGCACAATAAGTAAAGGCACTAACGAGACAGATTTAAACTTTGCTTTTATTATATATTATATAATTTATACTTTTCAATATTCAATGATTTTATCAAGATGCTTGAAACAGGCTAAAGAGAAAGTTTGGTTCAGAGCTATTTCAAAGATTAAGAAAATTAAGTAAGTCAAATGACTTTTCTATTATGAGAAAACAAAGCGAATAATAACAGAAATATTTTTAAAAGACTATAATTGTTATTATTTTTAAAAATGTTGTGATCAAGATCTATGTTTTATTTTTAACTATTTATGGATTGTTTTTCAAATTTACTATATGTATTTGTGAAATTCCTTCTATGATAAATTAAATTAATTCAAAGGAATAACATTGCACCTCCAAAACTAAAAAAACAACCCACAATGCATATGTAATAAAAAAATAAATAAAAGAATTCATGTGCTGGCATTCTGTTGGCCTCAATGAACTTCCTGTATGTCTAAAATACATAAATAACGATGTTATTATTAAAGTATTTTAAGCGTTTTTTTGAGATTTTATGCATACAGGAAATTCATTGAGGTCGGCAGAATGCCAGCACATGAATTACTTTATTTATTTTTTATTATTTTAGTTTTGGAGGTACCATATTATTATCTACCATGATTCTTAATGATCTTAGTAGTGAGACCTTGCTGTGACTACTCTCAGCTGACGATCACCAACAAAGCGTGAAACAGCAGTTCTGGGAAGCCCCCTAGTACACAAAGTCTTACCCATTGTTATTTAATTCAAAGGTAACTTACCAATTTTGGCAGCAGTCCAGCTGGGCCAGGGAAGCGTCTTTTCCTTGTTTGTATTAAAGGCAAGTCTTTTACACCTGAAGATACAAACTGAGTAGAAGAGTTAACGTTTTTCTTAGGAATGGATTGCAGATTATCAGTTTCTCTAGTATTGGGTTCAGCATTAGGTTGTACAATTATAGCACTGCTCTTCACAGGGTTAGGAAATACGTTATTCCTTGAATCTGTCTTCCGTAAATTCTGAACAGAAGAGGAGAAATCACTTTGTTGACTAATATTTACATTTCTACCAAAATTAAAAGAGCTTTGCTTAGCATGGTTATACTGATTTGTACTATCGTTCCGATATTTACATTTTCCACTGCTTTCACTTACCAAAACGTCTTCATCAAATTCAAGATCAAAAAAAGCATCATAATCAACTTGATCATCATCTGCCTTGAAGTTGGAAGAATGATTTGTAGTTTGTTTTGATATTGAATGAAATGTATCTGAACTTACTGGTGTCTCTGGTGGTTGAATGCACTGCTTACCACTTTTTATTATTTCAAATTTTTTATTCTGTTTGTTCTTGGAATGAGATTCAGATTCTGCTTTTAAACCTGAAATACTGGAATGCAGTTTAGACTCAACATTTGAAGAATTATTTACTTCATTTGTAAATGATAGATCCATGTTCCAATTTGCTGATAGATCTAAATCATCATCATCAAGCCCATGTAAAAACGTAGGAAACTGAGACTTGGCCATTATTGAAGAATTTGGTGGCTTGATCTGACTTTGATTCCGTAGGCCACCAATGTCTGAACTGCATTTAATCTCGGCTTTAGTAATGTTTTGATGGGATGGGTTTACGGAGACTTGATGGTACTTTGTTTTCTTTTCATCTTGGCTTTCTCTTGTTTGAATAAATGGGCGACTGGCTTGCGGTCTTAGATTTATAGATTTTGTTTGGGCGGTTGTGTGTTCTGAAATTTTCTCTGCTAAAGACTGACAAATCTTTCTGCTTTCCTGAGAACGGACATCAGTACTGTCAGTTTGCGATGTCCAAATTGTACATAAAGGTGGACGATTGAAACTGTTTTGCTTGCTTGTGCTACAAACGGAATTAAAATTCTGCCTTTTGGTTATTGGGCCAATGTTGTTCGAAGGTTTTATGATATTTCCCAAAGAATCCACATCTTTAAAGATGTCCTGTAAATAGTGAAGTGAATAATAAGAAAATCGTCCTGAAAAACAATTTACATTTCATTGTCACACAAATTTGAATCAAGAATTCCTTTTAAGAAACGAGATTTAGATGAAAGCTTTCAATATAAATGGTTAACTGAATGCAAAAATCTTTGAAATTCATTTTAAAAACTAAATATAAAATTTCAAAGGAACTATATAGACATGGCTTCGTTAATACATGTTACATAATAAACTACTTTCAAAAATAGCGTGACCAGGTCTCAAAGTTTCAACACCGACTCTCTGGGCACTAGGTTTTGTAATAATGCTTAAATAAACATAACCAAAAACATATTTGAACCGAAGTTTTTTTTGTTTAATTCTTTATTTATTTGGTTGTTTAGTTTCGGTTGTCCCGTACTACGATTTTAGAATATGGTCACCTTGGCACCGGGGTGGGTTTGTGTAAACTGAAATGTGGTCACTATTTAGGAAAGCTCAACCAACAAATAACCACAACATAAAATATAATGTTTGCTTCATGCATTGGAAGAAAACGTTACCTGCAATTTATCATCGTCAAAACTAATATCAAGGTCCCACATTACAATGATCTAAACACAGATTTAAATATCCGCCATAACCTTAACTAATGACGGTGGCGTCACGCGTTGGTCAATTCAACAAACAAAGCGCCGCAACTTTAGAAGAGAGCGAGATTTGAAAGCTATCGTTCGCAATTCTTTAAAATAATATTTCTCTAAGAAAATTTGTAGAATTTATTTAATTTTATATAATTTGAACTGAAAATAAGTAAGTAACGAAATAAACTACTGTTTCATTTATTAATTTTTATTTCTTAAAAGTAAACTAAATCAAATCAAAAATTCTATGTATTTCATATTTTGATATAAACTGTACTTCAGATTAATTTTTTTCCCAAACAGAATTATATGCTACTATTAATGAACATGTTTTAAAATCAGGAATGAAAATTACGAAACACTGATGCTAAAGTATTTCAAATAAGGCAGTAGGGACGAAATTAACTCATTGTGAATGAAACTGAAAATTCTCTAAAATTTGTATTAAAGCAATATTTAATTTCATTCTGCTTTTTTTTATGGAGATAGAGATTATATTGATAAATGCAAATTAAGAAAAAAAGAAAAGAAAGAAACATACTAACAGTTGATGTTTTGTTAAGTAATTATTATTTATTCTCATTATTTTAATATTTAAACTGGCTTTAAATCAAGCGTAATTAAGCAAAGATCTTTCGGCAGTTAGAATTGTCCTTAAAATGTAAAAATTATTTGGGAATAGATTTTGCTGTAAAATTATCTCCGTCGACATAACGATAATTTTTTTTTTTTTCGCCAACGTCCGGGCTCTTTATTATTGACCTCAACAAGGGGCGAGAAATGTGAACATTTAGCAGACGAAACGTTGTCCAGGGTACGCCATAGGAGGCAGCTCACAATATACCCGCAGAAACAGACTGAGAAAGTAACATCCATGCCGACGCCGGGTTCGAACCCAGGTTCCAACACATCGGCCTCTGGACCGCTCGGCCATGCCGGAACGGCACATAACGATAATTACTTGATATTTTTTTCTTTTATATCAAAATTTAAAAGGTTATTGTAAACCAATGCTTTCATTTCGCTAAAATGATGAAAGAACTGGGAATAGCAATTAAGGATTATCTGACATCTTTGTAAAGTTCTCACAATTCATTATTATTATTATTATTTTTTGCATAAAGGTAAACCTGTACATGGCTTAAAAGTGTATGAAGAATAATTTTGAATTTTGTTTGGATGAAGACTGTTTCCAAATGTAAGCAGTATGCACCGTTTTCTGATTTTTTTTGTCTAATTTAATTTTGATTTCCTTTGGATGTTTAAATAATGTTATTTAAATATTAGAAATTTTATTGGCTTTTTTCCAACTTATTTTCCTTCTATCATATTAATATGAAATAATGTAGAATTTAAATTAAGAGATGGTTGAGGTGGATTTGGAAATAGCAAAAGATAAAGAAAGAAACTTGTTTAGCTTAATTTTGGCATATGATCTGATTCGTGACGCCAGAATGACATTTATTAGCCGTTACAAAAGACGAATAAAGTTGATAAGACGAAAAAGTTGATATACGATTGTCACAGATTTTTACCCCCCTCCAACTGCTTTTATCCACCAGCTGAGGGTTCTTAGGTTTTGCTTTATTTTAAATGTCGCCATTCGCTTGTGTGGAATCTGTTGCCCATTGTTCGCTGCGTCCGCCCATGGCAAGCGGAAGGCGGCCAGACTGCAAAGTGAAACAATATTGCTTTCGAGTTAAGCTCTCTTAATGGGAACGGGAGTGCAGGAACGTGAGAATCTTTCAACGACACTATTCTTCCTATACTATTTACGTTATTTGTAAAGTTTTGCAAGAGACATGCGAAAAAATAGGCATCAATTGACTGAAGAATCCTTGTTCATTTCACCAGACAGGGAAACAAAAAGCTTTAAAATTTTTCAGGGGATTGAACCCGGTTCCTCCGGCCTACAGTGCGTTTGGCCTACTTGACTAACAGGCCTCTGTAAAAGTTTACCTAAGAATATGAATATAAAAAAACAAAACAAAAAAGTTATCATCTCTAGAAATGAAATTTAGGAATAATCTTTTTTTTTTTTATTTTTTTATTTTTTTAATGTTTATCAATCCTATTAGGTATACTTATAAGCGGTAT
>JAFIDM010014012.1:22097093-22136089 GCA_023159025.1 Thereuonema tuberculata
CACAACGTTTTTTTTTCTGGTTGTTGAATTAGAGATCCCGTTTTTTTTTTTGGTTATGGAATAATGGAACTCCCGCCCCGGGCCCCCAAAGGCGTTGCTACGCCACTGACTATCGATATTGTTAGATACCGTGAGCGAACACCCGCCATGTTGGATTCAACATCCAAGATATTGTTAATTGCATCCGTCCCAATTATCTTCTGGATTTTATCAAAATGATACGATCCGCGAGCCTCGAGTTATACAGCGAACATCGGATTGTAAAGTAAGTGACTCATTTTACTTTAACAAAGATCCGATACAAGGAAGGCCTATTAGTTAGGTTTAGCTGTTTACTAGGAGAGCAAAGTTACATCTATACTGAATTACACGAACAGTGAAATATATACAGTTTGATATTGTGAATAACTTTAATGATTATTGCCTAGTGTTTATTAATGAAAGTTCTGCGTTTATATTATTGTGTGTGCCTTAAAGAATTGTTAGGACTTGCGTTTCTAATTAAGAAAGAACTGTTAATTAATTAGTAAAGCTTAGTGCAGAAGTTCAGCAACTATATGTAGTGATTTATCATCATAATGAAGCAGTTTTATTTGTGCTACTGAAACATTGAATACTTGGACTTTGTTTAGAACTCTAATTAATTTATATCTGATAGGGTCGATTATCAAGAAAATTACAAAGGATAAAGAAATATATTCTTGTTGGTGAAATCACATAATTGACTGAACTGATTAAATATAAGTAGTGGATAATTTTAGTAGAAGATTATTGTCATCAACTGCAATAAGAATAACTCTGCTGGACTATTAATAAATAAGGGATACACTATACAGCAGAAAATAAATAAGATGTATAGATTATAAAGAAAATTCTTTGAATTAAATAATCTAGTAAGAACATTTTCATCAGTGTACTATCTTTTATTTTTACTATTTTTGTGTCCTACATAGAATTCATCTTGTGTTTTATCTCAAAAATATCAACAGGAACGATGGGGTTGAATTAGATCCAAGGTTTATGACTTTAGCTGATAAGTTTTTTCTTTTAAACAATCAATAAAGTATTGTTTGATAAATTGGCTTTGTGATTGTATCTTTCTTGATACAATTAATCTTTGTTGGATAACAATGTCATATGTAATATAAGGCATATGTTTCAGTTTATTTATTGTTTGTAACATATTGTATCGTTGTTATATCATCATATGAATCCCATTGTCAATATTTTTTCAGATTTTAGGCTTGAAAAAGGAATGACGAAGTAAAATTCCGAAAATTTACCACTGTTTAAAGTCTTATTTTCTTTTATTTGGTGAAAAGGTAAGAAGTTGTTATTTATAAATTTTAAATTTTATTTATTATTCATTTATTAAAACTATTAAAGAAAAATAGTTTCCTTTAGATAATATTCTAAACACTGTTGCCTATTTATTTTTAAACCTCTAATATTTAAATTTTCAATGAGAAAATATTTTAATATTAAAATCATGAAACGTTGTAGAAATATTTTAAGGAATTTTATCGAATTTAATTTTTGGTTTGCTAAGTGAATCATATTTACTTACATAAATTTATAAGCACAAATATAAGAGATGCATCGAGAACAGTTTGTATAAGCAGACTGAAACGAATTACGATGGCGTCGATTGAGAGAAGAAGCGAGCAGTCGTCGAAACCTAACGGAGTAGAACGGTTAAAGCAAGACATGGCGTCGATTGTATAGGGCAGCGGTTCCCAACCTTTTTGGTTTTGCGGACCACCAATTTTGTAAAAAAAAAAACTTTGAGGCCCACTAACTAAATATACAAGTAAAAAATATAAACACACAAACACAAATAGACACCTATATACGTATGACGATTACAGTAGAGTCGCGGTAATCCGAGCTTCCGTGTAATCAGAGGTGAGGCTAGTCCAAGGTCACACAGGGCGACGATTCCAAGAAGTCATTTGAGGGGTCAGTTTGATAGTTTTCCATTTTACTACTTAGACGATGGCGTGACATCGCTGCTAAAAGCATTGCTCTACTGTAAAGCAGAAGACCTTGGACAGTTTTTGAAAGTTGTAAATGCTTATAAAGAGTCTTTTGTTGTTGTTAATGTATCTGTAACTTTAATATCTATTATAAATTAAATTTGACTCGTTTCAGTTGAAAATTCCAGTTGTTTTTTTTTTCTTTTTTCCGTGTAATCCGAGTTTTTTGCAATCCGAGGTACCATCAGCCCCAATTACCTCGGATTATCGCGACTCTACTGTATATATAATGTGCACATATGTCAGTAATTAGTAAAACATACTGTACAAGAAGGATTAAAAAATAATTTTTTATAAAGAAAAGAACTTTATTATATTCACTTCGCTGTCACAACTGTAAGAAAACTCAAAAACAAGTGGTCAAAGTTAAAAAAACTCAATGGGATTTTTAGCATTGTTTGTCCCCCACGAGAGTGTCAATATCTGGATTAAAACTGGATAGTTTTAGCCTAAAAGTAACAAAAACTCGCTCTCTTCCACCGAGTGAATTCGCTCGTTAAGGTTAAACCATCCAAGAATACAATCGAATAATTCGATTGTTGCTGACAATCGAGTGACGATTGTTTTCATTCGATTGTTCCCATGTCAACCCTGCAGCTCCGATAATATTTATCTTGGCTTAAACTCTCGACTAGCGTTCACGGCCCAGTACGCACGCTGCCCTTGGCCCATGGGTTGGGAACCGCTGGTATAGGATATGGATGTAATTGAAAAGGATCAGTTAAGCGAACTGTCAATTAGTGGGGTGTGTACGTTATAGGTTTCTGAGACAACTATCAGACGCCTTATATTCCCGGTTTGTCCGTCCGTCTGTGAACAAGTAACATTAAAATCTCATTAAATTCTCATTAGCTCAACAATGGGGATGTTTAAGGTCTCTGGGTCGAGGCTGGAAAAGTCACGTGATGTGGATATGTTACATCTAAAAACAAGGCTGAGATTACCGAAAAACCTCTGTAAATTAAAGATTTCTCAACTTTAAATATATTGAATTACCGGTATACAATTAAGGAGGCGTATGGAAATAATATAGATACGTTATTTCTAGATTAAAGGACTAGAACAAATTTCTCTTTAACTATATTTATTCCTTTCATCTAGAAATAACGTATCTACATTATTTCCATACGCCTCCTTAATTGTATGCCGATAATTCAATATATTTAAAGTTGAGAAATCTTTAATATACAGAGGTTTTTCGGTAATCTTAGCCTTGTTTTTAGAAGTAACACATCCACATCACGTGACTTTTCCAGCCTCGACCCAGAGACCTTAAACATCCCCATTGCGCCTTTTGCGTTCGCAACAATCACATAATACAGCTCATCAACAATCACAATAATCATAACACTTGCGATTATTGTGATCGCTGTGATTGTTGATGAGCTGTATTATACATGTGATTGTTGCGAATGCAAAAGGCGCAACAATTGCGCCATTTGCATTCGCAGCAATCACATTTCTAATAAGGAAATTATAGCAACTAATTGCGACCCGTGAAATATTCACGGAAGTAAAACGAATTCCACATTTTTGAAAAACACAAGATTGAGAAAGATGTTCTAAGCTAATTTTTTTAGAAGCCATGACTTCCACAACAGCCCATATGTAATTTGAATAGCGGCTTATTTGTTGAAATAGTATTATAATATTGTTAAAATAAAAAAAAAATTGATTTACCACTTTCGTAGTAGCCAGCGCTGCGGTTTCTCATTATGAAACATAATGGCAACCTGCTGCCCTAAGAGAATAGGCTCGTCGAAATTGAGGCAATATTAACGAAAGTAAAACAAATGCCACATTTTTGAAATACAGTATTCTGAAATTTTTGAAAAACATAAGATTGAAAAAGATGTTCTAACCTCATTTTTTAAAAGCCATGACTTCCGCAACAGCCCACATATAATTTGAATGACTAAGCCAAATTTTGTTAAAATAAAAGAAAATAAAAAAATTGATTTACCAGTTTCAACAATAACAATAACGAATGTCCAACAGCCAATACCAATAATTCTGTCTGCGCAACAATGAGGGCACGTGCATCGTCATTGTCTTCTACTTGTTGAGTATTGAGAGAACGGCGACACAGCGAAATTATGTAAAAACCAAGGTTTTACAAACTCTCTGATAAATTTTGACGCATGAACTTAATGCATTTCAGTGTAAACTTCATTTATGGGGAAATAAAATCTCAATACGCTGATAATAATTATGTAATCGCGATCCGTCGTAGTGAAATGGGGAAAATAGTACAGGCGCCATCTTTAAACATGGTCGTGACGTCAGGCCTGACGTGTTCCAACGCTGCACTGTGATTGGTTAATTCAAATTACAAATTTACAAATTTGATCCGCACAACTTTTGCCTATTAATAGTGCTGCGATTAGGTGCAGAGCACCTAATAGTAATGCGCAGAATAACACAAAGAAAATTAGGGGTAAGTACGAAAAATCATGAAGTGATTTATTTTCATTTAAAATTCTTTCTGAATAATGGATATATACAAGTGATTTACGTAAAAGCTCAGTAGACTTAACACTCATAAAGTCTGCTACAGTTCTTGAAATTAGAAATAATAATAATTCCTTCTCGAGTATCAACTTGATACGAAATATCAAAACTAATTCACAAAGTAATCCTTTGATTAATAATAGCTTAATAACAAGCACGCTTCTAATAATAATGCAAATATATAGAGTGATTGTTTCAATCTATAACAGTACAGTTCACACACACGCGAGAGTTCTCTTGTTATGCACACTAATGACCCATACACTATTTCACATTTATGAATACAAATAGGCTTTCTCAACTCTAGTGTGATAAACACGTGAATAATTCGATTAATGGAATTCACCTGTATGAAGGGTTTCTCACCAAGTACGGTTAATGGTTTCTTTCACTGCATTGTGAAAGCACTTTATCTTTATAATATTTATAAAGATATTAAATAATAATTAATATCAGGCTTTTCTATCAATTAACACCTTATGTGAATAAAGCAAATTTAGTGATTCTACTATTTAATAAAGAGTCAACGTCCGAAGCACTTGCGTCGGTTTCTTCGTCTTCGTAATGATAGGACCCTTCAAAATGAAAGTAATTAAATATTTTCATTACTTACAGTCTATCGTCTCGGCTTTGCCTTTCACTTCTGTGACGTTGCTGCGATGACCAATATTTGTAGCACTGCCGCCACACACTTCTAGACGCACAATTAATCCTCGTTACTGATGAGCACTGAACACTTTTGGAACTTCAAACATGGCGCGCAATAGCCGAACATCTGCTTCCTTGTTCCCATAATTCATTGCGATAGTTCATCAGCTGTATATCCAATGGCGCTGGCTACCGAAATATCCAATAGTATTATTCTTCTTAATTCCACTTCGTAATTAAGCACGGAATAACTTCAACAGGAATTAAATTTACTTTTCTATTTAATTCACTAACAGTTCTCAATGAAATAATATGTGCATCAACAATCCTTAATACAAAATGGTTCCGTTCTAGTTTAACTTCGCTCGGTTGAGCTTGCTGAGAATTAATCAATCTCTTGTCTTCAATTTCAGGAACGCTATTCCTAATAAAGATTGCCTTCTTCTTAATAATTGTATTTGGATAACTTCTCGTAACTTATATATGATATAATTACTTGGGTTATAATTAACTGGATAGTCCTCCTACTTCAAAATTATCAGTTTTAAACTGCATCCATTAATATCTGGTTCAATTCCTTAGACTTTCTTTTCATTTCTTTTCCGTAAATTGTAACGCCTTACAGTTGACTTCGTTGCAATTCAATTTCGTTTTCCAAAACGAACGCTAAGTCCTGTATTTCGGGAACTGACTGATATTGCTTTCAAACTGTCGATACAAGTTAAATGCACAATTTGTACTTAGCTTTTAGAGCCGTTGTATTCGTACATTTACTGCACACACTATTCGAAAGTCCACTTTACTAGAATCGACCTTTCTTGTGGAAACATGAACCAGTTGAATTCGTCCACAGGCTGTATCCGTCTGAACCATTCAATCCTTTACGAATCAATTGCATCCGTTGATTCCGTCTGAACCATTCCTGAACTGCAATCGAATGCATAACTCCACTGTTCGTGGACATCATTTCTCTACTGAACAGACTGACTCCAATACTCAAAAACTTCTGTTGAATCGTCAACTACGTTTTATGACGTATGTTCCCCGTTACGTAGTGTCCTAATCTGCATATTTAAATCTCGACTAGACACATTCACTTTGAGGGACTCGGATATCAGAATCAAAATAAACTTGGAGAAAAAAAAATTTCTTTTCAAGCAAAATAAATCTTCTTAATTTTTATTTTTCCTTTCTACTCTCACTAATTAAATTATTTTATCAAACATAATTTAATATCCTAGCAAATAGGATGATACTTCAACATAAATTACGTATCAGAAGCCGTTGCGAAGCATTGTGATTGGTTTACTAATCGCTATCCCTACCTTGTTTTCTCTGCAGAACACCATAACAACTAACAGTGTTGTTTAAATTAATTATTGCAAGAAGATATTTGAAAGATAGAACACAACATGATCTACTGTTGGCTAACAAATAATGATCTCTGACAATCTTTAAAGTTTTAAAACTTTTAAAAAGTACTTTCTTACCAATAATTCCTACACTAGTACAGATAGTCAATAATTATTTAACTGACAAAACAGTAATTTCACTTAAGTTATTTTGCTTTAAAAATATATGCATGGTGAAAATCTGTTCCTGCACTTGCCTCATAAGCGTTGCTACTTGGAATATGAACAGCCCTGACTACTTAATTCGTTTAATAGTTGTTTTGCAAATAATGATTTTACTGCACACTTTTGCTGATTTGCTTGGTCACTCTATTTGTGATCGATTTTCTTCCTTCAGTTATTTTGTTTCCTTTAGTTATTTTTTTGTCTTGATTTCAGTATTCTTCTTGTTTTTATCCCAAACTGTATCAGAAAAGTTTCAAAATATCACTATTGTTTTACATATTTTCCTAAAGAAAGTTAGCTCATAAAATCAGAATACATTTGTGTGTTTATATGTTTCCTTATAAACTTTTTACCGGGAAACGCTTCTTCCTGAAACTTGTTATGAAGAAAATTAATATGATATTGTATGATTTAACGTGCCGAAATCCAAATTTAATTTATAAATCCAATGAAAAAGCACCGATTAAAAAGATAAAACTAATAAAATAACATTACCACGTACGTATTCGGACTGTCTTACATTCAAGTCCTTTATCAAGCAGTTCCACCCTATCAATATAAAAAGCGTGCCTTCCCTCTGGAAGTTGTCAGTGGAAATGGATTATGGCTGAGTGCAAGTGATAAAGCGTTATGTCGCCCTCTGTTGAGGATATTTTGTATTACTTAAATTAAACCATGCTTGTGCATAAATGGATTATGATTGAGTGCAAATGGCAACGAGTTATGTCGCCCTCTGTTGAGGAAATTTTATATTACTTTTTTCATTTTCTTATTTCTTTATAACTAAATTCCATACTCCAATATGTTACGGGTAGATTAATCTTGATTATAACTACCTGTGGATCTGATCATTGCAGATCTATAGAAGCGTCGTAAATACTCATCCTTAAATTGGCCAAACACCACCGGGTGCGCTGTGTCTAATTCATGGGAACTTTTTATACAATTGTCAGCTATATAATAATTTAAGTTGCCTTTTTCAACCGTCTTTACATGCTCTTTTAAGCGTGTTTCTAGGGCCCTTTTTGATTATTCAATATAAATGCACCGATTTGCATTTAGATCTGATTTGCACTTAATCCCATAAATGGCGTTTTGTTTCTTCAAATTCACTTGATCCTTGTTAACATTAAGTGTCTCTCTTCGATTTAAGCATGTTATAATATTACTCTAGGTTTATACGTTAATCCTATCTCATATTTATGTAAAATAGGTTGTAACTTTTTGTGCATGGTTTCATTGTATGTAAGCACGGTATATTGTTTAGTTTTTCTAATTTTATTTTCTTTTACATTCCTACTATATTTAACCGACTGAAAGAACCTTCTTATGTACCTATTGATCGTATCTACGGGAAAACCGTTATTATATTCAATATATATCATGCTGTCTTAAGCACTGAATATAAGAAATAAGATTAATATTAATGAGGTGTAAGGTTCACTTACACCATCTAAGCTTTAAAGGAAAGGAAATGACATTGTCCCCTTAAAATACAGCATTTTCAGTTTAAATGTTACTGTAATTATAAATTAAAACGAAAGAAAACAAAAACCTTTATGTATTCTATAATACTATATAAATCTTTGGATGTAGATATTATGAAATTTTCAAGGATCTATAATGGAACTTACCGTTATTGTTTCGGTTTCATAATTGGTTTCAGTATCATCAGCAGTCAAGAAATTGTAATCCGGAATTCCATAAGAGAGCATCCATAGTAGAGTCAGCCACGTTAGCACTAAACATTGAAGACACTACATTATCAAATGTTAAGAGAAAAACACACAGAATGCCACTAAACAAATAGAAAGTTACACCCGCGATTTAGTTATCCTGTTGGTCTTAATTTGAAACTTATTTGTCTTTACATACTCACATATTATATATTACTTTCAAATAATATTAAAAGTTAAATGAATAGAAGCTTTAATACATACATCGGAGATAAAATACGGTTACAGCAAACATTTCAGAATGTATAAGTTATAATACCATATCTCTTCCTTAATTCACTTCTTCTCATCATATTTTGAGTCCATATTATACTTGGAAAAAGATATAAAAGTAAGGAAAATTATAGAAAGTATATTCTTAAGAAATACTAAAGGTAAAAACATGAACAGAAATGAAGGAATTGATATAAATATTAATTTAAATAATTTGGCAAATGAATTGGTAAAATCCAATATAAACTGTAGAAATATTGTTAAATTTGAAAAATTAGATTTATAAATGGTTTATTTAAAAGCTTTATAGACAATATTAAACTGCATTGTCAGATTTGAAGAATTAGATTTAGGATGATTGGGTTGTTTAAAAGCTTTATTAGTAAATATGATGTTATTTAAAATGAAAGGAAAACGGCTGATGAGTCTTAACAAGGACGAAACGGTCCGTCCCAGTCTCTTCCGTTGACAACTCAGGGTGCGAATCCTTTCTTGTAACGTTGCGCCTTCGTTTGCTTACTCAATTCTATGATAATGTTATTGTTTATTACAATATTATACTATGAATCTATTCCAGGAAAATAAAATGTCTTGTTAACATGCTAAATGACATCTGTAAATTGTTTAAAATCATTACTATTTGTATTTTAGGCTTGAAAAAGGAAAGCATTTAACTTTCCGAAAATTTGCCATTTTTATTTGTATTTTTATTTTAATTTTACTTTTTGATAAAGGAAGATAAATGGACTCAAAATTTCAGAATGTAGTTTGGATTCGAAATATATTTGTCAGTCCATCCGTCTATGATTTAATGTAATTTCTGTACAGTGTATTTTAAAAAGTTGAAGTATTAGTGAGGGGTTTAGAATACTATTGGGTCGAATTATAAAACATTTCCCCGTTCGAGAACGCATTTTAAACACTTGTTATTGACATAAATCATTCAAGACAAGTCTTGACATGTTTGGAGTAAGTGTCTAGCAGCTTGGAAATTGCATTGAAATAATAAATTTGTAGTTAGTGAAATGGAAGGATTGAAAGTGCATGTTTGTCCTGTAATTGTGTTGGAGTTCAAACAGTGAAAAGCTGCTACATAGACTCAGAATATGCAACGTTTATGGCGAAAGCACCATAACTGGCCACGCAGTGCGAAATTGGTTTGAGAAATTTTATGCTGGAGATACATCATTGAAGGATGAACCAATACTAGGGCGCTCATCTGACTTCGATGATAACCCTTTAAAAGTTCTTCAAGAAGTGAAGAAAGATATAGAAGTAGTCAAAGAAGAAATAAAACTAATTAAAATAATAAAAGAAGAAAATGAACTTTTTGGAAGTAAAATGATATATCTCGAGCAACAGATAAAGTTCCTTAAGGAGGAAGAAACGAAGAAGGCGATAGAAAAAGATAAGCTGAAAAGAGAAATTAAAGATTTAAAAGAAAAGATGATAGAAATGAAAAATAGGAGAAGAAGAAACAACGTAGTGTTCTATGGTGTAAAGGAAGAAAATGAGGAAACATGGGAACAAACGGAAGAAAAAATAAGAGAAATATGTAGACAGCCACTAGGAGTGGAGGTTCAATCCATCGAAAGAGCACACCGGATAGGAAATAGAAATACAAAGGACACTTTTAAGGTACGTCCGATTATTGTAAGGTTCTATGATTAGAAGGAAAAATTAGAAAAAATAGATCTAACCTTAAAGATACGAAGATTTATTTGGATGAAGACTTTTCAGCAGAGACTAAAGCAATAAGAAAAAAGTTAATAGGAATCCTGTTACAAGAAAGGAGAAACTCAGCAAAAACTATTTTTAATAAGCTAAAGGTAAATGATAAAATATGGTCGTATGAAGAATGGATGAGAAAAGCTAAATCAGATGAAAAGGGGAGGGTAAATGAAATAGACGTGAAGAATAGTGATAGAAAAGATTCAAAAAACGAGGAATCATAATTAGCCAATGTGAAGAAAGCTTAAGTTAAAGATAAGGTTTCAAAAGAATGAAGATGAAATTAGAAAGGAGAGAACTAAAAAATTGATAACAAATTAGAGTAGTGAAGGGGAAGAAAGCAAATACCAACTACTAAATGGAAAAAAGAAAAAGAATTCTAATGAGAAAAAAGTTAAAAATACTGTACCAATGATATTAGGCTGGAATGTGAATGGCTTAATGAAAAAGGATAATTGTGAACTAAGGAAAGTGTTAAATGACTTTGATATAATACTCGTAATTTTAATGGAAACATGATTGTTAAAAGCTGAAAATATTGATATAAATAATAGGTGTGAATGGTGTCATAAATTAGCAGATAAATAAAGTTAATTTGGAAGACCAAGTGGGGGCATTACTTTAGGAATAAATAAGAGTAAGAATATTAAATTTATTACGCAAAATATATATGAGGATTGTATTATTGTAAATGTTGTGAGACGAAAAGACTCTTATAAGATTTTTGCTATTTATAATAGATATAAATAGATTATTAAATAAATTAAAGGATTTAAGATGTGATGTAATCTAATCGTTATAGGAGATACGAATGTTCGCAAAGGTAACTTAAATTGTAAATGTATTAATTTAGATGATGAGTTGCTATTTGAAGATAGAAACTCACTGGATGAGGTGAGTAATAAAGATGGAAAATTACTTATGGAATGGGCAGGAGAAAATAATTTAGAAATTTTAAATGGATCTATGAAAATAATAATGTAGAAAACTGGATTTATATTGGTGATACAGGATGCTCAATAATCGACCTATTTTTTGTTAATGAAAAATTCATGTCTGTCGTATTATTTCTGTACAAAAATAAAATATTTGTGTATAAAAGAAGTGTTTATATTAAGAATGGGATTAATAGGGAGGAAAAGTAAATCCTGGAAAAAAATAGAATATAAATGTTGCAGGTTGGGTTGTAAAGTAATAGAGGGTTGGGAACATATGATTTTTGATTGCGAGAAATTGACTGAAGAAAGAGAAATATTGGAAATTAAGAATGTTAAGAATGATAGAAGTTGGTGGTACAAAATATTGTCATCACAGTATGTAAATAAAAAGTTATGTAAATTTATAATAGGATTTATTGAAAAAGGAAAAAAAAGTGAAATAAATATAGAATTTATTGTAAGAGTATAGTTACTATTATTAACTTCATTTAATTGTTTAACTTAGTAAATGTATAAATGAACAATGGATGATATAAGATTCCTTTTTATTACTGTTTTGTTTAATTAATCAAATTATATGTGTGTGTGTATGTACAGTCAGTTTTCATTTACGAGATCCTTCAGCACTTTTGCGCATGCGTCAGGTCTCCTTCGATTTCTTCCAAATAGGGGCGAAGAAGATGGGATAACTTTTTATAGTGTTAGTTTACTAGTAGCTGGGTTCTATTTGCGCTTTTCGGGAAAGAATTATGGAAAGAATAAATACTATTGCAAAAATGCTCCTCGTTATTTTTTTCTTAAAAGCGAAAATGTCCAAAAGAATTTCTTAGGAAAGTATCCATCTCAGCGTATCACCCTCTGGGGAGTAAAATCGTCCCGAAATGGTAGTTCTACCATTCATAAACGGACTGTATTTATCTTTTTTTCCTCTAATATTAATAATAATAATAATAATAATATATTTTAATTAGTTATTAAGATAGGGAGTATTCATGTAAAAACAAATTTAATTTAAACTTAACTTGAGATTAACTTAATTTATTAATAATTATTTAAATGGTTGAGGTAACAAATATTCATAAGCTTTGGAATCCATATTATAACTTGTAAAGGATATAACCCCGAAGAAGTTAAATAAATTTATTTTAATATTGTACACTAAAGGCTGTTTGACAAGGATACATCTCCAAAGCCGGAACCCAAAGCGGAGCTTCACTGCAGAGAAGTAATGTTTGTATGGTGAGATCATCGTGGTGTTATTCATTTTAAACCGTAATCAAACGGTTACTGCAAACTTCAAACGGAGTCATCAAATTTTGATCGAAAAACTCCCAGAATTACATATTTTTCTCCATGACAATGCAAGAGCTTGCTCTAAGAGTAAAACAGAAAAAAACTTTTGGAGGTTGGCGTATCTGTTCTACCTTACCCACCATACTCACCTGACCTTACATCTAACGATAATCATCTTTTCGATCACTGAAAAATTCTTTAATGGGAAAAAGTTCTTTACTGAAGAGAAGATTCGAGAGTTCATCGAAACCTTTTTTTCACCTCAAAACCGGCGGAATTCTACACAAAAGGAATGAAAGATCTCCCTAATAATTGGCACAAGTCATTCCAAATAATGGTGAATATATATTAGATTAAGATACAATTGTAATTTTTTTATTCATAAATTAAAACAGAAGTTTTTTTGCCAATAATAGGAATTTCCTAATGATTTTTGATAAACAAGGGAATTTACAATAAAGAACAAAATCATAAAAACTTGTTGCCATTAAAACATCATATTCATATAACAAGGTTTCTGTATCTGATCAGCTGAAGCTTTAATATTATGTTTAGATTATCGAATAAAAACCCTTATTACTATTCCTATATCTTGGTCTTATATCTTACCAAGTACTAACCAAGAACTCCTAAATTACAGTACCATTAAAAGCTCGTAGTTATCATAACTTTACATTTGCATATCTTCAAAAGGCTTAATTTGCGATGGCATATTAGTGCAACAAAGGATAACATTTTTTAATTTTGGTATAAAATGGTCTTAAGTGATAAGCTAAAGACGAAAATCCTTACGCGATTCTAGTTTAAGCTGTGTAATTATGATAAATAAACTAATAACTATCTTACATCAATCCTTATCAAATAATAGATCACAAACTAAATAATAACATCACGAATTAAAATCTTCCTTTCATCTTTACTATGATATTTCGAAAACATTTCCTGTTTTCTTCATCAGGTTTTCATGGAAAATGGAGAAGAACATTAAAAATATGTTCTTTCTCCTAACATATCTTTCACAAACATGAAATATTACAATCTAAAAGTATTACAGCGTACAATAAAACAATGTACAGTTGCTGGTAAATAATCGACTTACAAAATAAGTCAAGTTATTCATTATTTTCAATCAACTAAATACAATTATTGGATCAAATTATATACAACTATTGGATGTCACACCGTTAACATTGTAATTATTAACTAGTTGACCCATGCGAATAATTCTCAACAAAAAAACCACCTTTAAGAAATCATAAACAAATCCAACAGCTGACGTGCATGTTAGTTAAACACATTATCAATAGATAGCAACAAAATTTCTCCATTTTTATAATTCGCATGGTATCTTGATCAGTCACCGAATGGTAATGTGGAAATAAATAAAGGAATAGATTGTCAATAGATGGCGCCTTCTACATTTTTATAAAAAGATTTTTAAAATAAAGTTTTTTTAACGAAAACATTAATTTTAAACAATTTGTTTATTTTTCGTCATCAGCGGGGAACGTAATCTTCAAAATGATATCTCAATCATTGATTTTGTTGAAGAATTAAGGGAAATTTAAAATAATAACTTTGAGAAATAATATATAAGAAGTTGACAAATTTCTATATTTTTTATTGTAATAAATCGTTTATTTTTATTAAAATATAAATCTTTATTTGTTTTTTATCTGTTCTTATTAAATAAACGATGAAATATCATTTTTAAGTGCATTTTTATTCAAAAAAGGTAATATTTGAAGTTTACGACGCTATAGCATTATGAAATGTCGCTTCGCTTTCGAAAGATAAGTCACTTCTGTTAAAGCATGTCTAAATTTTTATAAAAAGGTTTTTAAATTAAGTTTTTTAACGAAAACATTAACTTTAAACAATTTGTTTATTTTCGTCATCAGCGGGGAATATAATCTTCAAAATGATGTCTCAATCATTGATTTTGATGAAGTATTAAGGGAGTTATGGCGTACCGACACAAAAACACCTTTGAGAAATAATATATAAGGATTAACTATTAAACGTCTTTTATATATCTTTTAACGATGTGCTGTTAACTTTCAAATATTTTTCTTTGTTAAGTTAACAGCACATCATGAAATTTATTCAAAAGATATATAAAAGATGTTTAATGATTAATTAATAATTAATTACAATGTTATCGGTCTAACATCCAATAGTTGTATATAATTTGGTCCAATAATTGTATTTAGTTGATTGAAAATAATATATAACTTGACTTATTTTGTAAGTCGATTATTTACCAGCAACTGTACATTGTTTTATTGTATGCTGTAATACTTTTAGATTGTAATATTTCATGTTTGTTAAAGATATTTTAGGAGAAAGAACATATTTTTAATGTTCTTCTCCATTTTCCATGAAAACTTGATGAAGAAAACAGGTAATGTTTTCGAAATATCGTAGTAAAGATGAAAGGAAGATTTTAGTTTGTGATGTTATTTATCTAATAACTACCTTAAGAAGCTGAGAAGTTACTAGTAGATGCACACTATCCACTGCCTCTTTAGCCTTCACGTGTGTTAAAACCCAAGAACAGTTATTTAAAGTGACAAGTCAACTGCCATGTGTTTTATATTAATAGCAAATTTGTTTGTAATTTAAAGCTATTTGTAAAGATTCTAATATCCTGAAACGATTCATTGTTAGAAACCATTTAGTTTGCATACCATTAACACAAATATTCAATATTAAAGACTAATTTGTAATTTTGAGATGATTTAAATAATTTGCCAAGGAACTCTAAAATTCTGAACTGGTAGAGATGTCGGGAAAAAATTATTATTTATGATGTCCTTGAGAATATCACCAACTTTTACTTTTCCATTTTTTTTTTGTCGTTTTTAGTATTCCACAGTATTTTGTATATATGCAGTATTTCTGCCAAGTAGTGCTGCCTAATATAGTTAGTTAAAGTTAAAGTTGCGATCAGGCCCAGAGGACCGCGCAATGCAGCTGGAGGGTAGGCTCCAGTGTTCAGAACCTACGGGACAAAGTTGAGGACGGGGGGTCGGCCCGTCGCTCGCCCACCTTTAACTCCCGGGAAAGAAACCCGGTACCCATTCTATAGAGGGCTGGGTAGACCTTAGGGCCCGTTTGGAGGAGAAAGAAGCGTGGAAAAATTCCCGTCTTCCGCCGAGGCCGGGAACCGAACCCGCTACCTCCAACCCGCAGCCAAGCGCACTTACCCACTCGGCTACCGGGCCCACAGCTGCCTAATATACTTTTTGTTAATTTGTGTGGAGTGTCATATTATG
Source organism: Thereuonema tuberculata (assembly GCA_023159025.1). Taxonomy (NCBI): domain Eukaryota; kingdom Metazoa; phylum Arthropoda; class Chilopoda; order Scutigeromorpha; family Scutigeridae; genus Thereuonema; species Thereuonema tuberculata. The sequence continues at coordinate 22,113,055 of JAFIDM010014012.1, forward strand.
GAATGCAAATTTTTAGTTTCCTTGAAGATAACAGCAATGTCTTTGTATTAGAAAGTTATTAATTGCCAAAACTGCGTTAAAACCTTCGAGTAATAATTTTTCAGTTGAAATTGGTATTTATTTAAGTAAGTGAGCATATTTTTAAATAAATAGTTTCAGATTATGGGGGTATTTACATAGGAAGTACGGGAAGGACAGTTAAAGAACGAGTAGATGAGCACGTCCGTGCCTACAGGAGCGGAACACGAAAAATTTCAGATTGGGCAGATCATTGTCTGGATAATGATCATTATTCAGACCCTGTGGTTCATTTAATTTATTATGTCACAGATGAATATAAAAGATTCGCTTTAGAGTCTTGTTTAAAAAATTATAGCATAGTTTTAATAAGAATAGGTCACTTAGAGTTAACAAGGTAACTCTAATTTCTTTTCCAGCAAGAAATTTTCAAAATAAGACGTTTATTCCACGCCAATGGTTATCCCCCGCACTTTTTGAATAAACAAATCGTACGGATTACACGGGACCTTTATCAGAATGATGAAAGCAGCTCACCCTTGGACAATAATAAAAAATACGTCTCCATCCCTTTCCACCCGGTGTTATTCCCCGTCTTAACCAAATTACTACAGCCGTACAATATTTCTTTAGCTGCCCCCAGTCGCAATACCCTAGCTAAAATGTGCGGTAATCTTAAGGATCCTCGGCAACACAATGATCCTTTGGAGGAGAAAGGGGTCATCTACTCCATTCCGTGCTCCAGGGGACACCATTGCCGGTACATCGGAGAAACGAAACAGAGACTGAAAAAACGGGTATATCAGCACGAATATGCCCTCAAAAACAATGACCTTAACTACAACCCGGTATCCCATTCAAAAAATACGGGCCACACCATCAACTTTTCGCAAGTTACTATCATCGACCGTGAACCCAATGATTTACGACGACGTTGCAAAGAATCCTTTTACATCCTCTCCGAGCCTAATACATATAATGAATGTTTATCCGTTAACAGCATTCAAGAATACGGCCTACACAGGAAACTTAAGGAAAAAAAAAAAAAAATTCAAATAAAACAACCACACCACCCACCCTTAACTATTGAAATGTAACCCCTCCAATAATGACCGGCATGCTCTCGTTCCACCCAAGGCATTATGGGATTCACTAAGTTATTAAGTCCCTTTAGTTTCTTTCGTTCTTTACCCGATGAAGGCTCCAATAGAAACGGAGTCGAAACTAGTAGTTCCCCCCCCTTTCTTAAACATCTTTTAAATGTTTTTACCCTTTTAAAGAATCCTCTTTTTTAACTTGTGCGACGGCAGTTTTTTCATCAACTATAATTTCTGCGCACGTAAAAAATACATTTTTAATTTTTTAAATTAATTAAAATATATTTCTGTTCGCTCCAGGCCTACACCTCCATCAAATCTTCAGGAACTGCGTGACACATTCATGTCTGCATGGTACACAATATCTCAACACCGTTTTCAGCATCTTGTGGAATCTTTGCCTCGACGAATTCAGGCTGTTTTGAGGGCTGAAGGAGGCCGAACACGCTACTAGGGCCAAATTTTCAATCGGACTGAGATCCGGGGACTGACCGAGCCACTGCAGCAAGGAAAAGTCATCGTCATGTTCCTCAAACCATCCCATAGTGATGTGGGCTTTGTGCACAGGTGCTTTATCCTGCTGAAAGTAGCCATCTGCATGAGGATAAACTGTTAACATGTACGGTTGCACTTGGTAAGCTTCGATGTTTAGGTATGTTCTAGCATCCTGACGTGCTTCCAGAGGTATCAATGGACCCAACGTTGTGCCAGGAAAACATCCCCCACACCATGACACTGCCCCCACCGGCTTGAAGAGTTGTTGTAGGACACAGCATTTATACACACAGCAGGGGTGTACCTAATAAATTGGCCGGACACTATATATATATATATATATATATATATTATGAATTTTATGATGTGTGCAAAAGTTTTTAGTATTGTCCACGTTTTACAGATATTATAATTTATTATTTGTTTTTTTATTTATTCGCTTTTATTTATTTTTTAACAAAATTAGCAATAAAAATTACACTGGCCTGCGAAGCTTTTCCGGCAAAAGTAATTGTATGTGATATACGTTACATTTAGTGTCCTTATGTAAAAAAAAATACCAGTTGTTTCGTATCACGTACAGAGTTGTCATAAATCCGTCTCATGTGTATGCTAATTGAGCTTCGTTATTGTAAATGAGTTTTGGCTTGATTGTACGGAATGCAGGTACGGACATGTCTGAGAGAAAGTATTGTATGAGCTGTGTTCTGGAGGGAAGTAGGTAATCATACAGGATTACCGGAACAACAAATAGAACAGTTGTAGTTCGCGCATGCGCAGTGTCAGACAAGGTAAAAACGCGAAGATCGCGTTCCTCCGTAGTCTGAGAGGAGAGTCTGAGAACGTGTGGCATGCCTTTGTTTATATGTTTCAACGTGCACTTGAAGTCGATTGAGTGAATAAGTGAGGTAGTTTGTGTTAAAATGGCAAGTGGCAGAGATGTTGGGAGGCGAAAATGTGTGAACAATCCCAACTCTTTCTGTTATATATATGACCAATATACAAGTAAAGGCCAGAAGCGAAATACAACACCATTTATAAAAAGCCTGTACTTGGGATATTTTAACATGAAGTTAGGTGATCACGACAAGAATTTCGCACCCCATATTGTGTGTGAAACGTGTGTAGAAAACCTGCGGCAATGGTACAAAGGGTTGTTGCCATCAATGCCATTCGGAATCCCAATGGTTTGGCGGGAACAAACAAATCACTTTGACGACTGTTATTTTTGTGTATGTAAAGTGTCCGGATTCAATATGAAAAACAAAAAGCACATTGTGTATCCCTGCCTTCCATCTGCCATAACCCCCGTAACACATGGACCTGATATTCCTGTCCCAAAACCACCAAAACAGTTACCAGAGAGTGTGTCTTCGTCATCTTCAAGTGCGGAGGATGGTGATGATGATACCTTTCTACCGGATGTTGAGGATGAAACTCCACATCTTTATAATCAATGTGATAAAATGATTTGGTGCGTGACCTAGGCCTCACAAAAGAAATGAGAGAACTTTTAGGATCAAGATTTAAAGAGAGAAATCTTTTACTTCCTGGGACAAATTCATATTGTTACAGAAATCGGGAGGAAGAATTCCGGCAGTTTTTTGTTCACGAAGACGAACTTGTGTTTTGCTGTGATATCCTGGCTTAATTCGTCGTCTTGGAACTATTTACCAAGCAAAGGACTGGCGTCTATTTATTGATGCCAGTAAAAGAAGTCTCAAAGGTGTTCTTCTGCGCAATGGAAATAAACTTGCTTCAGTGCCAGTCGCCCATTCAACATCTCTTCGTGAAAACTATCACAATTTATCTATGGTGTTGCAGAAACTGAACTACAATGAACACAGATGGTTACTGTGCTGTGATTTAAAAGTGTGCGGTATCACATTAGGGCAGCAAGGAGGATATACAAAGTTCCGTGTTTTCTGTGTGAGTGGGACTCTCGGGACAGGGATCGTCACTGGTTAGTGTCTCAGTGGCCCAAGAGGAAACAGTTCGTGTCTGGAGAAAAAAACATTGTAAATCGTCCATTAATTGATCCTCAAAGTGTGTTATTGCCCCCTTTACATATTAAATTGGGAATTATGAAGCAGTACGTGAAGAGTTTTGATAGAAGTAGTCCCTGCTTTCGGTACCTCTGTCACTAATGAGGAACACAAACGCAAATCAACACAGCGTTCATTCACATCAAAGTGCAGCAAACAATAGTGTTCTTGAAGTGAGATTCATACATTCTAGCAATGAACATGTTACTTTTTTATATATTCGTTGCAATTTGATCATGTCCCATTAAAATTACATATATTCTCTATTATGGTGTTTTCTATCGAAATTACAGCAATGTGTAAAATTTAGATTTCAAATAGCAAAAAAACTATACGTGATAGGCAAAAACGGTTTACATATTTGAACTCAGCACACCTAAATTAGGGTAAATCAGCTCTTCAACCTTTTGCCGGAGAATTTTTTTTTTTCGCAGGCTAGTGTTATTTAAATAAATAATAAAGAAAATATACGAGTTATCTCATAGATAGCGCGTGAGACAAAAAGTTCTTTACAGATGCTAGCTTTTTAACTCGTAGTTAGCAGTCAACGTGTCTGCTAAGTGTTAGACTTTTGCCCATTAATAACTTGTTTGGTCATCAGAAATTTGACACTAGAAACATTAAACTAAAGCATTTCCCTTCTACGACCTTCTATAGTTCGCTGCTGTTATTTCTTCATTTAGGAAATACCCAAGTTCAGTCATTGGCTAAGATTTAACTTTTCTTCGTGGAAGAATTGTCAAGACAGATTCTATGCCTGCATAACTAACCCATACATTGAAAATCAAATAAATAAAATAGAATTATGTACTAAAAATTCAAAATAAGCTATTAAATATAAAGAAACATACATTTAAGGAAATGAATGTTGGGCTTAAAAGCTATCACGACTTTTTACAGATTTAAGAATACTGTGGTAATTTGATTCTAACTCGACACTAATTTAGTAGTCCTTAAGGTCCTGACTCACGCAATTCAGGCGACTAAAAACCTTTTATATATTTCTTCTACCAATGCGCCTAAAATTTTGAAAATTTAAATATGAACTTGTGAAGCATATGGGATTTTTCTTGTTTTTAATTTTCAAAATATTGTATAATTAATTAAATTAAAATTCAAAAATTGTTAATTCTATTAAAATCTATTTCTATAAAAAAATGCTTCAAAACAAATTTATTTTTGGAAACGAACATCATCAAATGAATTTGCATGATATTTAGAAAGTCTTTAATGAAAACATTTTTTATTCTTAATTTTTTGATAGCACGTAAAAAAAAATAATTTCATCTCAAACAATTTTAAAAAACACAATTTTTATTTTTTAAAAAATTAACTGTTGCACTAATAATAAATATTTCAAATACAAATCGGTCTTTTAGGAATTTTTTATCATTTCAGGTTTTCATCATTTCATTATTTTTAAGTTGAAAATGCCGAGTAATACCTCGAAAAATCCCCCCAAACTGACAGTTTTTGAATTTAATTTATTTAATTACCGAATATTTGGTAAATTAAAACAAAATATAAATCCCATATGCTTCACAAGTTCATATTTAAATTTTCAGAATTTTAGGTGCATTAGTAAAAGAAATCCCATCCAAAACATTTCATGTAAAATAAGTTGCCAAGACTCACATGCTCATAACGCTTTCACTGTTAAAAAAATATGAGATCTCGTGTAGAGCCAAGCCCCTAAATCTACAAGGCCTAACTCTACAAGCCCAACTAAACAAGCCCCAACTCTAAAAACCCTCTATCTTGGTCAAAACGTATGGCTTGGTCGTTTCATGGCGGTCACACAGACAATCCCATGGAGTTATGTAAAGGATATGGAGTATGCTAAGGCATACTTTTTGACCAAGATAGTAGGGTTTTTAGAGTTAGGCCTTGTTGAGTGAGGGGCTTGGCTCTACATGAGATCTGATAACTTTTTAACAGTGAAAGCGTTATGAGCATATTGGCAACATATTTTACATGAAATGTTTTGCGTGAGATGAAATAGTTCCATAAAACGGCCAAGCCATACTTTTTGACCAAGATAGAGGGTTTTTAGAGTTGGGGCTTGTTTAGTTTGGGCTTGTAGAGTTAGGCCTTGTAGAGTTAGGGGCTTGGCTCTACATGAGATCTTATATCTTTTTAACAGTGAAAGCGTTATGAGCATGTGAGTCTTGGCAACTTATTTTACATGAAATGTTTTGGATGGGATTTCATTTCTTTTTGTAAGATGAGATCAGATAACTTTTTAACACTGAAAACGTTATGAGCATGTGAGACTTGGCAACTTATTTTACATGAAATGTTTTGGGTGGGATTTCATTTCTTTTTGTAAGATGAGATCTGATAACTTTTTAACAGTGAAAATGTTATGAGCATGTGAGTCTTGCATACTTATTTTACATGAAATGTTTTGGGTGGGATTTCATTTCTTTTTGTAAGATGAGATCTGATAACTTTTTAACAGTGAAAGCGTTAGGCCCTATGAGCATATGAGTCTTGGCAACTTATTTTACATGAACCGTTTTGGATGGGATATACCTATCAGAAATTGTTAAATAAAGAACCGGAACCCCCTTTATGAGAGGTTGGAGGGTGAAAGTTACAGATTTCTTAATTTTTTTGTTGTTTGTGTGCTAAACCTAGCCTGCATACCAAATGTCAGCTTTCTAGGACTTCAGGAAGTATCCTAGAGGTTTTGATGATCATGAGTCAGTCAGTCAGTCAGTGAATCATGGACGAAATCGACGTATTTTAGATATTAATAAAATCCAAAGTATAAAAGCTAGATAAATGAAACGTAGCGTATTAGTCTACTAATTACATCTTATCCTGAAAATGTGTACTCTCTACTATTATTTAGGCCGAAGCATTGAGGGTACGAAGTATTTCAGATCTTAATAAAATCCAAAGTATAAAAGCTAGATAAATGAAACTTAGCATATTTCATTAGTATGGTAACTGCATCTTATCCTGAAAATTTGAGCTCTCTAGTATTATCCAGGCCGAAGCTATGAGGGTTCGATAATACATAACCAGAACCCCCCCTTTATGAGGGGTTGGAGGGTGAAAGTTACGGATTTCTTAATTTTTTTGTTGTTTGTGTGCTAATCCTAGCCTGCATACCAAATTTCAGGAAGTGCCCTAGAGGTTTTGATGATCATGAGTCAGTGAGTGAGTGAGTGAGTTAGTCAGTGACGGAATCGACGTATTTTATGTATTAATAAAATCCAAAGTATAAAAGCTAAATAAATGAAACTTAGCGTATTTCATTAGTCTGCTAAATGCATCTTATCCTGAAAATTTGAGCTGTCTAGTATTATCCAGGCCGAAGCTATGAGGGTTCGAAAATACGACGAAACACTTCCAGAAAAGGTACGTAGTGCCCTTCCTGCCTTCGGCTCGTCTTGGCGGGGGCACTGCCGTGCCCCCAGATATATAAAAGAAATAAGAGGTTTGCAGTCGCCTGAATTGCTTGAGTCAGGACCTTAAACAATGGAAGGGTGCAAACATGTAATATTCAATCAATTTTTCGCTGAATTTTCGAGGAGAAAAATTACAGATCTAGTATTTATTTTGCTTATTAAATTATGATTTCAGAAAATTGCGTAGTTAGATTTTCGGGGTTACTTTCTCTTTATTAGACTAAAGTAAAAATAACAATAGTGGAAAAATGCACAATAAAATCACTGCAGTTATAGAGCTTTTTTTTTCATTATGATTTTCACCTAATATTATTACTAATTTTATATATAATATTTACTTCGATTACTTCATCTCTTACCTCTCAATTTTTGGTAGCCTATAAACGGATTCTATCTTAACATTCTCAATTTCTTTTTTGACATTGCATAAAGATTTTTTTCTATTTAATCAACTTCCTTTTTTTGTGATCATGCTATGTGGATATTCGAAAGTCATATACCATATTTGTCATGAGATTTCACATTTATTTTAATTGTTATTAATAAAAAAAAAATACAATAGAACAATCAGTAGCAGAAATAGAATTTACCGAAGAAATACCCCAAGCTAATTTCGTCAAGTGGCCAGTCATTTTAAAATCTTAATAACTTACTTTATTGGGAACCACCATCTGCAAGTGAGTAAAATCATTATATAAAGAAATACTGGTGGAGTATTAATGCAGGTAGTTTGATGTGAAATATCTCTACCTCTTAAATATATTTTTGCAGAACTGTCTTAGCGCTCAGGCGTGGAATAGAATACAGTAGAGCCCGGATTATCCGCGGGATTGGGTGGCAAGGGCTTCGCGGATAACGAAAATCGCGGATAGCCCGAAAAAAGACTAAAAATGAGGTGTAAACATGAAAAAAAATATTCCAGCATAAAAACTACGTTTTATTATACAAAAAACATAATATGCAAAACTTTTAAAATATGTACAGTACAGCAGAAACCTTTCTGCAGAGCAAGAGCCTGCCACTCATCCACAAATTCCGAGAAGGCCTATAGGATTACGATGCACAATAAACCTGTCAGTAATTTTCGACCTTCGCACTGTAGGACCTATTGTACTTTCCCTGTTGTTGGCTTGGATTAAAATTGGTTTTTTTGAGGTTCGTAATTATAAAAAAATTTCGCGGTACTCGAGGATAATCGGGGCTCTACTGTATTCAATTTTTATGGGAATTTTGAGTTTTGGATAACATGGTTGAACAGAAAAAGTTTTGTATTTCCATTGATTACCCAAGTAATCAATGGAAATACAAAACTTTTTGTCCAATAGAACTTAACTTCGAGAAATTTTAGGTTAAAAAAAAAAACATTGCTTCGATTCTAGTACTCAGGCTTAAAGATGTGGAACTTGAGCGAAAACGGCATAAATCCTGATATCATTACATTACTTATCTTAAGAAACTTACACTTTATTGGTAGATGAATGTTATCGAATATGCATTAACTGTTTGCTTTGAAACAAACTGAATCCATAGATGAGGGGCATAGGACCAAAAAAGGACCAATTCCCGGATATCCTTATATCGCTTTAATCATAATAAAATAAACAATATTAATTATAAAATCTGAAATGTACCATTACGTTTAGACTATACACTGTTTAAGTTTTAACCAAGTTTGAATCGTACCATGCTATATTCGGAAATTGGCATGCCAACTTTTTAGTTAATTATTATTTTGAAATTACAATAGAAAAAAAAAAAAAAAAAAAAACAAATACCTGGGAACCATTGAGATTGCTTTAGATCCATGCAGCACCAAAAACAAATCATATCATGTAATTGTTACGTAAGAATATAGAGAAAGTTTCGAGCAGCTGTGACAGGCATTCATTCTATTCCTGAAGAGGTTCATGTGGAAATTCTTACCAAAGAACAAAAGCGATGAACGAAAATTGTAATTGTGAAATACCAATTGAAAAGTTAATTAAAGTAGCTTCAATATTCACAGTCAGCTTTGGAAAGTAGATTTGATATTTTTTTTTCAGCGAATCAAAGTTCAAGTTACAACTGAAGGGACGTGTGCAAAACTTAATTTTCAATTACGTGACTTTTGTGTAATTAATATTGATCAAATACATTTCGAGTTATTACAAACATTTTTTGCCAGATCCTGTTCAGAGGAATAAAAGATAGTCTAATATAAACTAACTATTCTGTTATTATTTGTTTCTTAATTAGAACTTAATTGATTTAATTAGAATTTTACTTGAATTTTTCCTTCAAAATAAATCTTGTCTGTTTAATAAAACGAACTTTTAATTATTTTTATAAGTTACAGAAAAGAATTTCTATTCAGTTATTTTGCCTGAAACTGTGATAATTTTAAAAATGAAGGGTTATTTCCCGGCCTATCTGGCAAAAAAAGTTTAATTTTGCGTTTTAGGAAACTGCTCCTGGATATTTAATGTTTATTTATTTATATTTTTAAAGAGAGTCGTATTATTAGCTCATAACTTCAATGCCTATTTTGTACTAAAATAAGAAAAGTTTAAGTCAGTATCCATTCACTTATAGCCCGGGTTCCCAACCTTCGCAAAGTGTTTTCGCCGCGGTTTTGTTTACTGCAGTTATTTTTGTAGGAAATTTAACCACGAACGTTTTGAACATTTATTTATTTCAATATGGCTGACTTCTACTCTAGGTTCTATCAATGACTTTTGATAAATGAAAATAAGTAACTTACGGTTCTGACTTAAGCAAATGCAGGCGACTGCAAACCTTTTATTTCTTTTATATATTTCTTTTTCCAATGCACTTAAAATTCTGAAAATTTCAATATGAACTTGTGAAGCATCTGTGATTTCTATTTACTTGTTTTTTTAATTTTCAAGATATTCTGTAATTAATTAAAATTTTGAATTTTAATTTTTTTTTTAAATTTAAAAAAAATTGACAAAAGCCTGAAACAATAAAAAATTCGTAAAACAATGATTTGTATTTAAAATATTTATTATTACTGCAACAGTTAATTTAAAAAAAATTGTTTGTATTTTTTTTTAAATTGTGTGAGATTAAATTATTTTTAAAAAATTAACTATCGCACTAATAATAGATATTTTAAATACAAATCATTATTTTATAAATTTTTTATCATTTCAGGATTTTGTCAAGTTTTTTTTAGTTGAAAATACTAAGTACAATCTCGAAAAAAACCAAAAACATTGACTGTTATTGAAATTTGATTTAATTATTTGAAGAATATTTTGAAAATTAAAAAACAAGAAAATAGAAATCTCAGATGCTTCACAAGTTCATATTTAAATTTTCAGAATTTTAGGTGCATTGGAAAAACAAATATATAAAAGTAATAAAAGATTTGCAGTCACCTGCAGTTGCTTGAGTCCCGATCTTAATGTCCACCGCGGCGGATATCTAAAAAATGTTAAAAAGCCCGCCATGGTCAAATATATTAAACATTTTATATTATTTTAATTACTTGCTATGGCGGGCCTTTAATATTTTTTCAAATTTCCACCGCGCGGACCTTGATTCACGCCCTAAAAATAAAATTTACAAATGCAGTTATCATTAGAATAAAAATCTATGTTACAAACAGTGAGCTGAAAAATATTCAATGTGATGCAAACTTCGACATCAAAATTCATTTTTAATCGGCAAGTCGATAATAATTAAATATAAGATTAGAATTTTTTTACCCTATTAAAAATGGCTTTTTATGCAAATGTGGCGGAACTTAATTGTCTATTAGAAAAGGGGGTCGCGACTTAAGGGGGAAACACTTGACTTATAGTTTTCTAAAATAGTTTTGACTTACCATGATTGTGATATGTGTGTAGACAGTTTTTGGTCCCTAGTTCTATATAAAAAATTCGAATTTGTTCCAAAAAATAATAGAAATATTCACTGTAAACGAAACTATCGATAAAATTTCAGCTTCATACGGGCACATAGTTTTTGAATTACAGTATACTCTCGATATCTCGAACTTCGATATCTCGAAAACCTTGATTTGTCAAAAAATTATTTTTCCCCTTGATATTACATATTCATGTAATGTTAATTTTAATGTGAAGAGTTTTCACTCAAAATCTTGTTACTGCTTGCCCAAGCGATAAAGACTGGGTTTGGCACACTGCCAAAACAATGGAACACGCCGAAAGGAAGAAAGGAAGCTCTGGAGGGACGGAAAAATACGCTTGGAATTTACGCTTGAGTACTCTTCTCCCTTTTGCGCATGTTTAAATTAGTTCTTTCTTATCATACGATCGTCATATCAGTAATTTTTCACTTTCTGCATCTCTCCTTTATACATCGTTTGTTTCTGTTCTTGTCGGTACATACGCATCTCCCCTATTTTCACGCCCAGAAAGAAGTAGGAGCGACCACTAAATCACGTGACCAATCTGTTTCGTCTGACTAAGCAGTATGTCGAATATTTTTCGAAGTAAAAAATGAATTTTTCCGGAAAAATCGCCGTTCAGTTGTGTCGAAGCAAATAGAGGTATTTTTTAAGAAATTCTAGCAATTTAAGTTCATTGTATTTTACTAATTCTTTTCAATTTAATGTAACTATTTTCGACTACTTTTAAAAATTAAATTATCATTACTATATTTAGACTTATTGTCAACTATTATTACATATTTAGAGTTATTGTCAACTAACATTACATATTTATACTTATTCTCATCTATCAAGACTCTAATTCTTAGAAATACACAAATCCAAAACATAAAAATTCACGTAAAAACACAAGATACGGAATAATATTCTATTTTTTTTCTGTTCCAAATTCATTGATTTGATAATTACATTAAATTATCTTAAGTTACTTGTAATAATTATTATGTAAAAAATTATGATTTAAAAGACCTTAAGTTAAAAAAAAAATTCCGGAAATTGTTTACAATTGTAAACAATTGTTTACATAAATAAAAACGCGATAGGGAAAGAAAATAATAAAAAAATTAACATAATTTTATCTTATAAAAGTTCAATTCTTTTATTAATTACAGGATACATCAATAAAAAATTTTTAATCCTAAAATAAAAGAAATTAATTTAAAGACACAGGAAGAAGCTTTTTTCAAGCTAAATTTATTAATATGTCATATCGTATACGTGGAAGTATTCCCCGAACTCAAATGAAAACAAAAGAAAAAACATACAATTATCAAATAAATATTGTGGTGATTTTCGTTGGTGTCCTGGCTAGTGAAAAAGTAGATTAGACTGAAGTTGGATCTAACTGGGTTCTGTTTATTCTGGGAGAGCAAGGGCTTTTATAGAGTATTTACAATGATCAGTCATTGGCTGAGGGCTTTAACAGTTCATTGGTTGATTTAAAATAACACATGATTAATAACTGAAATTAACTGAAGATTTAAAATTACAGGGAATTATGGGAACCCTCAGCCGTTGAAATTCAAAAGTAAACAAAACATAAAAGATTGTTAACGGTCATGATTTGAAATTTACAAGTGATTAGATTCTAATTGATTGGACAGTAAAATACGTATAAAAGTAAATAAGATAAAATAGAATAAGCAAAATAATTATAAATATAGTTATAAAAACTCATCACAATATAACACTCTCATAGTTTCCCAAAAAAAAAATAACACTGTTATTATTATTCTTATTAACAAAATATTACCTTATTCTGCCATAAAAATTAAAGCAATCCCCTTCTATATTCAATATTAAATCCAGAAACTAACTCTGACTCTGCTTCTGCTAAATCAAAAGGTGTTCGATTGGTTTCAGCCAACATAGTAATTAGTCATATTATTATTAAAGGGAATGAAATAAATAAAAATCAAGAATAACTTTGAATATCCCTATAAGCCATCAAATTAAATCTTTCAGTTAAAATAACTACACATAACAAAATTAAAGCTATTCTTACTTCATATGACACAGTCTTAGCAGCAGCTCGAATTCTTTCTAACAAAGCATATTTAGAATTAGAAGATCAACCTGCACCTATAACACTATACACTTATTCTTCAAACACATATAAAAAATAGTAAAGCTAATCTTATATCTAAAATTAATCTAAAAATAGGTAAAATTATTCCTATTTTTTAGATTAATTTAATTTTAGAATAATTTAATAATTTTTATTAAAACAAAACAAATCTTAAAAAATGTTTCTGTACGCTTCATAAAGAATAGAACTGATGGAAAAGCATATATAAGGTTACATGAATTTATTGTAGGGAAAATAACTCTTCTTCTAATAATGTGTTGCTTGCTTCTAATTTCTTCATTATACTCCTGACATCAGACGCTACTGAATATCTGGAAATTATATCCGAAAATGCCATCCGAATGTGCTAAAAGGTAAACTAAGGTTCAGAAATAAAAGACATCAAGAAAGGTAGACGACATGTTTATTAACCCTATGCTTACAAGATGACAGTAAGGTGTTCAGTTACAGGTTCACTGTTTCCTTCGAATGATCAGTTTCACACAAACGCTTGGTGCAAACGCGCAATCGTTTGATGATTGGACACACGTCTGTCGGGGAACCGTTCACGATACAATCGTAAAGCGGCTCGTCCGTTTCCCTTCACTGCCCCATTGGCTAGGTGCATATTTACCCTCTCAGCATTAGTGAAGCGATACATCCTACTTGTACAAAGTCTCAAATGATAATGGCTCACACTGCCCAACTAATGTGCTGCCAAATAGAGTCCTCTAGTACATTTGGGTGGCGTTTGCGGACGTACCTTCTACTTCGAAAACAGTTTGTGCGAAAAAAAACCAAAGATATGTAAAATCTCTTTATCTTAAGATATCTTAATTCACCGTTTATTTCACACATATACAGTTATTATTCAGGTGGAACTTACAGTACATTTCTTATAATAACGATTACACAAAGTGCAACATAATCCAAGTCATTGCTTCATTTGATGGTAAGATATCCCAGCCTCAAAGAACACCATAGATGCGTTCTCTCTCATATACCAGCGGTCGGCAACCCGCGGCCCGCGGGCCGCATGCGGCCCATGAAGCGTTTTGGTGCGGCCCGCGGGGCATGTTGGAATTTTTTTTTTTTTTTTTTTTTGGTTGACAAAGTAAGATTTTTTGTTTTGTTTTGTTTTTTTTTTTGGTTGTTAAAATTTTTAGCCCAAGTGCGGCCCGCTGTAATCCCCACATAACATATTTGGCCCTTTTACAACAAAAGGTTGCCGACCACTGTCATATACAGTTAGTTGATGATATTCTACCCTTTTTCGTCAAAATGCAAGATTGGAAGATTACAATTACTTGAATCACTTTCAACAATGTCCTTAAACTTAGACAAAATAATTACTATACATCGTGTGTGTGATATAATTATTTAGGGACCATACACACCAATAAAAGATAAACAGTTTTATAAATAAAAACATTACAACTGTAACATGTTTCGATAGAATATCATCTTCAGACAAAATAAAATAAAAACATACCGGCCGAAAACAGCCCTAAAATATTATCAGAACATCGCAACTAATAAACGTTTAGGTATAATATTTTAGAGCTGTTTTCGGCCGGTATGTTTTTATTTTATTTTGTCTGAAGATGATATTCTATCGAAACATGTTACAGTTGTAATGTTTTTGTTTATAAAACTGTTTATCTTTTATTGGTGTGTATGGTCCCTAAATAATTAGGCAAAATAAGTTAAAGATTATGTTACGAGTTACTGCAATGAGTCACGATTACATACGATCACTTATGGTACATCTTGAAAACCTTATTAAGTAGCAAACAGTGGTGGTTTGTAATATCCCCAACGCCCTTCCCATAAACATACCCACACACTCGCAATAATTCGACACTTGCTTTATGGTATTCCAATTTTAATATTTATCCTTTTAACTTTCACACAGAAATATTATTTTAATTAATGGGGAATATTGAAATTGCTATTTGCTTGTAATATAATAATATTATAGAAAATTTCTAATAATAAGATTTTAATTTAAAATTCTAATTTAAATTCTAATTTAACAAAAATTTACATCTATTAATATTCTACTGGTTATGAATCATTGTATGATTATAATTTTAATACTTATTAGATTTGTCTTCAAATTTATAACTTAAATATCAATTAAACAAAGACAATTGATTATTTTGTTCATCAAAACTCTTTTACTTAAATTTCAGTTTACATTTCTATTTCCATTTTACGACACAAGCCAATCAAATTAATAGCTTAATTATTAGTAATAGAATTTGAGATGCTAATTTCCAAAAGTTCCGTTTAATTATTACTGCCAAAGTAATCGAACAAACTCGTAATCAAATAACTCTGTTCACGGTTTGAATCTTTAATGCTTCGAACAAAATTTAAATTTAACGAACTTGAATTTTTAGAATAGTTCTCTTTGTAAATTATTATTAATATTTAGAATTTAAAGACTTTTTTTCTTGTGCGTCTGGCCATGTGGAGTTTTCTGCTACCACTCTTAATTTCCATGGATTCTTCTGTTTTAGGAGAAAAAACCTTTGCTGTAACTGTTCCTGAAGACAGTCAAATGAATGAGCATCTGGTGGTGCCAATCAGAATGAGGGCAGACCTTCACGAAATCACTATCTGTTTCTGGATCCAAATGTACAAACTGGGCAATATCACTGTCTTCACTTTTGGCAACCATTCTGACCCGCTTACTGGCAATAGGCAATTGGAAATAGTCGTTAAGTACACCGATTTCGATACACCGATTCTGTTGGTTCGCAGGTTGGAGCAATTCTATTATTCAGCCTTCTTAGAAAGATATCAGCTGAACACGTTTTTCCATATATGTGTAGCCGGATCGTCAACGACTGGTGACTTCCAAATCTACAACAATGGCTACTTGGTTGGTCGCATCCAAAGTATGAAACCCAAAACGATGATTCGCAGGGAAAATTTGGCGTCTGTAGGAGTGATTATGGACAGCAAAAAAAAGCGTAAACGATTAAAGTATGATGTTAAAGCTACATTATCAGAGCTACACATCTGGGATAGAATTCTGTCAGCTGACGATGGTAAGTAAATGTTTTTTTTGTTTTGTTTTTGTTTTTCTTCTTGTTTTCGTTTACAAATTTAATTGGAGCATTTTAATTGTAGTCACGTGTCAAAGTGTAGAAATATTTAACTGAATCTTGCAAAGATATTATAATACGCTCAGACAAAGAAGAATTACCTAATAAGGAAAAAAAAAGGTTCACTTAGTTGATCCTGGAACTCATTGCTGCAGAAAGCAATATGGCGCCGTCATAAGAACAGGTTACTGTAAGGACTGCACAGCCAAGCTAGAAGTGTAATTTGGAACGTTTTCCACTAGTTTGAGAGTCAGGATGATGGAATATGTATTTCTGAATAACTAGAAAGACTTACAATTGCTACAAATTTGTCCCATTTGACGGAGAAGAGAATTATCAAAGAGCGAATCTTCGCCCGCATAATTCACTTTCCACGTCCGAATCCTTTTGGGCATGGATGATATTTAAAAAAAATGTGAAAAATATAAAATAATACTAACAGATGCAGGATGCAAAGAATAAAAAAAAAAAATCGAAAATCTTGTTCTCTTCTACTTTGATTTGCAGAAATGTAGGAATTAGTTACGATCCTTTGCAATAGGTGTCACTGAGAATATATGGAAGTAGTAATCCATAACCCACGATTTTTATCATTTTTCAACCGTGTATAATTGTCTCAACGAAAAAAGGAAGAGAAAGAAAACCAAGAAGAAAAACTCCGCAATGATCATTATTTAAATCTTCTGAAGATGTTTCAAGAGCTCACTTCATTTCGATATCATTATTTTTTTACATAATATAAATCCGTATTTTAATGGCATGATAGATTGTCAGATGATATTCTATTGTGCAATTTTTTTTGAAATACATGTGGACGATGATTGCTCCTAAATCTTGTCAAGATTTTAATCGGACATTTTTCTTATATACATATATCTGTGTAAGCGAAAATGCACGATTAAAATCTTGACATATGTATATAAGAGAATCTGTTTTATATTACAATTTCTTTTATATCTTTGTGATATGTTTTGAAAGATAAGTAATTCGTTATATTGTTTTGAAATTTGCAGCCGTCCTGAGCTGTTAACTTTAGAAAATCTTCAGTTAAGAAATCTTTACTGTTCAGTTGTGATCGAACTGTCGAGGCTTTATTATGTGAGAAGGATTAGACAACTGCATTCGAATCCAACTTCTGTAGATGCTTTTTCTTCTTTTCGGTGCCCTTTTTAAAAATTTAACTTATAAAGGTCGTGTAAGTTTTCGGTTCGATGAAAAATGGTTAGAAAAACAAGTAAATTCGGAAATTCTCACGTTGAAATTACATGAGACTTGCTAATTCTTATTAAAAACGAAGCAATATGCATTGGGCATGCGCAATCACTTCAGTTCTTTATTATTGCCTCTTCAATGAATATTCACTGTTTCACTGAAATCAACGTCAGTTGAAGAGTAAAATTCACTGCAGCACAACTGCTTTTCTACCCCTGCTGTTTTCTACACATCCAAGAGCTGTAATCTTATACCCAACACAGCATAGAACTCTTGAGTTTGTGTAGTTAAGCCATTTTTGAACTTATCATTACATGGAAACTAGAGTAAGTGTCAAATACAGTGGAATAAAAACAAAAGTAAATGCTTTATTATAAATCTATGAAATATAAGATAATAGTACATTGAATTATTGTATATTTTTAAAGTATTTTGTTTCGTTTCAATCGTGAAAGTAATGAAAAGAGGACAAGGTCCTCTCAGTTACTTCTAAGTTTGAAAAATCTTTGAATACAAAGAACTGATTTCGAATTTATCATCTGGTGAAAATCGATTAAATTCACAAAGGTCAAATGGTGAAATTAACCCTTTAATTAAAATCAAAGCATTCACCAAATAATAGACAACATTACGCTACAACAACAACGATATGTTGTTTTCCTTGAAATTCATTATTCCTGCAAATGAATTGTTTTTGTTTTTTCCTTCCAATATTCCCACGGAAATATTTGTCACTCCCAGATTTCTAGAATTAAATAATTTCATTCTTAATAATTCACCGCATCTCAATGGTCCAAAAACATAAGATTTGATACGTATGTAAATTCGTATGTCACGCTATGTGACTCTCTATATTAATTATATATAATTAATTATATACAAGGTGGCCGTATAATAATATAATATAATTATAATTATAATTTAAAATTTATAAATTAAATAATATAATTAAACTGACACTACTCAAAACCATCTGTAGCTCGATCAAACAACCGAAATGTCACCAAATTTGGTGGAGATACTAATGAAGACATGGGAAGGAGGATTCCGCGAAAAAAAAAAGTACAGTTGACTCGCGATAATCCGACATTTGACAGTCCGACACGCTCGGTAGTCCGACGCAGGTTTGTTCGAAAACAGACCCGATTGAGGCGGTCACGGAGGTGAAATGCACAATCACTTGCGAAGTTATGTCGGCTGCAAACACTTTAATACGTTGGTGTGAGGAGTAGGAACTCGACTATGAGAACATTTTAATGTTAAAAGATATTCAAGAAAAAGCCATGACAGACTCTTCACGTAAGAAGAAGAAAACGATTACAGATTTTTTTTAAGCCGTAAATACATATGTACGTATTTTTATTTTTTATTTTAAGACATACAATTATATTTTATATTATATACTGTAATTTTATTTTTTAAGACAAATACCGTAATAAATTAGTATTACATACATTCGTATTCATTTGTGTAAAACTATACCTAATGCTAATTTACCTATACCTAATTAATGCTAACTATACCTATACCTAATTTTTATATCCTCAATGGCCGTAAAATATGTATTCAATATGTATTGTAACAATATACGTACTGTAGTACTTACAGTACCGTATATACAGTATATAACTTAAATTTTCTTGCCTTAGAAGTCAAAATTCAGTTTTAAAATATCAACCTTTTGTAATCCGACATTTTTGATAATCCGACACCCATCGGTCCCGTAACTGTCGGATTATCGCGAGTCAACTGTAGTTCCAAAAGTCGCCGATAGGGGAAAGTGTGGCGCTGTTGTAGTCTTACATAGCCAAGAATTTGCATACAACGCAGGTAAAAGCCGTTCATGCAAATTCTCGGCTACGTAGGCTACAACAGCGCCAGTAATTCGGTGCCATTCCGAATGTTCGGTCGAGCTACAAATGGCTTTCAGTAATGTCAGTTTAATTACTGCCGACTCATAATAAAAACGAAGAAATCATTTGTTAAAAGGCTTTTTGATGTCATAAATTCTTAACTTTTAGAATTCAAATGTTTTCTCTTCTCTTTTTTATTTTTCAGTTCACGATGTAGCTAAATGCACGTATAGGAGAAGAGGAAATGTTTATGCCTGGGAGAAATATAGAATGAGTTTTGATGGAGAAATGATGTTTTCAGCCGTTGATTTAAAATGCGTAACAGTGTAAAACAAATAAAATAATATTTTAGTCTACTATATTACAAACATCCTGTGAAATAATTTTTAATAAAAATTTGTTCTTTCTTATCTGTAAGGTTATCTGTTTTAAACGCAACAACGTACCTATAACGAAACTTCATCATTTCATTTATCCAGTTTATTTAAGGATCGAGGGTTTGTTTGTTTTTTTTTGTTTCAATGGTGGCTGTGATGCAAAATATTCAATATTCACTTTGTAAATTTTCAGGGTTTTGATGGATAAATGCTAAATCGTGTGACTTTTGCATATCTTAGTATATATTTTTATCACTTCGTTTCAAATAGTTTTTGCCGAATGATATCTTCAAATACTGTGAAGATTTAGGAAACAAAAG
The DNA here is from genome assembly GCA_023159025.1 of Thereuonema tuberculata. NCBI lineage: Eukaryota > Metazoa > Arthropoda > Chilopoda > Scutigeromorpha > Scutigeridae > Thereuonema > Thereuonema tuberculata. The sequence continues at coordinate 22,132,994 of JAFIDM010014012.1, forward strand.
AGATATTCATTCAGTAGTATATATAACATGCATGAGTGCATCAGTTTTCAAACAAGATTACGAGTTCTGATCCTAAGGTCATTGATGTCATTATTCTGTGCAAAAAACATTACCTGAAGTCTTCTCAATACAATGGTGAACAGACAGAAAAGATCTACCCCAGATACCCTCCACTCTCGTAATCTGAAAGGGTAACTGCCTAAAAGTTGCATATTTCTACCGCCATCATTTAAAGGCTATGAAAGGAATTAAAGTATTATAGCGTGTAACTATTGAAACTGTTTCTTTAATAACAAAAAGCCTCCATAAACTACACGACGATATTTCGTAGGTCTAACCGGCCTACTTTTTCAAGGCTTTTACATCATGGGAAGAGAGACCATCTCTCTCCTTCCCAAAATTAAAAATAATAAATTACAATCAAGAAAATTTAGAATTCCATACTAACAAACAAAAACGTGAAACATACTAATAATAATGTCCACATCTCTGATCTTAGTCCAAAACATGTCCTTTGTTTAAATCGCTGTTTTCTTTTAAATCGTTGTCTTCAATTTCTTTAAAGAAAATGTCCAAAACGTTGAATAAATTTAAACTGCCCGCATCATTGTCCTTTGTTTTCTTTTAAATCGTTGCCTTAAATTTTTTTAAATGTAAATATTAAAGTAGTTATTTAAGACGTTAATTAAAAAGAATTTGTCTACTGAAACTGCATTCGAGATGCCATTCTTTCAGATTATCGGTTCGAAGATGAATGAATCATGTGAACAGCTGTTTCCTGCTAAGCAGGTAAGCAAGTACCTCATCCACAGCCGCCGACTTTAGGGTGTGAGAATCCCCGTCCATTCTTCTTCTTCTTTTTTAAGTCGTTTAACAAGCGCCTGGATCCGGATTGCCACGGAGCCAGTACGCTGTTGTACGTGTTATGGCTTGGCCAACACCTTGTGTTACCTTTTTCCACTTTACTCTGTCAAATGTCAGTTCTTTTCCATCCTTCAGATCTAGTCTATGCTTAGCCAGATCCTCTGCCACATGTGTGAGCCATGTTCCCCGTCCATTGCTAGACATTTCTCATTCAGTCTTTATTTTAATGTATGTTTGTAATTTACCGTATTGTCCGGCGTATAAGATGACTTTTTAAACCAGGAAAATCTTCTCAAAAGTCGGGGGTCGTCTTATACGCCGGATGCTGAAACTTCCGAGCCGGACAGGAGAATCTGCGGTCGCCGCATATGGTGGGGGGTAGCTCCAAAACGGCTGCGGCCGCATCCCCGCCGTATGCGGCAACCGTATGAAAGCAGTAAGGATGGCGCTGTACAAGTACGGTAGAAGAAAATCCACTCACCAGGATTCGTGGAATGAACTGACTTAACGCGGTCCCGATGAGTAAGCTGCAGGCGTCCGGGACGCCCGGGTTATAGAAAAAAAAGATAAGAGCGGGGACAGAATAAACAAGGCTACAGTTAAGAAATACTATGATTTTAGTGAAATTCTAAAAAAATGTAGCATTAAAATAATGCACCAGAATAAATAAAACTACAGTTACTTGGAGACAGGGAGAGCTGACCAATCCAAGCAGGCGTTTTATACAACAACCAGCCAATCGCCTGTAAGGTACATCGCTTTTAAAGGAAAAGTTTAATCCACTTGCACTGTTTTATGTTTTCATGTTTGATGACAAACAGAATTATGTTTTTAAGTGACAGTTTTCCTGCTAAGTATCTGCGTGTTAAAAGCATTTGAATTGAAATTACTATACTGACATTAAATCTGATGGTTTTTTTTTAATTTTTATTTGGTGTGCGTTGGAAGAGAGGTAGTCTTATACGGCGAGTATATCCCAAATTCTATATTTTAATTGGAAAAATTGGGGGTCGTCTTAAACGCCGGACAATACGGTACATATGCACATTAAAATTAATATTTACAAAATAAGCGTTGGTCCTAATTGAAAGCTGATTTTTGAATCAATTTGCTGGTGCTGATCGGTTTTAGGCTTTCTAGGAGAAATCGCCGACAGATTGTTGGAACAGTCTCCCTATGGAATGTAGTTTTTTGATTCCCGTCTTTGAAACCGGCGACTACCATCCACTGGTTAACTTCTGTCAAGGCACTTTGAGGCACAGGCGAGCAGGACAGCTGTTCTGTGTCCTATGCTAAACCCATAATTCTGTTTAATACAGAAAATAAAAATTAGAGAAAACTTTGCCGTAGTAACAATTTAAAAGAATAATTCGGAAATATGACAACTTTAAAAAAAATCAATGAGCAAACACACTAATAGAATTCAGTTAAAATGGTTTACTCTCCTATCATTTTTGTTCTAGTATATGGAATATGATAAAATTGTAATTTTCTTCAACAGCCATGCCCTTTACAAATTGAAGGAAGGAGACAGCGCTAGAAAATCATCACTATTCTATAATAGAAAACCAATGCGTTGCTAAATGAAAGACATTTAAATGCATTCGTTAACGGTGCAGATAGTAGTCGCCTGAGGAAGCTGGATAATAACAGCCTACGAAATATCGGTGTATGAGAAGGAGTATTTATGTATAACGAGATGATGTATTTCAAGATAGTAGATACATATTATTTTCTCAGTAGTAATCGAAATAATCTGTAAATCATTAATGAAGCTTTGTTATATCCTGGACAACTATGAAATATTTTGTAGGCGAATGTTGCTAATCTTGGGATCTCGGTATCAATGCCTAATCGGTTGGTTGCTGGTTTTAAGAGATCATTTATCTATAACAGTAAGGTGACCATTTTTCTAAAATGAAAAGGAGGACGCAAATAAATTGAATGTTAAATCTGTTCAACCAAAAAAAAAACATTATACAACCTATCTGTTCAACCAAAAAAAGATTTTAAACTTCACATATCAAAAAGGAGGACATATTGCTCTTCAAACATCAAAAAGGAGGACAGAATTTACAAAAGGAGGACATTTAGGAGGACACTTCTCAAGGGAGGACAGAGTTTCAAAAAGGAGGACGGTTGGTCACCTTAATAACAGAGGAATAGAAACGCACACAAATAAAATTCACTGAGCTGCTTTTTGACTTTTTGATATCGGGAATCTAAGACAGC
>JAFIDM010014012.1:22136489-22174953 GCA_023159025.1 Thereuonema tuberculata
ATTGTGTGAAAGGAAACAAACATGTATAAAAAGAAATTTATCAAGTTTTTGAATAAATTTTCTTTTTATACATGTTTCCTTTCACACAATTTTAAAACAAAGGCTAAAATTTTTGTGGAGCAGCACCCCCCACTAATTTTAGCTCCGTCCAAATAGCAGTCCTTCAAGTTAACTGAAGTTTGGTGCACACCGCCATAAGGCTTTTGAAAAAACAATATCATCCATCTAATTCAGGGGACAGTGAACTTAAAGGAAGCCTACACAAATGAAAGCTGTTAAATTCTGCAAACTGTGAGTACAGTGAATTTATACTAATTATTATAGTTTTAGATTTTATTTTCTGAAAATTGAATTGAAATAAGCTACGAAGTTGATTTCATTATCAGCGGACTGAGTAAGTAAATACGAACCAACCATCCACCCTTAAGTGAAGTGGAAACAACCTGCGAACTAGTGATAGTGGAAATTCCGCTTATTAAGTTGATAAGGGGGAAGGGGTTCCTTTTGCCAATATTTGAAATTAAAAATGAAAGTCAATAAGTTGGTGTTTAGTAATTGTAATTAGGTGTTCTTTTATGTAACCCAAAGAAACAGTGAATAAATAGTATTTTAATTTATACGTGTTTGAATAATAATATGTTTGCACTTCAGTAATAAACGTATTCGAAAATTTGATTTTTAATGAAAGAAAACAAGTGCAGCACCTGATCAAAATAAAAGAAATAAAAGAAGTTGATATAATATCTTTCTTGTACTGGTAATTGTAAACATAAAAAAAGTTGCGTTTTTTTTTTTTTTGTTGTTGTTGTTTTTAATGTGACGTGGTATGTTTTGATTACCATTAAATTGATTGCTCCATGTGATTTGGTCGTTATTATTATTATTATAGTAGAAATAATTATAACAATTTCACAATGATAATAAATCTAGTAAAATTAATCATTTCCCATTTTTCTTATTTCATCGCTTTTTGTTTCTGATCAAATTTCACAGTTGAAATTTAACTTAATTTAACTTAATTACAAAATACAGACAGATCGAGTAAAGCAGTTTCAAGGGTTACAAATATCCCTCTGACTTCCAGTTTGATAACACTAAACTAGAGGATCCCAAATGCCCTCTGCTTTGGCTCAGAAATCCGCCATTGGCATCGGTTAGACTTCAGAATATGGTACTCCAATGGCCGCCCGCCGTTGTGATTTGGTGCATACTGTTATCTTAAGATCGCAATTAGCCAGATGATGATTAGTTTTTCTAGTAAAAGATCGTGCAAAACCATTTTGAAATAAGAATTCTATTTTTTACTAGTTAATTGTTCGTTTCACATTATCCGCCGTCTTCAAAATAGTGCAACGACCGCCGGCTATCGGGCGGCTATCGGGCGGCCATTGGGAGTACCATATTCTGAAGTTTAACCTTTGCATCTTTATTAAAAAAAATAATAATCTTTAAAAAAAATAAGGTGAATATTTAGTTAATCTTATACTAATATAAAAAGCTGAAGAATTTGTAGGTTTGAACGCGCTAATCTCAGGAACTACCAGTCCGATTTGAAAAATTCTTATTGCGTTAGCTAGCCCGTTTATTGAGGAAGGTTATAGGCTATATAACATCACGCTACGACCAATAGGAGCGGAGCAGTAAACATAAACGTCAACCAACAGGGACAGCTGTTTCATCCTTATTAGGACTCATCAGCCAGATTTACCCTCAATGATCAAGCTTAGAACGCGTGAATTATTCTTTATTCTTTTTCTCTGTTTGATCATTTATTTTTATTAGTTTAAGTTTAGTTTATTTTGTTGGTCTTTTACTGTTGACTATTTTAGTTGACTACTTTTTGTATTATTGGTCTTTGTTTTTTTTTCTATTAATACTTTTGTCCTATGTATGTGATCAGAGATAAAACAATTTTTTATTGTTTCTTTTATCTCTTTATTGGTTTACTTGTTGCTACCCGCATGGTAATCACTTGTTTTTCATTATGTCCGCTTTTTTCCACTATATTTCTTGCATGACTTGAAAGCCTCTTGGTCTTTGCAGCATCCGCATTTCTACTTTTTTATTTTCAACCATTTTGCATTTGTAGAAGCAATGGTAAGACTAGAGTAAATCTCGCTCTTCCTCATTGTAACCCTTCACAATGGGAAACCAACTTCTCTTCCCTCTCAAGGCGTCATCCATACATTACAATTTTCAGTTAAGTTAGCTTTCTTTTAGTTCTCTCACGTAATATTATTTTCCTTAAACTTCTTTGCATTTAAAAGATCTTTATAAAAGATAAGAAAATTTTATTGTTTTCAGCATTTTTTTTAAGCAATGCTTTACTTCTGTTGTCGTGGGAATAAAAAACGTCTGTAATTATCAGATTCAAAAGAATTTCCATTTAGTTGTAGCTGATTTATTATCTAAAAATACTGCACCGTAATGGAATGCTTGTGACTTTCACCCCTCATAATAAAGAGGCCATAGAATAAGCTAGTTACGGACCTGTGAGAGAGCGATTCTATCAGCCAGATGTGTATGTATTTTTATAAAATTTTGAGTCAATAAATGATAATCGAATTTGCTGCTGAACCCACGTCACGTCTCGTTAACTCCAGATCACCAGCAACACATCTTATTTTAGTAAATGTAAATAAAGGCATAATCTCAGGATAAAAATGGTTATGATTTAAATATCATTTCTGACTCCAAAGGAGAATGGGCAAACTCTATGGGAATTTGCCCCACCCTGTATAGTGATAAGATCTATATCTATAGAAACATCTCCTTACATAGAACATATGTTATTATTACGACTCGTCGCAATTATTAATCCGTTCGGAGTTATATACGTCTAGATATGACATTTCAGTCATTGATTTCTGATGAGTGTGACAGGGAAGCCAACCACCTACAGCCAAGCACCCCCCGCTTGTAGGTGGTTGTCTTCTCTGCCACCCACACTCATCAGAATCAATGACTCAAACGTTATATTTCGACATATATAACTCCGTACGGACTAATAATTGAGACAAGTCGTAATGATAAAAAATGTTCTAGTGATGGAGATTTTTCTTTACGTATATATCTTATCGCTATATAGAGGTGGGGCAGATCTGCCCGTTCTCCTTTCATATTCTGGAAAGTATTCTTTGGAAAACGAAATGATCTGGTTTCATGAAATAAATTACTTAAAGCAAATATATACAATAAGCAAATGAAACACCTACCTTGGCTGGAATTCAATATTTATAGTTGCTCTTCCTGGTGCAATCTTAGATTTCGCTGGACCAATCACTCCAAAAGTGGGTCTTACTCGAAATACTGCCTGCTCGGATGGACCTTCTGTAATAGTAATAATATGATATTTTAACAAGGACACTTTCTCGACTGAAAAAGAAAATTATAAAACCAGCCTACATTAAAAATTCGGAAATGGAGGAATAGAGATCCATAAAATACGGACACTCCCATGAAAAAAAGATTAATAAGGATTAAAAAAAATTAGTAAAATTTGCAAACTACTTTGAATTTATATTTGTTTTGTTAGCTTCTCTTTACTTGGCTATTTCGTTCACCATAGTAATATACGGATTAAGGTAATGGAGGTACAATCTATTTCCTTTAACTACACCTACACTATCTGCTTCATATTAATTCCATATTATGTGCATGGAAAACCTGCTGTCTTTATTAAACAGTAAACGTTTTAATAAACTTTTAATTTTAATTTGTGTAGCAGTGATTCCAGTTTTTTTTTTCCTTACATCTAAATTGACCCTCTTATACATAAATTACGCAATATAGGTGGTATTAGCATTTTGTAGATGGCATTGGTATCTGATAGACAAAGTGAAGAAGATAGAAAAAAAAGTTCACTTAGCAAATTACTTTAATTACCAGAAAATCATAAAAACAAAAACAAAAATAAACTTTTTTTAAGAAATATAACAGAAAGAAGTATTCGACTCAAATTCAAAAGTTTTTCCACTTTGACACCTCTCAAACTTTGTAACTTTTTACCAATATTGTATATTATTTGTTATTTGTAAATTTGGGAGCAGCTACTATAAGCTACAAATAGTAAGTTAGGTACAGCTAGTACAACAGTGCAAGAAAGTAAAAGTGGCAGTCGATGTCAGTAGGGAACTGTTAGTACAATTCGATAAATGCTACCAAAAGTGTGGGAGAGTTAGTATAAGTTCCGGACAGCTAGAAAGTCGGAGACAGTTCATAGAAGTTGGGGTCACCGAATACATGTGGATGACACCTACTACATGTGGAGGACACCTACGATAATTCGGGGGAAGCTAACAAAAGTAGGAGAAAGGTAATTTCAGTTCCGAACAGTTACGTGTAACAGCTAGTAAACGTGGGAGGCAACTAAGAATAATTGGAGACATCTAGTACATGAGGGGACATCTACTGCAGTCAAGTACAGCTAATGTAAGTATAGTTAATAGGAAACAACTAACACAAATGTTTGATTAAAAAAATAATTGGTAACCGTAAGGAAGAAAAATAATTATATTTCGATAGTTTAGCTTTCACTTTCCATAATCTCCGTCTTTTCAGCTCTTTATCTGATCCCATGCCTTTGTAAATTAGTTTTCTATATTATAAACTGATTGAGAGTCTTAAATCTCTAAGTGAAATTAGATGTGAATAATTTTTTACCGGATATTGACAGCCACCAGGTGGTGCAGCAAGATGAGAAGTTTAGCACTGAAATCTCCCGCTCTTTTCTTTGATCCACATAGCAGGTCTGGAAATCCACATCCGCCTCCGACAGACTCAAATATGGCAAATTTATTTTAGCTGACAATGGAATTTTCTGAAATTTAAAATATAAAAGGAAGAATATTGTTGCGATAGGATTTTTAGTTGATGACAAAGCAATAATTAAGCTTTCTGATAAGTTACATAAAGTACTGAACTGAAACTCAAGATATTTTGTATTTGTCAAATGTAAAATAAGTATTGTTACTAAATTTGATACAATTTTTTGGAATATTGCCTAGTATTTCGGTATGACTTGGTGCCAACTGACATGAGCCTGCAGAATTTATTCTGAAGTTGTTTCAAGATTTCTTGAAATTAATAAATTCACTGCAGTTCACTTAGTTCAATATATCGTGAAAAATAGTTGAACGTAGTCTCTACAATAATGAGGAATTTTGTATTTCACTATTCACTGTTATTGTCATGTAATTAAAGTAAAACTTGTATCTATAGTACTACGAGTACTATACATTAAAATATAGTGTTAAAATAGTTTATTAAGAGAACGTGTAAATAAATTTAGGATGTGATTCAAAAGTATCTACAGTTAGTTCTTTTCCTGTTGACTAATTAACATTCCTTTTAATAATATCTAATACAAATAAATCAAAGTGATAGCAAACAATCGTTATGTTTATCAATAACTCACTATTCTTTATTGTCAGAAGACTTAATGGCTTTCACTGGATTTTGCATTTGGATTTGACTTATTAATATATTATTCAGCAATATATATATTCTTTGTTAAGTCAGCTTATTTCTTCTGTGACAAATATCGGCAAGAAGTAAAAACTCCCTATAACTTAAATAAAACAAGAAAGTTGAAATAATACTTCGGCATGTTAGTCCTCAGTGCCATTGGAGTAATGAAGCCTTGACTACATTTTTTTTCTATACCACATCCGGTTATATTAATATAGTTAATGGACAATGAAATGAATAGATTTAATAATAATGTAAATGAAAATACGTTAACACATCGTTTCACCTGGGTGAGAGCAACATTCGCACAGTGGATAGAAATCTCGTCTTTCAAAAGTATGCTGTTCATCTTTGATTCTCTGATGGTGTCTTTTGATCTTGAGTTTTCAACCAGTTCCGAAAGATTCTTTTCATCTAATTCACACACAACGTCTACCTGCAATGATCAGCAAAGAATTAAATTTCTAGAGAACTAATAAACTTGGAACTAACAATGAAAGACGTTAAACTGAAATTCCTCTAATTAGCCCAGCTTCTTAGAATATGTTCTGCATCCTTTATTTCTGAATAAGATTTCGAATAGCTATTAATAATTACAAAAGTATTTACAGGATATTTAAAATTAGAAAGATTGAAGGTGCGAAGAAAAAATAATAAAAAAGGTAAGGTTTAAAACTACTCACGAATTTTATCTGGAGGTAGAAAACTGAAATTCGATATCTAGTCTTTTAAATATTACTTCTTTCTCCTTCGCAACTTTAGTGCTGCAGTAACAATATAAATAATATTGCTTGATATATTCTTCTATGAAATAGTTAAGTCGCAATACAACCATTGCAAGACTTACTCCGTAGTTAAGCAATTTAAAATAATTTCGGAACATAAATGTTTCGCTAAAAAGGTTTTGGTTACAAGTTGTTTATACTGTTAAATGATAATAACATTTAAGTAGCGTCATTAAAAAACGCTTAATTGCTTGAAAAGTTTACACATAACTTTTACACATAGGGAAAAATATACACAAATACAAACACAGACTAGAGATTTAACTTCCTGAATAAAGTAGGATAAACATCTCTACCTTCCATTTCCTTATTTTGTTTTCCTATGATATAATTAATATGCGAAATTTAATTAATTCAAATAAATAAAACACTTAAAAATCCAACCTTAATCTGTTCCTCTACTCTAAGCAGATATTTTAATGTCTTCAGAAATTTATTCTGGCTCTGGATTCCAGAGATTACAAAAGGTGAATTCGAAGACAGTGTTGCAGTGAGTTCTGTCTGAGATGGATTAAATATTCTAAAACTAGATTTCGCTCCCCACTTGACTTCCTAAAATAATAAAAATACAAAACAAGCAAGTTGTTAGATCAAGAACTGGAAAAATTGTTTTTTTTAGTATGACATTTTTTACTTACTATACTGCTTCAATCTCTCGTCACTTACTTACAAAACTAAAGGCTTATATTTTATAAATTCTTATATTTTAATCATTCTCAAACATTTTCAATTGATTTTAACTATAATGTACTTATTGTAGTAGTTAATTTAGTGTTATTTAAAGAAGTACTATAATATACACTTAGTAATGTATATGTTATCATACTATTATAATATATAGATTTTCTTAACTAAGAATTTCAAATATCATTTATGTAGAAAAAATTCATATTATGGAGAAAAATTCAAATATCATTTATGAAGAAATTGAAAAATCATAGCATAAAAATAAAAGTATTTGTTATAATATTTAGACTTGGTCTTTTCTGGTTTCTCCAACAGAATTTTTGCAGTTTTGTTATCTCACAAATTGAATGAAAACATTTGGAAATGTAAACGAAATAATGGCCCGTTTGCCTAACATATGATAATGGAACGTTTGGAAAATGGATTGTGAATGTTCAATCAGCTTAGGCAAAATGGAGAAAGACCTTTTGGTAGACATGGGAAATGTCTGCCATTATAGTCTATATCTTCTAATAAATATAGACGACTATATCCACATCATGCGAGACACCCACAGAACTAAATTCAGATCTTGGAAACAATGAGACCTTACACAACTTTAAGGTATTAGGCGAAGAATGGGTGCCTTGTTAAATAGAAGATCTGAACATTACATCTAAAGTTACCAAAGTAAATCTTGGCAGACCAATTGAACATAGTGTACTAGATAAGCACTATGCGTTAAATGAAAAACTACTAGTATTCCAAGACCTGTATCACAGATTTTCTGATGAAAGATGTGACCGGAACTGCATTACTGTCCTCCAAATGAAAGTGGGCCGGCGGAAGTTTGAACTGCGCAGCCCTTCCGGTAGCTGATCAATTATGTTTTCCTGTCACAATGGACGATGGCGTCTGTTTTCACTGAGAAAGACATGTTGATAACGCCAAATTAAAACTTCTCTCAACTATTTAGCGTTATTTCAATACCAGTTGCTAACAGTATTTATATAAATAAATAAATATATATTATTTATAAATACAATGCTCTTTTGCAAAGTAACAAGCGATTACCGTAATGGCGGCGTCCTGTCATTAAATCAGACGGAAGTGCCTGACCAGACTAATCGATCATACACGCGCAGATCTCACAAAAACAGGGCGGCCATCTCTCATTTGGAGGACAATAAGCATTTATCTTTGTAATGCAAACTGAAATTGCACCACAGGTAATTCATGAAGCCACTGTGAAAAGATAGATCATTCTGTAACTTGAGAGAATTTTCTGTTTGAAATCTTGAGTAATGGATGAAAAATAGTCAATTACATTAAAGGAAGTAGCAGCCAATAGAATGAATCGTAGATACAGGAACAATATAAAAGAATGGAAGAGAACGAATTGACAATATTCAAGGAAAGGACGATTGTAGGCACTCGCTCATATTCTTAATTTCATAATGATGCTGATTAGGTAAAGGCAGAATGAGTTTATTTTCAGCCTGAAAATCAAAGAGGAACTCTTATCATTCGTTAAGATGCTAGAAGCCATAAAAAGAATGAATATGGAGGGGGAGGTTAAAAAGTAATTGCAAGAGTGGGCAGAGACGACTTTTAGGAACTGGTCCAGAAAACTGTGTATACAGTTAACTGTAGCATTTGTCTGTAATTTCATACTCACTCTAGTTTTCGTATAATTAACCATAATTGATAATCATTTAGTTTTCAAAACCTTTTTAATCTTTCTCTATGAAAAATCGAAATCAGCTTTTGTTAATGATTACCCCAAACGAAATCACGTTTTCGCGAACATCTGTTATACAAATGTCAGGTATTAATCTTAATAAGTTCGGATAATCAAGTTTTTATTCTATGATTATGAGTAAATCGTCTGACAGTAGTTGATTCTGAACGACACTAATTTGCAAAACTAGATTTAATTATGCCGCTTCAGTTATAAGTTTTTATTCTGATTTAATTTTCCATTCTTTCCTCTGTTTAACTCCTTTAATGTGGTTGTGTTACAGTAAATAACGTAGTATCAGAAATTAGAGAAAGAAAGCGAATGAAGAATTAAGAAAACCTTAAATTTCCTAGACAGTTTCTGGTTGGTTTTATTATTAAAAAAATTAAATAATGCTTTTTACTTACATTTTCTAATCGTATATCATTAATATTAATTTCAAAGAACAATCCTTCATCTTCATTTATGTCGTCATAATTGATAATCAGTCTAAAAAAAGACCAAAAAAAAAAGTCAAATGTCAAACATTTTTGTGTAGAAAATGCAATTTCTAACTTCCTTGTTAACAATTTCAACGTTTGAAAAGGGCAGTGAATACCCCATTTTAACTTTCAAATGTTATACTCTGCAAGCATTTGTCGTATCAGAAAATCCCTCCTTTTCGTGGAATATTTTATTTTGTGATGCAGGTTTATAAAGAAGCACAAACTTCAAACACTGACAATGGAGGATAAATATCTATAAATATCTTGAAATTGTTCATAGATCTTTCTAGAGTCTGCTGACGACTAATTTAGACATTCAGTTTGTAGTTGTTTTATTCAAAGAAAAACATTACGAAGTTTATTACTAAATAGGATATAATAAATTTGTCTAAAATTACTAGTAAAAATCCGGGCTTTGAGTAGATTCGGGCACTGTTGAAAACGCTTCCGAAAATTGCATAATAAATATATATGGTATATGTTAAGATTGAAGGTATTTAAAAGTGACTAATGCTACGACGCTGTAGGATTTTTTTGTTTCGGTTTAAGAACTAATGGCGCTTTTCTTAAATTTTTGTTTCAGATTTAGAACTAACAGCACTTTTGTTATGGCCTTTCAAGTTTTTAAAAACAAATAATTCTTATAAAATTTTAGAGTTGCGAATTTCTCTCATGAAATTTCTATGTCTGTTTTCGCCATTTCGTCCAGTGAGTGTATGATGAGGTATTTTAACCTTCCACGAACTAAATTAACCCCAGCGGTTTTAAAATTGCTGTATTTTTTTTTCAAAATATACGCAATTGTTCTGGTTTTTTGAGTAATGGTGTTGAGACATTGCTGCTTCGTGTCGCAATAGCAAATCAGCACTGCGTACGACATCATAGCGTGGGCATAATAAATGCTTTTATAATTTATAATGTAATATAATTTTCGATGTATGGATGTTTGATTTCAGAAGGTTAATAAGAAAAACATTCACTAGAAAACATAACATTTATTAGGAGCACTTGCTTTCCGTTGTTTCAAAATGCAGACACCAAATAGATACAACTTGGACGTGGTTTTGTAGCTTTAGTTGAAAAGGTTTACCCAAAAATTAAACTAGGGCACTTAATTTTCATGAGATCTTGATGAATTTTGGTTCTGATGGTTAAATTTCATCTCGCTATATATCAAATTTCAACAAATATTTAACCTTTGCTGTTGATTTTTTAATGCTTACAAGCGGACAAAAAAAAAATACTGTAAACCATCGAGCTTAGGCGGTCTTTAAACTTTTCAAATGCCAACGCGCCTAAAAAGCATTCTTCGAAGGAAGGACGAATAGTTTCCGCCTTGTTTTCACTTTATTATTCTTACCTGGGAATATCTAAATCAGCAATAAAATCCATTCTAATTTGTTTAATTTTCCTCAGATGAGGTCGACGCACTTTTCCTGGGTGAAAGCAGTCCTAACGAAAAAAAAAAGAAAACATTGCTAAATTGTTGTGAATACAACTATCTTATAACTTCTTTCTAAAAATTGAAGACCTCTTAAAATTTTAGTATAGAATAAAACAGTAATCAGTCCTTACTTTGTTAACCAACTTGACAGTTCCAATTGCGTAACCCCAAAGGCTTCGGTCAATTAAAAATCCTTCTGAATCTTTCGGTGTCGGAATGTGAAAGAAAAGTCGAAATCGGGTTTGAGAATGTCGCCGAATAGTCTAGTAAATTCATCAAAAAACAACAAATAATAAAAAAGAAAAACAGCCGTTAGTGGTTTCGTTGTACGTAGTTTAAAGTAATAAGATTACATAATTAATAGTCTACTACATATAATCGAATAAGATTTTTATTTTTCTAAATAAACATTCTATATTACGAGGGGCAACGGTGAAGTAATGATCATGTTCATTTTTTCGGTTCAATTTTGATGAATAAAAATAATGATTTATTTGTTGCAGCATTTCAGTGTCCCGTGTTTATGCACGTTCTAAGTTATGCACGTTAAAAGTATCCCACTATAGGTCTACGTGGTCCTTGGGGTCGCAGAAGGTAAGGCTCCCGGCTTTTCGTGACCAGCTGGACTAAGTTGAGGTCGGATGGTCAACCCGACTCGCATCCTTTAACCACAGGAAAAGAAATCGGTACCCATTTTAGAGAGAGCTGAGTAGGTTCTCCCAGTCGGGAGAAGAATTCAGAATGGAAAAAGCCCAATTTCCACCGGTCGGGAATTGAACTCAGCTCCTCCAGGCCATTATCACTGGCTGCATGGCCCACTGTTTATGCATGTAGCTGTAAGGTTGTCCCCGTTAGAGGTAGCTTCAAATGGAGTCTATAAGCTCTATTTTTAAATAAAGAGGAGTAATTTAGTTTCTTTATCTACAAAATGAATTAATCGTAATCGTAAATATTTCTAGGACTTACTATTCTCTACATGGAGACATACAGTGGATGAAAGCACCATCAGCTGCTGGGCTAAGTGATTAATATCGGCCCAGCAAGGACAGGGCAATCTATCTGTGTGCGGGCCGCCCAACAATGTAGCTGCGACAACAATGCAACTAGTTAATAATTATTCTAAACGATCAGATAATCACAACCAGGAGACTCGTTGCTGTAATCGTTAATGGAAAGAGAATTGTCAAGACAATCTTTCACAAGTTAAAGAGTATAAAGAAAACAGAAAATTCATCTTATAGAAGTCGCTTTCTAATTAAGAGGCTATCGATAGTACCGATTTCTTGTTCACCATTGTCACTTGCCTTTTGAAAAGATTAGCCATTAAGTGACATGACATGGCTTGGTATTAGAAAAAGCTTAAAGCTTTCCTCCCAGAAAAGATTATGGAGACATTCTTTGCGATTGTCAAAGGATGATTCCCATAAACATGTTGTTTAGAGGTCAAACATTTCGAATGTACACACGGAATCACTAAAAAAGCGTTTCCGAAAGACTCGTCCCAAGAAAGATGTGGCAAGAGTATTCCTCTATCTCCTTAATGCGAGGTCACACTTAAGGTCTCCGTACCCGAAAGACCATCATAAAGCTTTAGTGGATAGAACTACCACATCAGTCCTACAGTCCCGATCTAACTCCTTCCGACTACCATCTTTCCGGTCGCCTGAATATGCAATCCACAGGAAATTAAGATACCTTCAGAGTGACTGTAAAGATATTCATGCTTTCGTACTTCTGAAGTATAAGGCCATAGATGTAGAAGGGAGAATATAGTTAATAAACTCAGATAATTTATTTGAAGTTTTAATGAATGAAAATAAAGTTGCATGCTTTCTGGGCCCCTCTAGTGCATTTCTTTCTTTTTACCTTAAGTAACTTTAAAATATCTACACTAAAACAAATTCAATTGGAAGACATTTGACTTCATTATTCAAAAACTAAAGTTGAAATCTTTTCGCTTACTGTTGGATTAGGAACAATTCGAAATACATGTCTGTTCTCTATTCCTTCATGAGGACGCATCACAAATTCAAACAATTTTGGAGGAGCTGAAATTAATAAATATATTTATATCAATGAACAGTAATTATAGAACACGCTGTTCTATAATAATATCACTGCCTAGCCGTCGTTACCCATCCCTGTTCCATCTTTGTTTTATAAAAGTTATTACCATGAAAGCCAATGTTTACATGCATTTATCCTAAAGGTTATAAATTTGCTGTAACCAAAGCGACAGAAGTTATGTTAATAGTAAAATCACAACTGATGGCGAATGTATTGTCTTCCACAGAAAAACGAAAATATTCGGACATTTATTACTTTAACTTAAAAAAAAAAAACTCTATAAATTACGAGCTGTGCCCCACGGTGTCCACCCGCGCTAAATTCGGCCCTTCTCGGTAATTTTCGGTTCTCATCGTGAAGCCAAGCCGCCCCGTCGCCGCCGCCCCCGTTGGTTGACGTTTATGTTTACTGCTCCGCTCCTATTGGTCCTAGCGTGATGTTGTATAGCCTATAACCTTCCTCAATAAACGGGCTATCTAACGCAAAAAGATTTTTTCAAATCAGACTGGTAGTTCCTGAGATTAGCGCTTTCAAACACACAAACTCTTCAGCTTTATAAAAGTAGTATAGATTGCTTTCTAAACGTGTTATCTTATGTCAAAGATATTTTTATCAAAGATTCCCTATATTTGATGTAATATCTACCCTATATTTTTTTAATAATACTTATTTCTTGTATTCATCCTTTTTTTTTTTTTTTTACTCAGAAAAAAGTTCACTTGTTGTCTGCTAAGTTTGTTTGTTAACACTTGCTAAACTAAAAAAAAATCTTCGCTAAATCTATTCAGGATTTCGTATTCTGTATATGAGCACAGGGTAATTTAGTCCCAATATTGAAGGTATTGGGAGATCTTTAGCAATTAATTATGTGGATCAGTGGTTGTTATCGACATACATTACCTCCTGGAAAAAATAAGCGATTGTTCTAATTTAAGACAAAATCTTATTAATATTGATATCTATGGAATTTCTTCCTGGCTTTTTTTATATTCAATAAATTTAATTAGACATTAGTAACATCAATCTCTATTTTAAATACTGAAGAAAAAGTTGAAGATACCTTGTTCTTCGTCCTCACAATCACCATTATCATATTTTTCATTCTCTTCGTCATCGTCAATTTCGTACAATCGAATATCCACTACCTTTCTTTCATTGTTATGTTTAATATAAGTAGTCCACTCAATTTCTAAATCTTTAAGAAAAA
The DNA here is from genome assembly GCA_023159025.1 of Thereuonema tuberculata. Classification (NCBI taxonomy): domain Eukaryota; kingdom Metazoa; phylum Arthropoda; class Chilopoda; order Scutigeromorpha; family Scutigeridae; genus Thereuonema; species Thereuonema tuberculata. The sequence continues at coordinate 22,150,354 of JAFIDM010014012.1, forward strand.
GTATAAATCATTTTCATGGAAAAAATCGTTTATTAACAGATAAATAAATTCAACAAATAAAGTTGTCATCTATTATTTCATGATAGAATAAATATCCTTTAAAAGAAAAAAAATATTTCCAAGTTCTCGTGATCTAACGTGAATTTGTTGAATAGGAAATAAATATATTGGAAAAAGATGTATTTGAAGTTAACGTTACTCAAAAAAAAAAAAAAAAAATAAGCTAAAGAAATAAGGACTATTGCATCACTGAAACTCTGTTGTTATTGTGGTTCGTAAAATATTTTTTTTCTTCCTTATTGCTGCTGGTCAATAGTTTCCTAATTTGTTTTAATTTTTGTTTTATTTGATATCCGTTTCAATCTCCAACTGTCACGGTTCCCCAGTTGTTAATCTTTTGAAATGTGAAGTCGAAATCAGAGTTAAATGAATCGTATATCGAAGGAAAGACAGTGTTCGGTTACAGCGAAGGTTGAACGTGAAGCAGTTCTTCCTTGTTTTACTGCCATGGTTTATAATGTGAAAAATTATATCAAATTTATTCTAAAGCCATTTATGTTAATTTACGAAAACCTGATTTCTTCCGTGACTTCTATGCTAAAGTTAAGGTCAAGGGCTGTTTATTTATTTATTTATTTATTTATTTATTTATTTATTTTATTTCCGAAAAAATTCTAAACAAATTATTAATTTTTAAATACGTGACTTGTTTTCTTATGTTATTAGGAAAGATAAAAGAAAGTGTAAAAAAAAAGATAAACTTGAGTCTTAATACGTTTAAACTTAAGAAAGAAACTTGCTAAATAAGTTGTTTGATTAATAATAAGCTGCAGAAGATATTTCGTAAATTCTAATAACTTAGACCATTCTACTGAAAATGAATATTTACCACAAGGACCCGTATTTTCAAGCGTAATTTGTCTTTTAATTTCGGGGTTTCCATAGACGACAGATCCCAGCCTGAAGAAAAGTGAACAGTCTTTCAGCATCAGATTATAATTAATCTATTATTCACATTAAATAAATTTAAAGCACAATTTTAAAATTAAAAATCAATCGCAAATATAATCACTAGTCCTGACTATTATAAATTTTTATAACAACCTTTTTATGTAATATTAAAAATCAGAAACATAGTATTACTTACAAGATTATTAAATGTATAAATATCAGTGTATTAATTTTTTTTACTTAAACTAATTTTAATACTTTACTATCAGGTATCAGTTCACTATATGAAAGTTTAAATAAATAAGAATAACTTTTTAAACTTTTTTTTGTCATAAATTTTATTTCATAATAAAAATAAAAAATTGTCCTTATAGCTTTAGAGCAAAGAACTTAACAGAAGCTCTTTTAGATTTTTTTTTTTTTTTTTTTTTTTTTTATGATTTTGAAGGTCGTTCTCTTTAATATGTACTGTTCAGTTTACTAGTCATCTTTCTCTTATGGCTGCTTTATACGCTCTCGAAAAATTGCCTCAAACGCGCTGAAAATATATCAATTGCCACTTTCAGCTTGGCTGAAAAGCACGCTTTACACGTGTGAGCGTCAAATCGCGTTTTGCTCTCGTTTAGATCGCGATTAACAATACTTGTCGGCAAGCAACAAAAAAGTTGTTTTGCTATTAATTCTCATCTCATTTTACAGCAAAGATTAAGAAAAAGGAAAAAGAAAAGATCCCGGTGAAAGCGAATAACAAAACTTATTGGAATTTTAATTGGCGTTTAATGGCTATAATGTGTATTGTCACTACTGCTTTGTTAGTGTTTGCTAAATTAATTGTATTTTTAATGCATTGGATTGCAATAGCTGCATATTGAAACTAGGTCAAACGAATAAAAAAAAGAATTATTGAATATTTATTAGTTAAATATTTATCAGCAGGATTAAGCATTGGTTTCTTTCCAATTTCAAGAAAGGCCTTTAGTTGTACGTACCTAACTACCATTGATGAAAGAGATTGTACCGAAGGAAAAAGCAGTGATAAACCTCTCACGTTCATTTCAAGATGGATTCTCATACAACCTAAATGTTCAACCTGAAAAAATAAACATTAAATATTTATTTTTCTGAATATTTTTCGCGCTCATTTTCAGAAGCATTTGGTTAGTGAACCTACATCTTTACAATAACAATTCTTTTATCTTTTCTCTATCTTAAGATTGTAGTAAAGTTTATAATTTATAAATAAAATATCTTTAATATTTAATTTGTGATGTTAAAATTGAAGAATTTGATACGAATACTAGGAGATGATTAAAATATAAAATTAATTTCTAAAAAAAAAAACAGATTCTAAGTTCAATTAAGATTAGCATATATGTATATGTTTACATAAATTTTCTTTAAAATGCATTGTTGGAGTTGTAGACAGGGTGGGCCAAAAAGTTTCCATACATAAATAAAAAAGTTTCCATTTTTCTGACAAATGATTTTACTCGCATAATTGGTATTACTTTAAAGAGAGAATCGAATACGCCTTTAACACTCCTGTTAAATTCTCATTGACATTGGTGTAATGGCATGTTGAATAAAAATTAAATATTAATTTCTCTTATGTATAGGAACTTTTGTCCCACCCTGTAGATTTATTAGGTTTTCTTAATTCATTTTAACATAAATAGACATATTGTAGGTGATACATATAGCAACGTTCCTTATGTAGTGACAGTCAGAATTGTCATATATTTCAAGCGATATTTGATAAATCGAAATGGGATCGTTCAAATAATTTTCTTCTTTATAATTATAGATTCTAGCCACTTAGTAATTTTTTAATATTTTGCTAATGCATTTCTGTAATTTTACAAATATATAGTCATTAATTCGGGAGTGTGTTTTTATAGGATCATAACTGAAGAGAAAATTTGGGGGCAGAGGCAAAATTCTTCAGAAAAAAATGGATTACCGGTTACCTACCAAGAAAAATAGAAGAGAAAAAATTTTAAAAAGTTTTTTGTTTCAAATTGATAAAATGAAAAATTAATGTTAAATGTTCTACAATCAACACACCTTTTTATCTAATTTTATTCAAATCAATACAAAAGCGGTTTCGCACAATAATCTCTCGCTTCCGCATCAAACATATTTTTGAAATACCATCTATTTTATTGCTGAATCCAAAGGTGAAACTTAGAAAGGTGCAGAGGCTTCATCCGCTCCTACATTAATATTATGTAATTGACTCCAACCTAACGGATGGGGTCGGCAGCCTTTTTTATTATAAAGAGCTCTTTCAAAATGTCAATAAAATCCAGAAATATCACAGTGTTTAGATCCCAAACTAGTTAACAAAAAAAAAAAGAGCAATGTTATTGCGTGGGAAGAGTGGATGTCGGGAGCCGCAAATCATCCTTCGAAAAGTCTTTGGTTGCCTATGATGTTTGCATGATAAACATCACTGCTTCTAGAATCTTTACGAAGAACAACTAATATAACGACATAAATGAATCGCTTACCTGCAGAGTGAACCTATCTTTGTAACAACCCCACATATTACTTAGAACATAAACCTTCATTATAAGAATCTCTTTATTTTTCAATGTTCCTGAAATCGGATTGGTCAGGATACTAATTCCATTATTCTTAGTTAGACCTTTCTTTAATAATTCTACAATGGAAAAGATTTATTATATTTAAAACAACTTTTAGTAGTTCAGCAAAATAATCTAGATTTAATAACCAATAATTAATGTTGCTGTGTTAAGGAATTATATATTAGGTTGGAAAATCGTTCAAAATATTTTGTAACACAAATGCCATCTACATTCAATTTTTAACCAAAAAGCAAATAAGCTAAATTTAACTTTTTCAAATGGATAAAACAAATTAATATACTTAAAAAAAAATAATAAATTTTAATAAGTTAGAATTTTAGAATACAGGGTGAGTCAAAAGTTTCCATACATAAGAGTAAATAAAACCTTGTCTGACAAAATGATTTTATTCCTGAAATATGCTCTACGCGATTGCCATTCCTTTGAAAACAGAAACGAATACGCCTCTGACAAAAACGCTTTCTAGAATGTTATCTAAAAAAAATAAAAAATAAAATATTAATTTCTCTGCTGTATGGAAACTTTTGGCCTACCCTGTATTTTCACGGATTGCTTATTAGTGTGTCTCAAAGCGTTTAGGAAGCAAATGATGCAACAACGTAGGATATCAAAAGACTAGAAACTCTTATTTAATACAGTTTTATTTCTAAGATGTGTGAATTATTTTAATTTACTTTTAAAAAAATTCTAAATATAAATTGTCTTTAACATAATTAACCGTTAGTTTGTTTTGTAAATTGTTTTCTTTTTTTACCTTCAATATTCCTTTTGCTCAAAGATCCTGTGGGAACATGCACGCTTTTGCTGACATAGTGACAATAGCTAAAAAAGTAAATCTCATTTAATAATAATCTTGATCAATTTTATAATTATCTCACATATTATTTTCTTTAATATAAATCAATGCTAATATTTTACTTTATGTTTTACGTAGTTGTTCTCAAATAGATTCTCTGCATCGTTATCACCCGAGACAATCTAGATAAAATGTTATATTAACAAAATAATAATAAATCCATTCCGTTCTACTAAAGTACTAGTGGGCAGTAGTACGAAAAATGCTAAAGAACATAGAAAATGCTTTCTTCTGTATTTACGTTTTTTGCAAATGTTACGCAATTATTATCACAAGTTTTAAATTTATATTTTCCTTACAGTACAATTTTGATAATTGACATTGTATATCAATTTTTCTTTAAGCTTTAAAAGTGTTTTTTGTTTTCATTATAATTTAAACAATGTACTGTTTGATGAAAATCTTGTATCTTTGTATATTTCCATGCACCATATTTTGTGTATTTCACTATTTCAACGAATGATCTAAATTATTAAATCATTATTTTCAGTTAATGAATATAGAATTCAGGCATATAATAGCCCGAAATTGGATCCTTGTGGGATTCCAGTTTTTATATTATAGGTTTATCTAATTTTGTACTTCAAATATATTCTAAATTTTCTGTTTTATGTAACGGACTTAGTAACGTTTGCCAGCAGTCATGTAAACTCCCACATCTATCCCTACGAGTGAACAATTCTATTACTTTGATTCGCTTTCTGCGTTGGGTGTTTCAACACAGCCGAAGTTCTCAATGAAGCTCGACCAATCAAAATTCATAATGCTTTTGTTTTCTATTATCACGTCTTCAGAAGCGATTTCGCCCAAAGGAATTATTCCAAAGTTCAATGTCAGCTCTTCAATGTCTTTCTCATCTCTAAAAGCAAACAAAATTATAAATTAAGCAATTTTTTAAAAATATGCCTTTATTACAAATTCTATTGATTAGGGGATACATTAGAAACTAAAAATAATATTTTCCAAAGTAGTCTTAATATTGAAAATACATAAATTCTGACAGTTCCTAAGCTGATCAACTTATAACTACTGTCTAATAATAACTTGAATCTAAAATTGTTGCTACGCCAAAGAAAAACACGGGAAGTAGTTATTCCTTTAAACTTCATGAAAGAAGGTGGGAAGACGGAAATTATGAGGTAAATATCAACTTGAAGGAAGCTCAAATACAGGAAAATAAGGAAATTATTGATATAACTAAGTAATAGAAACATTTTCCTGTATTATATAGGATGGCCCAAAACAAAACAATACTGAAACACGGTGACACCTCGAGCGGAACGCATCAGTACCATGATTCCGCGCGAACACAGTATGCTGTGGAACATTCCATTGTCGTGGCTGTTACTGGACATGTGCTAATGGTCTGACAACAGGAAAAGGTGTTTATTATGGAGCAATCGCTCCATACGAATCGCTCATACGAATTAGGCCGTAATGATGGTCCTAGTATACAGCGAGTGAAGGTGTTGTTTGGGCAGCAGTTCCGCAAACCTGCACCCAGCAACAGCGACATCCTAGCAATGATTAACAAGTTTAGACGAACCGGTAGTGTATTGAGCAGCGCCAAGGATGTACAGGGCGTCCCAGAACTGTAACAACCAAGGGTGTGTACTGGATAAAGTGTTGCAGTCGCCAAGGCGTAGTCATCGGAAAACAGCCTGGAAGCTTGGCATGTCACGAACATCCTTACAAAGAAACCTGAAGGGTCTCGGAGCGTTTTCCTACACCATTCAGACTGCAGAGAGAAGGCGATAAGGAGGCCCGGAAACTGTACTGTGCCCGTGTTCTCGCCATGACTTACGAAATCCCGGAGTTCATGAATAACATTTGGTTCTGCGATGAGGCGCATATTCATGTTACAGGTTACATTAATCGACGATCGAACCGGTTCATAGGCTTTGCCCGTCCTGATATCGTGCAGGAATGTCCACTGTATTCGGAAAAAAATAAACATTTGGTGTACCCATCAGGATACGGTGTCATTGGTCCCTACTTCATTGAGGAAGATGGGGTTCAGATGACACAAAATCAATATCGTTACATGAACACATATTTTCTCCCGTTCGTCAAGTCATTCGTGCCTTCTGCCGAGGAGGAATATTCACTTTGCAGATCAATGGTTCCAACAGGATGGCGCAACCTGCCACACAACACGGATGTGCAGAGACTTTCTCATCAATACCTTTCATGGAAAGGTAATCTCTCGGTTCGCAGATTTTCCGAATCCATCACATTCGATAGACCTTACTCCACCCGATGCGTTCATTTGGGGAATGCTTCTTTTTCTTAAGGAATGTGTCTTTCGTGCACATTCCACGGATATTGCCGAACTCACAGAGGAGGTTCTTCGTGTCTTCCGCGAAATGCAGCAGCCACTATTTCGGGATATGCTACAAAATTTAGTGAGCCGCTACGAACTCTGTGTTGTCAGGGAGGGGGACACTTGGAACATGTCATTTGCAGACGACAAACTCTAACTTCAATGGCGGAACTAAAGCCATGATTTTCGTGTTTCAAAAATGTTTGTTTTGGGCCTTACTGTATTATGCCTATATACACACACACACCTATCTATATATATAATTTAAATGTGGGAGTTGTTATATATAATTTAAATATTAGGAAACCTTGTAACTCACTGTTTCCATATTATCATGTTCTGTGTGATCGCCTTCTTGAAAATGTTTTCATATTTGTCTATCTATGATCGAGTTAGGATACAGTTAGAACCATGATTACATTAAATTTCATCAGTTGTTCTTTCTGGTTCCTCTTACATATTAAGTTCAAATCCATCTCCCCGATCCATTTTGTTCTTTTTTCTCTATTTCATTTATGTCTTATTCAATGAAGATTAATAATAAACATTGATTTCAATAGCCCTTATCATCAAATGCTAGAGGAATAGATTAAAATGCATGATGACATTAGAATATTTCTGAGGACTTCGTGTTTCACGAGAGTTGGAAACCGAATTGTGTAACATTACTGGAAGAGATGAAAGTTGTTGATGCAGCGAGGACAAGAGAAAGTCTAATTTAATTTTAAACAAGTCGGCTTTTCGACCGAAAACAGAAGGGGAAATTATGCGAGAAAAAATTAAAATCCAAAAGTTGAGTTTTCTTAATCGGGGAAGGGGTGGGGTGGATTTGAGTAATGACGATAGTTTTGATAAATGCCTGTTCCTTTTTCCCAGGCATTATTATAAGAACAGACTAATTTGCAACCGAGCAAAGTGTACAATGAAGAAGCACAGTTAGACAATTTTTCTTACCGATTTTCGGATATCGTAGCCTTTTGGGTTCGGTCTTTTCCTAAAGAACAGGAGATTTCACAAAATATGAAGTTTCCTTTTATTGAACATTCAAGAGGATTTTCCATTCCATCGACACGACATGGAAGTACGATTCTATCAAAGTCCACCTAAAGATTTTAATTATTAACATTTTTATTATTATTATTATTACTATTAAAACCATACCATAAAACCATAAAATTACCATAAAATAAGTGAGTTCTATCTATTATCGCTTATAATGTAATATTAATTTTCTTGTTTCAAGTTCAATTTATCTTCAGAAATTCTACATTAATTTCAAAGTTAATCTCAAAATTATTAGAATTAAAAGCAGATAATGGGTCGATTCGGTGACAATCAACAATTCTGTAATTTGTCGTTACTTTAGGCTTGACATTTGTTAGAATCTCTTAAGGAATTCAATGAATTCAAACCTCATGTTGAAAATATATAAATTTAAAATACCATTAAGCTTTACTGAGTTCTTTAGTCTGTTTTAATAGCAGACGAATTAAATTTTTAATTAAACTTCGTCGAAATCACTAGGTTTAGATGGAATTTGAATAGTGGTTCGCAATTTTTCTTTCCTCACGGCCCATCACTACTTGCCATAAGAAATGGGGCCGTACAAGAATAGGCAACACTACAAGAGCAGGGAGACTCGCACGAGCGCAGTTTGCTTACTAAGACTAATCCATGGGTTCCACGAGGAAACTTATACAGGCAGCCCTCGTTTTACGACGGTTCAATTTACGACGATACAGATTTACGCCGGTTTAGAATTTAGGCCAGAATAAGGAAAAATATATTTAAAAAAACTTTAAAATGCGAGAAAAGAAAAATTTCTTGAGCTAAAATGCAACGGTGAACAAAGGGATGTACGGTACGCACTTCAACGTGAGCGTTGTGTTTATGTAAACGTCTTGTATCCGTCAGCGGCAAAATCAGCGCGCATTTTGTCGTTCGCAAGTTAACGGCAAGCGGAAACGGAAGTAGACTGAAAGAGGAAACGGAAATTCTTCTACGTCATTATGGCGGCATTTCAATTGTTCAACATGTATCTCCACGACGATCAGCGACTTTTCATGGCCATGCATTTATTTTGCTTAGCCTTGAAACACAAAACCAGAAAGAAGATGTGGGTGCGTAAAATACTGCAGAAGAGAGATCAGCTCGGGGAATTTAATTTATTAGTGCAGGAGATGCGTTTTAATGTAAGTAAACGCTTTAAAAGTTATAAATGACGATCAATTCTAATTTCGATTTCATTATTAAATGAAGAATGAATGCATTAATTAATATCTTTCACGGAGTATCTGCCATCGTTTAGCGCATTTTTGGGCTAATAAACATGGATCACAATTGCTAATATTCCGTTTTCCCGGCAAAATTTATATCAATGCTCTCGGATTGGCTGTTGCTTATCACACACACTCCGATTGGCAGCGCTACCTTTGATGTTGATTTACATGCAAAATCTCTTTACAAAGGTGAGATCTGCACATTCTGACGCATAGCATTAATTTATTTCAGTAAAAATATTGTTTATTTTCGAAAAATAATCTCCTCAATGTGATATTTAATTTGTAATAACCTTCGATCCCAACGAAGCGGTGAAGAAAATGGCGCCGGCGAACTTGCTTTCGATCTTCAAAAGTTGTAGGAATACGTCAGTGCTCTGTGATTGGATGATGCTCACACAAGATCTGATTGGCTGGCCTTACGTCTGAGGAGACGCTTATGTTCGTTCATTTCAAGATAAACGTCTGGCCTTAAACTGAGACGTAAAAGCAATTATCTTACATAAACTTAACGATTGACGGAGATAAATGCTGAAGTGCGTACACCCCTTTAACATCCTGCGTTGATTGCCTGCGAATGCTGTGATAAATATGTATTACAATTAATAGTGATAAGAGTTTTTAAAAAGAAATGTATCGATGTCTGGTAAAAGGAAATTACACTGTATGCATGTAATTAAGTTATTATTTATTACTTTATTTTTTTTATTTTAATATTTATTAATTTGGTACGCCTATAAAAGTACTTTTAAACCAATAGTTTTTTAACCGATTTTAGTCGTAAAAACTTATTATTAACATGGTTTAATTAAATAAAAACAACATATTTTGGGATGTGTGGAACGCATCCCCACTGTTTACATTATGTAATGGGTTCGTTTTACGTCGATTCGTTTTACGACGCCACTGTAGGAATGCAACACCGGCGTAAAACGAAGACTGCCTGTAGTTTATAGAACCGTAATTTTCCACGAACTCATATAAAACTTTATTCATCATCAAAATACTGTACTGATTCAAATGCTTTGCTAATTTACATTATAGAAAAGCTAAAAAAATATACTCTGACATAAATTTCTTACCCTTTCTTTGAAGGAGAACGTAATACGGATCTCCATTTTGTTTCCGGCCTCTAGTAAGCCTTCTTCCGGATCAATTACGATTTCAAAGACATCCAAGGGAACTCCTGTTGGCTGAAAATGAATTCATAATAAAAAAAACCCCGCAAATTCTATCTTCGCGAGCATTTGTTTATTTCATTTAATGTTAGATTCTCTTACAGGGATTTAAGGTGAGTTTGGAAATTATTACCTCGTCCCAAAAGAAGGTGGTTCGAAATAAACTTTGATTTTCTAATTCAATTTTAGTTTCGTAAGGTACATCTTTGTAGATGCCGCCTGCATCAATACAGCAAGGAGAACAAGTCACCAAAGGATGAGATACATCTGCGATAACAAGAATAGTTCTGCCAATGAAGAACAAAAGAAGTGAATTTCATATTAACACTCTTATTAGTAGTAATAATGAGTTTTTTGATCCGAAAAATACTTCTACTGAAAGTTTGGTTGGTTTTTCGAATAACTGCCCTAAAACTGTAATTTAAAAAAAGCAGTTCTATAATTAATTCATTAATAATTGTTTGCTGTTACGGCACAATAGCTATGCTGCGCCAGGAAAAGTAAAATAATGAAAAACTAAAATTAACACAGAGATATAATTAAATTGTAAAAGTCAGTAAAAATAAAGGACAGCATAGTTAAAACCTGTTAGAAAGTAGTTAAGATTAAATAGTTAGAAAGTACAAAAACGTAATAGTAAGTGCAGAAACAGTTCTACAATACGGAATTTTATCCTTTTATTTCTGAGACGTTCTAAGCAATGTATGTCAGGCATTATTGTTACAAAAAGGCATTTCTTTCCCTTCTATTGCAAATTGTCATTTTCCATATCAAACAAACTTCTTTTTTATTCTTCTTTCTACTCTCTTCCCAATGTTGCTAATTTTCATCATCTTTCTTTCATTTTATACCTAATATTAACAATAATAGCCGTGCCGGCGTGGTCGCGCGGTCTGTCGTGAGGCCAGTGCGCCGGTATCCGGGTTCAAATCTCGGTCAAGAGCATGGATGTTTCAATTTCCTTTCCTGTGTTGTCAGCCTCTTCTTCAATTTCTCTTCGGTCTGACGTCATTGCATGAGTCACTTGCAAGTGTTGGGTCTTTAATAATGTATTTTTTGTGCTTGGCCCCTGTTTCTTTATTGGATAAGTGCATCATATAAAATCGAATTAATTGCAGACACTCAACTCATTTTTTCACTGTAAAATTTAATACCAATGTTATCCATTCAAATTTGCTAAATATTTCGTTGATTCCTTGGAGATAATGAAATGAAAATTGCAATCAATCAAAACTTTCTCGATATATTTAAGATACTACATTTACTTTTTTATCAATCATCTTGCTTGGACTTTTAATTCTTACTAAATAAAGAGGGATTCCTCTTGAAATAAATTAGGACTTTTTGTTTCTTATTGTACAGAAGAATTAAATTGTGTTCATTCGTTTTAACTAGGAATTTCATTGTGTAACACTTGACAGACCATTTCCCAATCCCTTCTTCTTATGTGTCTGTGGTTGTTTTACCCTTTGACTGACTACATCGTTAGGAATCAAAACATTAACTAGATCTACTTACTGATGCACATGATCGTCTGTTTTTAGTTCGAGAATTCTCTTCACAGAACCAACTGCAGTTGCTTGAAAAGTAACAGCCACACACTGAGAAGACAAAGGCAAGAGTTCTCCCTTCTCAGGAAAAATCTTCAATCGAAATTGGTCGAACTAAAAAGAATTTCAAAATGAAAAAAAGATACAGATTTATTAAACAGATCGGCCGGAATTATTCCCTCACAAAGTCAAAATGAAAAAAAAAAACAAGGTAGGGATAGCGATTAGTAAACCAATCACAATGCTTCGCAACGTCTTCTGATAAGAAAATATAATTGATATTGCTTTAATTTCCTCATTATTATAAATGTGATTGTTGCGAATGCAAAAGGACGCAATTGTTGTGATTATTGTGATTTTTGCGATTAATGATAATTTAATGATATTTTAATGATACATATTCACAGACGGACAGACAAAACGGGAATATTAGTCTTTTTATACTTATTAGATCAGAAGACTAAAATTGAGTTGAATTTTGGTAGAGGTGATCGATAAACTGACAGTAATAAAACTGAAAGCTAATAATAACATGTCAGAATCAAATAGTAGCTAATATATATAATTAATAGTAGCTCTATTATCTTTTGTTTTAATTACTGACTTATTCGATTCAACAGATATAATAATCTTTCATGAATTATATTAGAAACCAAAATTGTTCCAAAGTTTGAAATAAAAAGAACCGTCTTCATTTAAATCAAATTTAAACAAATTAAATTAATTAATTATCGACTTTTAGTGCAAGTTTAGATTGAGAAGATCATTTGACGTTTTTCAGTTTCTACATATTCATTTAGGTATTGCAATATTAAGAAATATTTATTTAATTGAATTTGTTATTAGAATTTTAAGTCTGAAATTGTTTCGTCTCCTTTTATTCCTTTTCCATTAAGGAAATTCATAATTAATTCATTAATTAATACTGATTCGTCAATGAATTTACTTCTAGGAAATAAGAATACTATAAGATAATTTCCTACTTTGTTATAGTAAGTAATACTTCAGTATTTCAAGTTTGTGTATTATGTGAAATCTGTTTGTTAATCTTCTTTCCTGAGGAACAATTTATTTATTTATGAACAATTGACGATCTTTGTTTTGTTTTGAAAACTGGTATCTATGCGTGAATGTAACAAGTAGATTAAGATATTGTAAATCTTATACAACAGTTACAGTTCGTCTATCTCAGGAAGGCAGTCTTTTCAGGTGTTGGGACTGAGAACTTGAAAAAATAGGGGTGAAAGGGTATAAGGTAAATGGGGGTGGGGAGGAAAGATTATAACAGTGTTTGCAGAGCTTGACCTCGTTATTATCGGCTTTAAGTAACTATATTTCCGAAGAGCTGAATTCTTCAAAATACTTACAAAGATTACAAAAGACCTTTTTTTTAATTCCTTTCACCCCTATTTTTTCAAGTTCTGTCCCAACGCCTGAAGGGACTGCCTTCCTGAGATAGACGCACTGTAGCTTTCGTTGGCGGGAAACAGGGAAGTTCTGTTGACGCTCATTAACTGATAAACCGTGGTACATGCTGACCCATATTACAGAACATGCTTTAATTTGATTATTAGATTTAAGTCACATCTTAAGAATCTGCAGATTTCATCAATTTTCACAAAATGAGGGTAAATTGTGTATCCTATATTATAACTTTACGAAAATGCCCTTTCCTCTTTTTTTTAAGACTTCAAAAGCAAAGAGAAATAAAACACAACATTTTAAAGAAAAATAGGCTTAAGTTGTATCAGGAATTTTTTTTTAACTAACCAAAGATGTCAAGTCAAAAACAGTAACAAAATCCCTCTTTCTACGATTCAACACAAAATCATCAAGACATCTTCAGTAGATCAGCTTAAGTCTAAAACGTTCAACATATTTAAAAACCTATCAATGTAACACCGCACCAATACTATTTGAATTAGGTTCTTGATGGCGATCTCAAATAACATTGACCTGCTTATTTAATACTACCAACTGATTCAATTAGTTTGAAGAACATTTACTCACTGATTCATCGTCATTTTCTATCTCATTTACGGTCCATCTCGACAATGAGGAGGAATTGCTTCTAACAACGAGACACTCGGTCTTCTCATAGAAGCATCTGATATGACCAAAATTCAAGCATGTTTGATCGAACACTAGCCTTGGTAGACAGAACTCCAGACATACCTAAACGAATACACAGTGAAAATAGAGTAAGGTTCAAATAAGAATCTTGTGAAAGCCCCCGAGAATTTCTTTATACCTAATTAAATATGCGTTGGATATTCGTGATGGAATTAACCCTTAAACTTAATCTTTTAGTACAAAATTGCAATTTTCAGAAATCGAAGAGTATTCTAGAGCAAGAATATTGCAAGTTCTCATTGAAAACGTAAAATATTTAGTTTTACTGGAATAGGAAAAAAATAGTGAAGAGCAAATTAATTAAATAAAAACATGGTTTATTTTAAAAAGCATCGTTATATTGATTTTAAAGAAACCAATTTTTTTTTAATTTATTCTCTTTTCAGTTCAACTCTAGGACGGGTTTCCATTCATCTAAATATCATTTGGATTAATAGAATATTTGACAAATAAACATTGTGGAAAAAATCTATTTAGTAAAACAATATTCGTCAATTTTATTTTTAATTATCACGAGGCTACATACAAAGAAACTTCAAGTATCATTAATAATATAGGTGGGTTTTTTGTTTATTTGTTTGTTTGTTTTTTGACACAGAAAATAATTTCATTGAGAATTTATGACTATTTACAGCAAGTCCCTTAAGACCATCTCAAGAAATGTGAAGATGTTTAAATTAGTAAGCGTTTTAAGATCTACGGAATCCGAATATCAATGTTTCCATTATAGGAGAAATTTATATCCAAGATGGCCGTCATAAAGACATCTGAGTGAAATATAAGCAACTCATTTTGATTGTGATGCAGAGATGTTGTTTTCTCAGCTGAGGGACACAGACTGCACCATTACTCATGTAGATTTCGTAGTGAACGCTCCTCATTGAAGTAGGTTTTTATTTCGGATACTTTCGTTTTCTTTTCACCTATTTCATCATTCCATTATTCCTTCGTTAGATTAGGCGAACAACAGCGAATTCGGCATTAAAGTTAGAACATCCAATTATCATTTATATCTTCTCACTGAAGCATTAATGGAATTGGGATTTATATTTACAACTATTTCCAAATTCCGTTAGGAAATTTGCTAAAGTTGTGGCTTTCTTGATGTACTTTACAAAGAAGGTATTTTTTTTTTATGATTTCCTATTCAAACTAAAAATATTTAAACTTAAAAATACTAATTTTTCCTCTATAAAAAAATTATAAGAAAACTCTTAATCATAAAGTATTTAAAATTTGTACAAAAAAAAAAGACTACAACCTGTAGAGGAATGGGATCTTTGATGTATCGAACATTGCAATGCAAATAACCTTCCCATTTTCCAGGAACAGTTCCAGTTATGTGAATATCAAAGATAAATTCTGAGGTACTACCTGTGATGTTAAAAAAAAACAATAAAGAAACTATCAAAACTAAAAGAGAACTTTCGTCATTAAATATGTAAATTAATAATTTTTATAACAATTTATAAGAAGTTCGAAAGAACTCAAAACCTACTTTTCTAAAACGTTTTTCTTAAAAGTTCTTTATTTTTAGCTTACATTCTAATCCAAAAGTGAGGCTGTCAGTGTATGTGTTTTCTCACCCTTATAACTTCTGAATCGCTGAATTAAACTTCCTGAAACATGTAATACACATTTGAGGGCTACGAATGATCTAACTTTTATTTATGAAATCTTCTACAAATTGATCATTATCTGGAAATTAGCGCGAAAAATTCGACAAACTTGTGAACGGCCGGTCAGCCTGGTCGAAACATGTAGTTTTTAATGTGTTAAAGGGTTTTTTATCTATTAATTTGTATGTTGGCCTCTTTTTATTTAGTATACTTAATTAACATACGTTAAATTTGTTCTTCTGTCCTATTTCTAATAATATTTCCTTGTCTTAAATAATGGGAATTAATCCCTTTTCGCTAATCCATTTGCTTGGCCAGCGGCTACTCAGAAAAAATAAATATTATTTTCGTATTTTTGTTATTCAGAAATCTATATTTTTACTTATGTTTGAACAAAACCGTGCCCTTATTAGCCTAACTGAAGCTAAACGATTGAGGACAAAATGGTAGTTTGTTTGTTTCTTTATTCTGCAATATTAATATTCTAAAGAATATCGAAATTACATTCTTTATTGTTTCATTTAGCTTTTGATTTTGATTTTTAGTAGGTCCAAGTTTAGACCGTCACTACAACACTAAATCCGAGAGAGTTTAAAGAACTTTTAAAATCAGCAATTTCATTTAAATCTTAAGGCCTCCATTTTATTTGCTCACCAATCAATGCTCGTGCAGGTTCTACTTGAATAATGTGTGGATCGGTCAGAGTGTCCCATTCAACATAAACATTAGACAAACTTCTGTTTTCCATCTGCAAGAGTAAACAGTCACTATTATTTCTAATCAGCAAACAAAAAGTTACATCCAATATGTTGTAAATTTAAGATATTGTATATGGTTTCAATAAGAACTACTATTTTCAATAATTACTTAAAATTGAGAAAAATGTTAATACTTAATAGTTTCGTGACAAATATCTAAGTTTAAAGGTATTTCACTAATTTAGTAAATAAATTTGGAGTCTATAAATATTAACATCTCTCTTTTATTTAATTTATTAAATATAGGGGAGCATGAGGCACAGTGTAACAAAAAGTTTAATTTTAGCATATTTGCCAGGTTTAAGTAACAAATGAAATGTTTTTTTGTTTATTTTAAAAAATATTCATTTGATTACGCAGCACCGTGCAATACAACCGTCCTTTTCACGAACCAAGATCACACTGCAACTTCATCACGTCGCCCTCCCGGCATTAAAAATAGTGTACAGTGCCGCCACCTTTCCGTATACTTTATTACCGACCACACAACAGTTCTTTTTTTTTTTTTCTTCACGTATTCTGCCTATTCAGAACTACTGTATATTTATGAAAAGATGTCCATTCTACCCAAAACAGATTGTCACGTCCCAATAACATTCAATAGGAGGACAGAATTTTTTTTAAATTTAATTTTTCGAACAAAATTATATAAATTTGAGCTTATATAAGCTTATCTAAAAAAGGCAGAAAAGAAATAATCAACAAGAAACAGTTAGTTTGTTTTGTAATTTCGAGGTGTTAGATGCCAGTTTAAGGGGTTTCTTCTATTTTACTGTGCAATTCAAATTAGAGCATTGATGTTTGTTATTGGAGATCACATGATTAAAATTTAATTTGTTATCTAACACTGCATGAAATGAGATTACTCAATTACCTGGAATTCCTTCCGAATGGTTATTCCCACTTCAATCTGACCTGGAACGGAGAAAACAGGAGGACGTACAACGACATCGTACGGTTCACAGCTACCTTGTAAATCGATCTCTAATAATCTAGCACAAACCATTGTTTTGTTATCTTCTACTCGAGTGTTCACAATTCTGTTTTCCTGTCCTTGGATGGATTCAATAGGAAGATCCTCCACAATTAGTTGTAGGACGTTTTGGAGCAAACCAACCTGAAAAGTACAATAAAAAACACAAAGTAAATAAATAAAAACAACAACAAAGTTAGGGGTAAAAACAAGCGATATGAGAAGTCGCCTTATCGTAATAGTAAACATAACATTTGCAATAGATAAAAAAATTCAGTTTGGCATATGTGAGTGTATTTTTCTTGATTTGAATTGAGTTTCTAGGATAGCTGTTTCGAGCTCTTTGAAGCCTCTCAGTTAAGCTTACTCAATTTTTGCAGCTGAGCAAATAGAACTGCTAAAAATTGTTTGCAATAACTTTGATTTGATTTTAAACAAACTTGAATTTTCTTTGAAATTTCTGTAAAAAATTAAAGAACGAAGAATTAATTTCAAAAATAGTAAATCTTCCATGAAAGTACGGAACACAGTTCAATATAAATATGCAGGAGCCAAGACTACTGTAAGAAAAGAAATGTTAAGCACATAATGGGAATAAACTATTAAAACATAAAAAAATAGTAGTAGAAAAAAATAGTAAATTGTAATTAGTAGTTAAAAATGGTAATTAAATCAATAAAGTTGGTAGTTCACCTAATAATTATTTCTTTTTTTGTTTAAATACTTTCATAAAACAAAAATTGTTATATAATATGTGCAAATACTTAATACATTGCAATACTTAACAGAAACACGTAACGAATCCTTTTTTTTTTTCCTTTGCCAGATCTACTTAAAAATTAATGTATTAAAATAATAAATATATCTCGGTGCCACTATAGCGTACGGTCTACCGCAATCAAGGATGTGATATTTTCGTTATGATATAACAAAATGTTTTATACAATACGTGCAAATGCTTAACACATTGCAGTGTTTGGACACACATCTTTAATACTTTTACGTTTTTTAATGGAAAAAAAAGTTATTCAATAATTAGATAAAAACATTTATCTTTTAATAGTTTTTAATAGTTTAATACTAGGTCCTTTTCTGCCAAAGTATTTTTTTTTCTTGACCGGCAAGCGTTTAATCGTAGGAGTGAGACGTTGTTATTAAACAATTATATATTTTTTGTTTTTCATTAAAAATAAAAAGGGCAAAACTATAATTATGTGCGCGTCAGTACTATACAAAAGATTCATTAATTAGAAAAATATTTAACGTATCTGATAATACGAAACACGAAAACAAATGCACTATGTGTGAATTTTATTGACTGAAATGGACCTCGGGCATTTTTGCTTTGTCTTTGACTCAACCTGTTCAGCCTTCATAATGATCATTGTTGCCTTCATAATGATCATTGTTATTTCTGGTTGTTGTCAAATGATGTTTGTTTTAATGAATAACACTGAAGTACAAAGCTTCTTCTCAAAACCCTTTCATTTAATGAGTTTTGTGTGGGTGTGTTTATTTTGGAGTAAAGTATATTTAATTTATCGAGGAAGGTTTAATCTGCTTTATTGAAATTTACCTTTGTAGAAGCCAAAGTCACGATAAACTCAGTAGCTAAATATGGCTTCATAACTCCGGATAGAATGCTGACCACGAAAGGGGACATAACTGCCACAGAATTTATTGGATCGGTTTCATTCAGACGAGGTTTAATTATTTCCCAATGGTAGATCATCGGTACGGAGCTGAAAGAATTTAAAAACAGATGATAGACAAATGCTTTAGAGATACACATACTCGAAAATCGGAAAATTAATAAGAGAACTTAGGAAATCATAAACGTCGGTTTGTAGATTATCAAAAATTGATAAAAAATAAACATTTCAAGGAAGGGTGGAGAAGAGAAGAAGCTAACCGTCTGCGAATCAGCAAGTTTTGACTAATCAGCACATTCGCTATAGAACAATTAAAAGAAGAAATTTTGTTGAAAAACAGTTTCATTGAATTGAACTGCAGTTAACTTACCAGCGATTTTCTATTACAAAGCTTTCACTACTACTCTCGAAAGGGTAAGTTGTTGGGAAGTACAGGATGTAGTCAGCATATAAGTCATACATTCCTTCCAGGAACGGATAACCCCAGGGACCAAAACATACCAGGTTCTTCTTAGGAAATGATAGCCCTTTACCTATAATCAAAAGATAAATTTCATTTTTGTTAATTGAAAATTTATGTATGTGAAAAATCAAATATAATTCGATGGTAAATATCATCCGGATACAGACAGTCAAGGGAGCCGTATTTACCTATTAACTTGTGATAAGATACTTCAAAATTATCGCCCAGAATGGTAAACACCCTATGGCAGTCAGAGCAGTGTTTTGGAGAAAACGTGATCCGTAAAGTTAATTCCTCGTCAGAATTCAATTGAATATAAGTTGGATATATCGAAAACTCTTCAGTTTTTTCCCATTCTTCGTCGTAGGTTTTCTGAAATATAAATTACAGTTTCTGAGTACTTTTCGTATAAATTACTTTACTTATTATTTACTTATATTATTATATACTTTTCGTATAAATTATACGAGATCGATTACAACCAGATCTGGACTGGAATTGAAACTATGAGATTAGCAGAGTGATATATTGTTAAATATATTGTATCAAGATATGGTTCTATCGGTTTTTGCGCTTTTTGTTAGATGGCCAGTTTGGACCTCATTGTTAGTACAAAAGTTGAAATCAGTTTGTGAAAATATTCTTTCTCATAAAGGATTTATTCAATTACAAAAAGCAAATAAAAATGCTAGGATTTGTATTTATGAGTTTAAAAATGATAATGTTTCGGGCGACATGTCTGTGGAATTTCGCCGCCATTATACTATATTTAAGAAATCTTTAAATTAAATAGATATCTCAAAACAGTTTAGTCTATTTGTATCTAACTGTTAGGCAAGTGATATTCAAGACCGGCCTTCTCCAAGACGGGGCCCGGGACTCTAGCATTTTCACTAACAATTCATAAACAACTGACCAGCCTTCTCCATAAGAAAGGCCCGAGCGCAATGATTTGGACCCTAAAAACCTTATAATAATAATAAAGAACATAAATAAAATAAACAAAAAAATTGTTTTCGCCGGTTCAGCTTCGTCCAATAATTTGTTAAGAGCCATGATATATAAACGCCAATATTAAATAAAACTTTAATCATAATTTTGTTACAATTGTAATATGCTTATTTTTTGTCATATATTGCTTGTTAATATGTCAATATCATAAATACTCGCACATATAACACATTGTAATTATAAATAATAAATAAGTCATGTCCAATAATTAATGTTTACTTGACATTTTTATATATGTGACTTTTTTATTGCCATATCGTTAATAAGACTAGAAAAATCACAATCTTTAACAATATCTTTCTCGATACTTAATATAGCAAGTGCGTTTAATCGTTCTGCAAACAGAATGGAGGTAATTTTTAATGAGTTTTAATTTCCTAAAAGAACGTTCTGCACCAAATCTATATACAGTATATATCTCGATATATCTGTAAATCTTTCATCCAGACTAAAACGGAAGAGCAGCGAAGGCCATGACGAATATCTTTAACTTAATTTTATTTTTTTTAATTTAGTGAGATTTTGCAGGACCCCCCCCTCCCTCTTTTGACCTCAAATAATTTGAGGACGACCCCTAAGATCTACGAAAATTAAGTAAATTGTTACGGCTGTTATGTCTTTCCATAAACAAACAAATAATGAACAATTCCCCTTTAATTTCGGGAGAGAAAACGAAACATTTAACGAATATAACACTGAAAATGTTAAATGCAAAAAAAAGAATCCAATTGTGGCTAAACACGCAAACACTGAACTTATGTGTTAATACAGCAAACCTCACTGTATTAATAAAAGATTTACAATGTCATATGGAAAAATCCTTCAGCGAAATTAATATAAGCATTTCTTTTCCTATATGCTCTCAATACACTGCACAGAATCTTTTAGCAATTCTTTTAGCTAGCCCTCTATTTGACTGTCAAGTAATAAAAGGCATATAAGACCTAATTCATTTAAGCCTAAGGCCTAAATCATTTTATTTTGTCCTTCTGTATAACCAGGGCAACCAAGCTGTGACGAAAAAAGAAAATCAGATTTCTAAATTTCATTTGCCATCAAGAAATATCAGATGGAAGATTGCTTTGATAATTCTTTAGGATCAAATTCCATTTCTAATTTCCGATCTGATATTTCAGAATTCCCATTAGAGACAGAATGTAAATGGAAGAGGTCGTTCTGCTTTTAATTTTTAAAAGATTGGCGATTAGCTGCGGAATAAAAAAGCACTTTCTTAAAGTAATAATCACTTACTCTGTCTTCGATAAATGTAATATTTTATTTTTTAAACTGAAAATAAGTCAAAGTTGAACTGAAATTGTATTTCTGCTGATTTACAAATTTAAGCTGGCGAATCAACGTACGGGCTCTTTGCAAATGTTTGATTTGTTGACAATTAAATCCATTTTTCATTAATCCTATTGAATTGCTTGAATCAAGGAACAGTGTTGCTCTAACTTATAAGCTGATCATTGTGATTCATAAACTCTAGATGAAAGAGCGCAATTTTGCAATTTCTTATAATGTTAGCATTGTTTAAAAACTTACAGCGCTTCGATTAACGAGTCTTAAAATCTATCCATCAATCAATGATGGTTTAAGCTGCTACAGGATCAGAGGGAACACAGGACTCTCTTAAATAATATCTGACTGAAGATGAAGACAAAATTGTCTTATTGATGTATTTTATTTTGTTAGTTGGTAATTGCAGAGAAAAATACTAGTTCTATTATCATTATTGTTTTATATATATATCACAAGAGACAACAAACAATCTGCAAAATCATCTTTGATTTTCAATTTCTCCCACAAATGCTGCTTGTGTTATTGAAATGTTTTTGCAGGAGCCGTACGATCACATAAATTTGAAACCTACTGTTAATCCCGATGATGCAATTATATTATAAATATAATGTTGCAAAATTATTTCAATTGCACGTTCAGTAATTATTCTTATTGTCAAATAACAAAGTTGATTTCAAAAGAGTGTTTTGTTTCTTCGCCACTTTCCCATCTTCATTTGCCATAACTCTTAGATTTTGCTCTATATATCTTTCATTCCTTTGTATTTTTGACTGTTTTAATCTCCCAAAATAGCAAAAATCCTCTCTATATATCAATCAATAATTACTGTGTAAACTTCTTCGTTAATTGTGTAAATACAAGTCTGAGCATGACTGTAGGGCAAGCGTCACGTCTGATGAAAAATATACAGTGATTCCTTGGTTTTCGTCGATAATCCGTCTGAAAACAATCGGCGAAATCCGAAACCGACGAAAACCGAGGCAATTATTTCCATAAGAATCAATGTAAATCCAATTAATTCGTCCTAGACACTCCAAAATACATACCAAAAACACATTTTATAGAGAATAAATATAGTGTTTAATGCTAAAACAATAAGAAATTAATAAAAAAGGAATATAAAAGACTAATGTAAAGAATAAATGAACATGTAACATGGCATTTACATTTTTATACTTTTATGAAGACTCTTCTTGGCGTAGGGAAAGCGGCAAGGAGGGGAGAGAGAGGTGCAGATATTATTGTTTGGAAGATATCAAGGCACTATCTGGGATCTTTATCTTAAGTCATTTGTGTGATTTTCTCTTATGTGCGTTATGTACATTTTGAAACTGAAAAACGCAAAATAAACGCATTACACCTAATACTGTATATGCTGTAATTACTTACATGTAATTGTAGTATTAGCACTCGCAATCAATAAAAAAAATCACAAAAACATTGGAAAGCAATGGAATTGTTTGGCTAGACACCTGGGATGATCCTCACACAAAGAGAAACAATGCCACACAGAGCAGGAGAACGCATAAGTCGCCCTTTGTTTTTGAGGAAATCCGAGGCAAACCGACGAAAACCGAAACCGACGTTAACCGAAGTCAACGATTACCGAGGTATTACTGTATTAGTATTCTTCAATCTTTTGCACAAGTCTTCAGTCATGAGGAATGACTACGCAATAAAATCAATTGTCGTTTTTTTTTTTTAATTTTACATTCCCCTAAAAGTTTCTAGTAAGATCTGATACAGGAAAACAACTTGAGTGAAAGATGATTATTGACAGAATGTCTTACCAAGAGATAAGTCTTCATTAATGCTGGGCTTTTCTTAATTCTTTTACCGGGAATGAAGTAGAAGTCTCCTTTCCCTCCTGAGTTGTGGATGGTGTACTCCATTCTATTTTGATTTCCTATAAAGCATTCGCCACAGTTTATTGTCCGTGGCACTGAGAAAAAATGTATATAATAATTACTTTAATATTGTAGCTGTTCACAGAAATTAAACAGGTAATTATCCAATTGGAGTACGCAAAAATAACTTACAAGTACCTTTAAGAATATAGCATTAAATAATAAAAGGAAAAAACAAATTAAATGTCCAAATAAGTGTCAGATCATGTTCTCTTTCTTACTGTTATAAGAATAGATATAGGAGTTTCGTTAGCAAGATATAATCATTCGCTGATGAATTCGCTCCATAATTTAATTACACTTTGTGTATTCCACATGTAAGACAGAAGATAATATATCACTGCCACTGTTCGTAGGCGTTTTCTGTATAAACACTGTATAAGCAAGATACGATTTCTTACGGACCTTAATTTACATTTACTCGAGCTACATAAATCACATTGGACAAGTAGCTGCCTTATTAGTCTAACAGGAAAGAATGAAGACTTACATGTTATAAGACATTGCACTAAGTTAATGTTCAGTTTTTACATTTTTGGCGATCATCAAATAGAATAGACTATTCCTGAAGCTCCCAGACCCTTAGGCAGATCAGTGATATCAATCATGACATGAGAAGTAGCGCCTTCTCAAATTCAACGAGAATTACAAAATTCACAATAAAAGTGATTTTAAAATCATTCCTTACTCGTTTTTTAGTAAATCCTCAAAGGAATTGACTGCTAATGAAATTTTCACAAATAAAACTTATAAAAATTTGGGTTCATAAGTGTTTTTTTTATTAGAACTACTTCACGTTTCTTGTGAACATAACATTTTGTTATAATGATATTCGCTTAACTAAATGCAGTTACTTACTTTAAGATTCAAGAATGATTCAATCCTTTTGAAAGTGATTTTAATTATTTTTTAAAAATTTCAGCTGGTCATTTATCCCACTATAAAATATAAAAATATTCTTTCTCTAATTGAAATTAAAATGATATCAGATTACACCGGCCTGCGAAAAAAAAAAAAATTTCTCCGGCAAAAGGTT
>JAFIDM010014012.1:22198872-22209572 GCA_023159025.1 Thereuonema tuberculata
CCAAGATTGAGGGTTTTTAGAGTTGGGGCTTGTAGATTTAGGGCTTGTAGAGTCCCTAAAGCTACTAATACTTTGATACACAAATGACTGATTATTTTTATTTTTATTTGGAGTTTTCGAGAACAGAAGCATCATTAGTAAATGTTATACTTTTTTTAGTGCTTTGATGCTATTTTTCGGGAACTTGTCATTAATTATTTAATTACAATGAAAGTTATTTGTTGAAAAATGAAATTGGCCTACTGATGAGGCGAATAGCCCTAACCTTATTATATAATCATCTTACTTTAATAAAACTTAAACTGGCATTCATTGAGACAATGGCGGACCAGTTCAAAATGAACTAATGTGTTGTTATAATAAAACAAACTAGAGCATAGACTAGGCAGATACCAAATAAAGAGAGAGCAGTTCTACACAGTTAGATTACAAAAGATCGTATTTGTTTCTTCATAATTGCTTTAGAGGCTTTTAAAATAACAACAGCTGTTGAAATGCTGTTGAAATACAGGGTGTTTCGGAAATAGTAAACAAAGTGAAAAGATAAAGATACGGGTTCCAAAGGTCATTCTGAGTCGAAAATGTTCTATGACATTTTTTTGTACGGGCCGTAGTTTTAGAATTAGGAAATGAATACTTTGAGAATGGTCCCTAATCAAAGAAAGCTTAGTTCACATTAGGAAGTGTAAGTAAATAAGGCATTTTCTTTAATTATCATATCTGCTTTTCAGTCTTGATATTTATTATCAGGATTGCTTTTTGTAATAAACCTTTACTTTATTTACTTACATTTCTAATGTGAACTAAGCTTTCTTTGATTAGGGACCATTTCCAAAGCATTCATTCCCTAACTCTAAAACTACGGCCCGTACAACAAAATATCATAGAACATTTTCGACTCAAAATGAACTTTGGAACCCATATCTCTTCGCTTTGTCTACCATTTCCGAAACACCCTGTATACATTAAAAATTGACGGGTATTGTCAGTTGAATGATGAATAATTGTTCCATTAGGGTATGATCCTACTTTTTTTTCTAACATTTCAATTTAATGTAGAAACAAAAGAAAGAGCAGTTGGTGGATTTGTACTTCACCACACAGCCCCTTTCACATTGAGATTATGTCAAATAACTTTGGCTTTTATTCCAACTTTTTTTTCTGATTTCTCTTAATCGAACATTTTGCAGCAAAACGAATTAGAGAGTAAAAGAAGCATATAGACTTATAGAGAATAACCAAAGGATTGAATCAGATCAACAATCTTCCTTCAATTGTACAAGAAGCGACTAGAGCGGCACAATTGATTCATTTTTATCGTGTGATGGTTCGAGTTTTTTATGTTATCTGTCGCAACGGCTTGATGGTGTTCCAAATTTTCTCACTGAAGCCTTCTGCAGTGGTGATAGTCAAAATTATACCGCATCCTTCCACTTTGCATTTTAATTTGTTTCTGTAAATAAAAACGTTTAAGGGGGCGGTTAGAACAACTGCTCATGTGTATTGCCTAAATATCAGACATGTTCGGCGTTGCACTCAGATAATAACAAAAGTAATCGAAAAGGTAAAGTTCAGTGAAATATCCGCTGCGAAAATCTTGCTTTTCGGTGACTTCTCAAAACTCACAGACGAGCAATGACCTTTTATACTAGAATGATAATTTGTAAGACATCTAGCAGTCAATATTACCATGCAGAGTGTATTCAAGGAAAAAAAAAATATTTTTTATTTAGCTAGTAATTCAAAGAAATTGAGTCCCTATTTTTTTATTATTATTATGAAAATGTTTTTATTAGCTCGCTTTCTTGTCTGTTTGTTCGGTACAAATTTTGTAATTTATTTTAAACTAACTTCCAGATCAGCTAGAGACTTGAAACATAGCTGAGAACTGGATGACAATACAATATTAACTCGTTTTCGTAACATTAACATTGTCTGTTCATTAGGAAACCCTAATTCTTCGTCGCATATATCTAAGGCGCTGCTTTGCGGACGCGCGCTGTCTGTGTTTTTGAAAATGGCCGCATGGCGCTGCGCTGCCACCCAACGCAAGCGACGCCTACAGAAGGAGAAGCTTCAACAGGAATCGGAAGCAAGTAAGTCTGCAAGATTAGCCAAACGACGTAAGCGAGCTGAAGAAGTTCCCGAAAAGCATCGCAATGTCGAACGTGCAAATGCCAAGGAACGAATGGCTCAAGCAAGAGCAAATGAAACAGCCGATGAACATCTCTCGCCTTGCTATTGACGCACGTCGTCATGCTCAAACAGGAGCGATTGGACTACCGAAGCGCATATCTCTCGACTAAAAGCAGATAAAAACGACAAGAGAACAGAAACTGAAATAAACCTGAAATTTACCACACATCTCTGTTATAATCTCATCAAAATGTTTAAATTCGATTGAAAAATTTCATACACACAAGATATACACACAACACTAAAAATCATAAAATAATTATTAAAAAAATATATATATTTTAATATATCACGTTTTTAAAACGGTCTAAAAAGTATAAAATAATTTTTCCTAGCCCCATACAGACAGAACTGAAACTTTATGATTGTAAATTTTTAATAGCTTTGAAAATACTTGTAAGATTTAAAACGAAAAACGTGGGGTGCAAGATAATATACACTCCATCCATACCATCTGAATTATCTATTGTATGCGCCCCACGTTTTTCGTTTTAAATCTTAGTAGTATTTTCATAGTTATTAAAAATTTACAATCACAAAGTTTCATGACTATCTGTATGGGGCTAGGAAAAATTATTTTATACTTTTTAGTCTGTTTTAAAAACGTGGTACATTAAATTTTTTTAAAAATAATTAGTTTGTAATATTAATTTCTTGATTTATTAATCTGTATCACTAAAATCTTTTATTTCTCTGTCTGTCCGGCTCAATTGTTAATTATTAGTTTCTCTTGCTGAGAAAATCGAATTATTATATTTTCTTTTTTTTTTTTTTTTCGCCTTGCATGGGATTCGAACCTTGCAGTCAGAATCGCTAACCATTGGACTACTACTGGTCTCCCTACTTTTATTCTATTTGTTCGCGCGCTATCAAATAATGAGTTCATTCAAAAAGGAATAAAATATCACTTTTTGCCATAACCGCTTGGAATCGATTCTTCTTGGATTATCTCATACTTACCACGGGAAGACAGGAGGGTGGCCTAGTTACAAAATTATTTTTATGTCCTTGGTTAAATGACAGAAATCCAAACCACATAGTGAAAATAAATGAAAATTTATCATCTACGATTTTTAAATTAAAAATGATTCCTCTCAAATTTGATATCTGTGTCTCTATTATAGCTGATAATTGTCTGCCCTTATATTAGCTAAAATTGTTGTATTTATATTTTATCATTGCTTTCAATATTTAAAAATTTCAAGTAATGCAATGAAAAGCTTTAGTGTATTATCATTATTTTGTTCTCAAATTCCTCTTTTAATAATGATTTTTAATTATTTTATCACTTCATGATCAGTGCAAGTATAAAGCTTACTTCATGTACTTTCCACAATTAACCTCCTTGCTCATTATTGTTAACTGGAAAATACGTTTTGACATATTTTCATAATAAACTCCTAAAAACTCGTATTGTGGCTGGATTATAAGCAATTGTATAGAAAAGAAAAGATCATATATTAATATTTAACTGCTTTAAATTGTTGATGATATATAATTGCAATAGGATATGTCATTTTGTTTTTGCTTTATTCTTGGCTCTTTGTTAGTTACTCTATTTAAAGCACTTGAAAGCAGACACTCTATTGATTAAATTCAGTTATATAAAGGAGAATGTCATTATGAATACACGTTTGGCATTCCCTCATTACTTTTATCAAATGACCTTCGAAAAAGAGAAGTTGGTGAGAGGGGCAGTCACCAGACCCAGGCGATCACCTGTTAGCCTTCGTACTCTCATTGTTTGTTTACGATTTCTGCAAGAGGACTCCATCTTAAGGTCCGCTGTGATTGGCACAGTTCATGCAGTGCAACTGAAATAGTACCTTCGATGATAGTGCAACTCTACATTAAAACAACCAGAATTCGCAGTTCAGAACGCAGTTTATTTAGTGTAGAATCGTTTTCCGTGAACTTTTTATCAAGAAAATAAACATATTGAGCAGTGAAAATGAATGTGGCACCTCCAAAATTTAAAAACAACACAATAAATACGTAATAAAAATAAAAATGGAAAATTCTTGACTGTCACTCTACCGGCCTCAAATTAATCTCCTGCAAGAATAAAAATCAACACAATTTGCCTAAAAAGTATTTAAACAACAATGGTTGAGACCAAGTCTTTACTAGATGATATCCCAAAACGGCTGTTTAAATATTATTTTTTTAGTGGTTTTATTTGCCTTCAAGGTAGGCAACTCTGTAATTTTCTATAGTAATTTTTCTTTTCTAGTATTGCATTATCACAATGGAGAAATAAAATAAAGAACTTCAAGTTTTACATAAAATCAGTAGCATTTGCAAAAAATGGAGAATAATTTAAACTTTTTTGGAAAAAAGTAACTTATTGCTTCTTAAATAACTTGCTTTTTGCAGAACAATACATACAGGGTGATTCAATAAAGTATCCCTATGCAGAGCACACTGGAGGGAGCGAAACAACGTCAGACTTGAACTATAATTTCAGATTATGGGGAATTGTGATAAAATTGTAGTAAAAGAAATACTTACCAGTTAATTTTTCCTAGCAAATAATATTTATTTGGTAAAATATCAAAAGGAAAAGAAAAGAAATAATAGAAATAATAATTTACGAAAAAGAGAATATACTAATAACAATATAACATGAAGTATTATTATTATTAACAACAAGATGTCAATAACGAGATGTAATGTATATTTTGTTGTTAATAACATTTAATTTATTTGTAAGGAAATAATTAAGAGCAAATTCGGTCAAAGTGTTGTTACAGGTTCCATTCTTCAGAATATAGTTTTTCCGCCATGAGAGATCTGATGTGTTTTGATCTTTATATCTATTTCTCCTTAAAGTTCAATAATAGAAGGGATGAGAAGTTAATTCATCAAGTGTGAATGACCATATTTCAACTCGATAAAATGTTCTGTAGGTTCAAGTTGAAGACACTTAAAAATAAGAAGGGAAATAAGTAATGTATATTTGAATTATCTTACAGAATGTTCGACAGTTGTAAGTAAAGTTCCAATTTAATTCTGAAAGCAGAATTGCGTTATAAGTATTGAAGAATTAGCTGCTTCTTGGATTATTACAGATTAAAGATTTTAAAGTAAAATCAACGTTTTGCAACAAGTAATATAGGCCGCCAATACGTTCGAGAATAACTTTTAGGCATAGGATTAATGCAAAGAAAGGATTCAAGTGCAATAAAGAATGCATTCCATACTAACATTAAATAACAGATGAACTTTTTATTGAAACAACTGTAGCTGTATATAATGTAAATATTATGAAGAACATCTGAAGATATTTTTTAAGAAGATCAAATGTAATATTAAGAAAATTTAATTAATTGCATTACAGCAATCAATTACTTTAAATTACTATTTTAAATTTACTCAAGTCTGAGAGTCTATTAATAGTTTATTTAAAGCACTCACCATAAGTTTAATTTTTACGAAAGCGTACTGCTAATATACAAGGCCTATATTATTGAAGTTAAATAAGTAAGATTTGGAAAATGGATTCATTAATCACCAGGTTTAATTATCAGCCAAAGTCAAATCAGAACTTAAGCTTCAATTAATTATAGCCAAACATTGATTCAATTTTATTTCAGGAAAAGATTTCTTCAATAAAAAGAAAATAGTTCAAAAAATGATCGACAGGGAAAAATATGGCGCTGCCTGAGAGAACAAACTTTTTAAAATAAGCATACAAATTTTTACAGTAGTATGAACTATTGGGTGTGCGAATGGGAAAGGAATCATAAACAACGGCATACCAAGTGTTACCGAGTGATTTTTATTCCTTCCTTCCATACATTACATAAGAGTGGTTAATAGCAGCGAGAGCTGACTGAGGCAGCAGGGAGATGTCAAGGATAGTCAGAGGCAGTGTTCAATGGTTTGGCCATTCTGCACGACCAAAAGTTGTACCAAGTGATAGCATGTTCGCATACAAAAATAAATTTCTGAAAAATTAACCCTTCTCTAATTTTGCTAGGAATAGAACGTCTATATTCTTATATATTGTGAAAGTTCACAGCCGTCGTTTACCTTTTGAAGGCAATCTGACATCAGTGGCCAGTATCACTTTTTATGCTTCTTGAGCTGTATGAAAAGCATAGAACCCAAAGGATATCTGGCACATTCTTATCATAATAAGTTGATTTTTCTTTTAGATGAGTTGCATTATAACTTGCAAACCACCACTGGCTGTAATGTATAGTTTGGCATAGAGTTAAACAAAATTATTATTTTGTTCTGTGATTTTACCAACAGTTCTGCGTTCTGCAAGATCCCTGATATCCAATGACGGTTACAATTAACGTTCCAAAATGCCCTACACATACTTGATAGAAGATGGATCTGGTGACCTGGCTGGGCAAGTAAGGATTTCAACTTTTCTGCTGGAAAACGGCCACTTGTACACGTGGCTAGAAATATGCCTGATCTCAGAATCTTCTGAATATATCACTGTAGTCCTCCAAACTAAAGTTGACCGCCCTGTTTTTGTGAGATCTGCGCATGTAGAATCCATTAGTCTGGTCAGGCATTTCCGTCTGATCTTCTGATAGGAATCGCCATTGTGCTAATCGCTGGTTAGTTAACAAAAGAAAATTTTATTTATGAATTTATTTTGAAGCCAGTTTGCTATGAGTGATGAGCAAATAGTTCGACCAAGCCTATTAAATAAATAAATAAAAAGAAATTGTTGCTGGCGATAATCCCTTAGTTCTATTCAAACCATTGAATAAGAAAAAAAAAAACCTGAAATCTAACTTTATAAATGAAATTTTAAAAATAAACAAGTGTTTTTCTGCTTTAGAACTTCCTCGATAATTAAACTTTACGAAAAGTTAAAGAATTTCTCAGTGAGAATACATGCAGCCGTCCATTTTTCTAGGAAAACATAATTGATCAGCTACCGGAATGGCTGCTCAGTTCAAGTTTCCGGCGGCAAACTTTAGTTTGGAGGAATATATGCTATTACCTTTCCTGTTGTCAATACTAATTGATGCCGACTATCATAGAAAACGGCTCCGCACATCATAACACACTCAGTGATAGCAGTATACAATTCCAAACTGAGTCCAGATGTAAAGTCTAACCAGTCCTCCTCCATATTCATGCGGGTGGCCATTCGTTCCAAGACAGAAGCGCGATTCGTCATTAAAAACGATGAAATTCTATGAAATGGGAATGTTAACTGCAGATAGTCTTAAGAGGGTAACAAGAGTGGAGTTCTGCCTCTGCATTTCTTCTAGGAATGGGTAAGCGATAATGCAGGATGATGACTAAAGTGACTACATTCCATTGCATACTAGATAAAGCAGCTTTGAGAAAGTTTGAACTTGTTTATCGATAACACTATCCACTAAACTACTTTTATGTGCCTGAACTGACTACAGCTTCTACATACCCATTGCTGTCAATTGCCTCATCTCTAAAGCTTCGAGAGCATTGTGTGACAAAGCATACTTGTTGCACAATTTTTAACACGTTGATTCGCAATTGGGGCCGGCATACTTTACGAAAATGCCTTTTTCTGCCCAATAATCACTTGTCGAGCGTGCTTTTGCCATTTATCCATCACTGGCGACAACCAATTTTAGTCAAAAATTGAAACACATCAATCGTGCTTTTTCTACAAATTCAAATCATGGTGCCCTTTGTCTTCAATTCAGCTGAACTGAGGATAGTTATAAAATTATTTTCTCAATAAGGATTTTTAATCTTTCGAAAAGAAGTAATACGTAATGTTAAGTATATTAATTTATGAGTATTTTAAAAAAAAGATTTTCAAGATTTCACAGCAATAAACGATTAATTGCTAGTAAAAAATAAAAAATAATGTTACAAACAAGTAAAATCGAAATTCCTTAGGGCGAATTTCGTAAATTTCTGTTAAATTTCTTAACGTTAATTCTGTCTTGCAACAGCTTTAATAATTATAAAATTCAAAAATCTTTTCAGTGGTTCATTTACAGAGACAATTATGAACCAGCAAAGTTCCACTACCATTCAAAATCTTTCTTCTAAATGTTTCTCGCGTATTTTGATGTAAAAACATTAATATATTTCAGGGAAAGCATTGTTTCCTTTTAAATGCGAATGTTACTGAAAAATTAATAATGATTTTCAGTACAGTCAAATTGAGAAATGTCGACGGAACAAAAGCAGTGAAATATGAATGACATTACCTGTGACGCGTTTTATTACTTCATTCCAATTGGTTGGAGTCGCTACCAACATGTTGGAAGAAAAGGATTCCTGTTGTGCAATGTTCGCTGCGTTAATGTTGGCCAATTAAAATTGCGTACAGCGCTTCGGAAGCAACTCAACGATAAAAATTTGATGGTGTTCTCCAAGCTTAAGATTATTGCCAAGACCAATCTGCTTCCCGTAAACCAATGATGCTCCCGTAAACCAATTCTCTCAAATTCGCGCAGCTGTTCCTAAGATCATCGGTTAAAACACAGGCGTTATTAACTGCAATTGAAGTAAACACAACAGATAAAGCAGCCACTATCTTCAAAACAAGAATTAGGTAGTCATTTAATTGGATCATATATGTTACATCCAACACTTTCTATAGTTCACACATTTCTTTATTCAAGAAATGCAAATGCAAATTTAACAGTTATTTTGTCAAATTTGGAGTCTGCTTCTCTTATAACGCTGAAACTTTAGTGGTAGGTTTAGGGTATGTAATTTCCGCTTCCTATTGGTTTTGGCAGTGATTAGATTCAAAGTTTTTTTTTTTTTTTACAAATGTCCGGGCTCTTAGATTAATCATCTTTCTTTAGGCCAACAACAAGGGGCGAGATACGATGCCTTTAACCGATGAATCGTTGCCCAGGGTACGCCAAGGGAGGCAGCATCAAATGATACCCGCAGGAACGGACAGAAGGAGAAACAGAAGAAGAAAGAAAAATCCATGCCACGACCGGGATTCGAACCCGGATACCGGCACAATGGCCGCACGGCCACGCCGGTACGGCTAGATTCAAAGTTAAGGAGCTTAGATAAAGCATTATGTGTTGAAGTTCAAATATTGTGATTATGATAATTCAAAATTGTGTGAAGCTGCAATAATGTTAATACGTTTAATCTATCTGAATGCGATCTGCCGACTAATTTTCATAACAACAAAGAAAAAAGAAACATCCCACATAACTTACATACTTATTTCCTTTCATTCCTTTCCATTAAGTAATTTCCTTTCATTGCGAAACCCCTGTTTCAATTTTTTTTTTCCTTTTTACTTTTAATATAAGTTTTGGGTATGTTTCCGCAGGTAAATATGAAGTAAAGATTGGCCTATTGTAAATTAAAACCAGATTTTGAGGGAAGATGTAATTTTGGGAAAAGTTAAATTTTCACAGTTCATAATGGCTCATAGAAAAGGAAGAGTGATGGTTCCAAATATACGATATCATGAAAAGTATCTCGTCTGTAAGTCGCTATGGGTAGTTGGTATTGTATAGCTGCAAATATAACTGACTTAATAACTTTAACTTGGAGTTGGTATCAAATTTAATGATTGAAAAAGTGTTTTATATCATTTGACATTTGATTTGATTATTCCAGTTGATTTCACCATTTTCAACCCAATATAATATCGCTTTAGTTTCTAAATCCCGAAACGTTTGCGATCCTTTATTTCAAGTGACTTAGAAGTCTTTCTACAAAACGGCTGATTGTGGACGTCTGATTTTTTTTCTCCTCCCTACAAATCCTACGGTTTGCTTAACCTCTCATTAAATGGGACGAATAAATATATCTACCTACTTACCTTCCAACTAAATACCAGACTTAGGTCTCCAACACCTGATTGAACTCAATACGATATTATCAAGCTGTTGATCATACTAATGCAGTCTAAAAGTTTCAGGATTAAACCTTTTCCTCTTTTGAAATTTATCTGTCTATCTCTCTCTCTCTCTCTCTTTCTCTCTCTCTCTCTCTCTATATATATATATATATTTTTTTTTCTATGTATGTAAAAAACAAAAAAAGTATAAAAAAAGTACATAAAAATTAAAAAAACTTAAAAAGAATATATACAATAAAAAGAGCAATTTTCTTTAAATAATGCGCTTTAATACTTCCAAATTTTAGTTTAGTTTCAAAATTTAACACCAGATGCCGCTGATGAAGTGAGTGATTTAGAAAACACATTCACAGAAACGGCTTTCTGAAATTTGTATTGGGATTTTTAAAATTTCAGATAGCTGTCCGGCTTAGCTATATATATGTATATATGTAATTTGCCGGACAGCTTTCTGAAATTTAAAAACCAAATTAATTTCAAAAAGCTGTTTCTGTGTAAGTATTAAGATTCGAATATACATACACGTCATCAGCGGCACCTGGTGTTGAATTTTGAAACTAAGCTAAAAAAATATTTTAGAAATCACATAAAAGCGCTTTATTATAAGAAAATTGAATGAAATATTTGCATCACGAAACTTGAAAAAATGGCGATTCAAGTTTTGTCTATTGGATTTATATATATATAT
>JAFIDM010014012.1:22214572-22224644 GCA_023159025.1 Thereuonema tuberculata
TGTTTTTGTAATTCAGGGGTCATTGATTTGTATGTTTGTCCGTTTTGAATATTATCCCATTTCACTGAGCTTGGTATGCTGGACGGATTGGACTGATGAGAGGCCAATTAGCCTTGAAACAGTACTGTCTCCGATTCCCAGCACATATATTAAAAAACAGCTCAAAAATGAATTTGTGTTTTGTTTAGTTATGTGCGTTCTTAATTTTAGACAAGAAATTTAACATGTATTAGAAACATTTTACAGTAAAAAAAAAACAGATTCTGTACAGCAATATTTGTTTTTTTGACCATTAAGATCGTTGATCACTTCAGATTGTGTACATTGTTGCTATTGTTATTAGACCTTATTACTGTTATTTATTTTTGCGAAATTCAGAACTTGAAAAAAGCAGAACGATGGTTTCTGTAAAATATCGTTTGTAGTTGTATGAAATTTGAAACTAACTTGAAAGAAGAAAATATAATTAACACTTAATATCACCAATTTCGTAATAATAGAGTATTTCATATTTGCTACAATTATAGACAGTCTTTATTTGTGATTTAGCCTAGATTTAAGAATACATTAGAATACAGAATTTTATTAACAATATATTAACAATTTTTATTAACAATAAACGAAGTGATAAATATATTTCTACAACTTTGTTTTTCATTTTCTTGTTTTTTTAAAAGAAATTGTTGCTCTTGCAGATAATTTTTCAAGTGTGCCGCTGTTAATCTTACACAGAAATGGTGTATTTCTGTCTGTATTTCTCTTTAGACATTTTTTTGTTATTAATGAAGGTTTCTTTGATTTTTCTTGTTATTTTCAAAGTCTAAAATTTTAATATTAACGAGAAAGTGCATTAATTTTCTTTCCAAAAAAATAAAAATATATGTAGTATTACATATGTTGTCTTTTAATGTAGCACAATATGAAACATATATTTACAAAATTTCTTAACTTCAAATATCAGTTACCAAAAAATTATTCTTTTCGTAGTGTAAGCTTGGTAAATGAGGAGAGAATTATCACCCTGAAAATTTGCAGCTTATTATTGTAGTTATGTTTTTATAAGGGTAGATTAATAAGCAGAGTATTTAAGTTATAATTTTAGCCAACTATTTCAATTCAATTTTTATATCATTTTAAAGGTTTTGATGTTGAAATGCTTTTGTTTAATTGCTTCTTAAAACATTTGTAATTAACAACAAAGTTATTATATATATTCATTATGAATAAAAATTCCATCTACAAAATCTTTTTCATCATTGTTATATTTCGCAGGTAAAACTTAATCCTGCTTCATCAGTCTTAAAAATACGTAGAATAATTATAACAAACATATAGGAATTATGGCCAAAGTTCATATTTAAATAAATACTACTTCTACTAGCATAACATTAAAAAAATATATTTTTTAATCCAAACGAATTTTCGGAAGCATATTCCTTGCTTTCTTTTTCAAGTTTGTTTGATAACAATATATTCTCAGGTGAACTTATTGTTCATATGTAGCTGATCATTGTTCTCGAACGGGCCACTGTTTTAAAGATGAGGTCAAAATTTTAATGTTAGAAAAGGATTGTAAAACCAGGAAAATATTGGAGAGCTTCATAATAAGAAATACTAAGAACTTAAATTTCAATAAAAGTATTGGCTTAGAAGAAGAGAGTATGTTTGTAAAATTAGCTAATGAAATGGTAAAAAAATGCTTCAAAGGAAACAAAAAATCTGTAATCATTGATGAATTCAATGAATTGTAAATTATCAATTATTGTAATATTAATGTAAGATTGTAGGTGTTATTACAGTATTGTGATTGTTGAGAACTATGTATACGCAATGTAAGTTGACCTGAGAATATATTGTTATCAAACAAACTTGAAAAAGAAAGCAAGGAATATGCTTTCGAAAATTCGTTTGCATTAAGAAATATATTTTTTTAATGTTATGAGAGTAGAAGTAGTATTTATTCAAATTATGATAAGCAGAAGAAGAGATTTAAAGAAGATATAAAGTTCATATTACATGTGAATGGGGATTACATTATTATCAAGAAAGTATAAACACGAAATCAATGTTTATTGACTTGTAAAACCATACTTTATTGACAATAATGTAATCCCCATTCCCATGTAATATGAACCTTTGCCATAATTGCTTATATGTTTGTTATAATTATTCTATGTATTTTTAAGCCTAAAGAAGCAGGATTAAGTTTTACGTGCGAAATACAGCAATGATAAAAACATTTTGTAGTTGGAATTTTTATTCATAACAACAAATTTCAAAAGTCGTACTTCTCCTTAGCTCCTATTACAAACTGAAGTCGTAATATACAACATATTCTAAGAATGATTTAGGAAGAAAATTAAAAAGTTAATATTTTTATTAGAAAAAACTATCTTACAATGAGCATTTCCAATAACAGTCTTCATCATCACAACTATCCAAAATTAAGTGTTTAATCTCGACAATTTATTGTAAAGATTATAGAAAACAAGAAGTCTCTGTGGTTAATATTTAAGGTGACTGAAAATTAAGTAACAATACAATTTTTAATGATGATAAAGATCAAACGTTCAAACTTAAAGTCAGTTTGTTTTTGTTTCCTTTTTTCATCAACCTAGTTTTTGTTAGCTTTTTTTCAATTAGAATGCTTTTTGTTGTAATTACTTCATTCAAAAGTATTGTAAATTATTTCACTTCATTTTGTATCCCTTTTTTAATTACTCCCTCCGTCCAAAAATATGAGTCCCATTTCACACAAAAATTTTTCCGAAAATAAGAGTCCCATTTTAATTTAACACTGTTTTTGGAGACTATGGATCAATGTTAGGGATTGAAGGACATTAAAAACAAAAAAAAAAAAAAAAAACAAAACGAAAGTTTTACTCAGCATTGCAAAAAACCCAAAGTTTTTATTATAAAATCATGTGCCAGCCGTGTCCAGGCCTCAATGAATGTTTTTAAAGCATAACAATTCAAACTGCGCATTTGAATTATTAATAAATAACAATGGGTGCATTGTTATTGCATAAATATATGTTTATCAAAGAAGACTTGATCCGAATTTTCTATTTTTCTACTCCTAATAAATAAAAAAAAAACCCAATTTTTGAAATGAGACTTTTATTTTTGGACGAAGCGAGTAATTGTTTACATCAGTAATAATTAATATTAAAATTACAAAATAATTCTGGATAGCTATTGATATAAACTGTCATTTTTCAATCCGATGAATTGTTTTTTAAGGACTTAGTGAAAAGATTTAAGTCCTTAAAAAAATAATTCATCAGACTGAACACCATATCTAACAAATATATCTGCAACAAGAAATTACAATAGACTTTATAATTGAAAATCTACAATTTCAGAACTAGATTTGAATTCCAAAGCCCATTATTTTCTTTCACAAGTTATTTACTCCTTTCACATCAGTCTCCTCTATGAGTTATTCGTAGCCTTTTTAGCTTAAAAACTGAAGAATATCTTTGCAATGCCACAGTTACTGAATTGGCAATGCAAAGACATTCTACAGTTTCAAAGTAAAGTCTTTTCAGTGTCACTTCAGTAACTTTGTCCCTGTTATAGTCTTCAGAAACGTATCTGTTGAATATAATGTAAATCATTAACGGTTACATTGTAGGCTATATAACTTAAGTATGGTTAATTTACAACTTTACCTTAATAATTTATTTCTTGATAAAAGCTTTCAGTTTATTTTTTATAAAATTAAAAAAAGATTTGACTGTTTTATTAAAAGTTTTTTCTTTGACTGTTTTTTCATTCATAGAAAAACGTAGAATATACTTCCAGATTTGATGTAAATCGTGGTTCGTGGTCAAGTTCTTATTTGGAATATCGAATGATTCTCTGTCATCACTTCTGACATCTTTGTAAGATACTGCTTGATTCCAGAAATTAAATTGGAACTGGTCACTTTTAGTTTCCGTATTGTTTTGGGGCTCTTGAGAAAAGTTTTCACTGTATTGTCTGCGACACTGTAACACTTTATCTCTTAAATTTCCCAAAAATGTCTTTTTCTGTGTAGTTAGAGAGAATTTCGCATATGTTTTGTCGATCGAATCATCATTGTTGTCAAGCGCATTATAGTAACGCCGCAACCACAGGACAATAAAAGGAGAAGGACATGAGTCAGAGTTCTGTAAAAATAAAAAAAAACATTAGTTTTTTAATTTTATACTAAGATTTCTTAAATACGTAAATACCGCTTGCTTACCCAGAATTAAAAGAGGTTTAAAAAATATATTTAAACAGAATGGATAGGTATAAAATCTGTATTTTTTAATATGTTTAAACTCAGCACATTAAGATTAGCAAGTATTTGTTAATTTCTCAAAATAGTAACGTTAAAAAGATCGCTACCATATGTTTTGCTTGTGATTGCCAAGGATTATAAAAGGCTTAAAGAATATCAAGGGAAATTGATTAAAATATATAAAGAATAGATAAATGTCCATCGTACTTATCCACTTTTATGATATTAGGTTGTTTTGACTGTATATTCTTCCACGCCTATTAGAATCTGAAGATTGAAGTTGTATTTTTGATTATCATTTTCTAATGTTTAACTACTGGAATTCTTTTAATTTGTTGTTTCGGAATGGTAGACAAAGCGAATAGATACGGGTTCCAAAGGTCATTTTGAGTCTAAAATGTTCTATGACATTTTGTTGTACTGGCCGTAGTTTTAGAGTTAGGAAATGAATGCTTTGGGAATGGTCCCTAATTAAAGAAAGCTCAGTTCTGGCCCTTTTCAGCAGTTTCTTTAATTATCATAACTGTTTTCAGTCATGACATTTGATATCCGGATTGCTTTTTGTACCTTTATCTTATTTACTTACATTTCCTAATGTGAACTGAATTTTCTTTGATTAGGGACCATTCCCAAAGCATACATTTCCTAACTCTAAAACTACGGGCCTGTACAACAAAATGTCATAGAACATTTTCGACTCAGAATGACCTTTGGAACCCTGTCTCTTCGCTTTGTCTACCATTTCCGAAACACCCTGTATAATATACCATGTCCCATTGAGCATTCACATACTTGTTCTCATTTATTTAATAAGCTATACTCTTTGTGAACATATGTCGATTTCAGTACCAAATACTCGTAAATATAGTTTTACAATATTTCATTTTACGCCAATTTGTTTTTGCTACCAAATCCCAAAAATGCCAAAAGAAAAACTTTAAAGAAACTTGAAAAATAAAAATAAAACATAGACTTCGAGAACAAATTCGAAAACCCTTCCTATTTTTGATGGGATATTTTTAGATTGTAACAGTGTGAGTTAACAGGGATCCTGCTTAGAACTGAAGCACAGGAATCTGTAGAAGCAAACTGCGCCCCTAGTACCAAACTGTTGAGGCATAAAAAAATCAAAGAAAGTATTTCTTCTTAATAAGAGTGTGAGAAAGGATGCTCATAAAAATCATGATCTTCGCGTACCGTAGTCTTCAAACTTATTGTAAATTATTTATGTCACTATGAAACAAGATTGTCGCCATTTATTACCTATTTTTTTTAATTATAACGGAATTTATGATTTTTGTTACTTTAATATTTTTTATAAGTCTTAAAACAAACTTTTGAGACTATGCATGCCATAGAATTTGTAATAGGAATCCCTTCAATTCTGTATTAAAAGTGGTTTCTGATTCGGACATAAAACGAGATAAATCTGTATTTAGAGTAAATATGAAAAAAAGAAGACAAATAAAAGAATCAACGTAACATATAGCCCTGAAGGGGCAGTTTGTTTTTTTTAAAACTGACCTTTTATGTTTTTAATTTTGTTTGGTTTTGAAACAGACCAATTTGTAAAAAGTGAAGTGTCGTTGTTTGATTATTCCTTGTTAATATGTCTATATAAAGATAATAAATAATATATATAAAGATCTTTATTTCAATAAACAACCGGTGTGAGCCAGGTCGGTTTCTATCTTTGGTAAAATGTAGGGGTTTTTAGTACGAAAGGACCAAAATTTTTGGATTATCCATATAAAATGAAAGTAAATTAAAAAGTATATAAAGATGAATATTTTAACTTGGCAGAAATTATGCGTTAAATTTAGGATTTAAAGATATTCAATACAGTTATCAAGGTGGCAGAGGATGCGATAGATTTAAGCTCTATTTACAAGAATATTCTTTCTTGATATTAGTAAATTTTCAGAGACATATGGATAAAAATGTATCAAAGAAAATATATAACAGTATCAAAATTTTATTAGGAATCTTAGATAAAGTGATAAAAGCAGCAAGGAACTACGCAGGAAGACCAATAGTGCTGTTTCATCTTTCATCATCTACTATCACCTTCTACTAAATTACATTCTTTCATACTTCGTAGCTGGTTTGATTATATTCTTTAAGATCTTCCATCATCTTATCGACAGTTGTGTCGAAAGCAACTGTCCACCTTTATATTGTTTTTCTGTTATGTTCATTATAAATTTAGATAATTTTTCGTATTCGATTCCAAAGCTGTTTCTCCTTATATTTTCTGTTCAGTCGGACGTCTGCCGATTCATGACTGTTATCACACCTTGTTTTTGTATTTTCTTTCCCTACAACAGAAGCAGAAGAGAGAACACTCACAATCAAGCTACTCATGAAGTTTACCCGAGAAATTGATTAGTGCTCAGGTAAGATTATCCAAACTAATTAATTTTAATAGAAAACAACTACTTTTGAATTTGCTAATAGGGTTTCATTAACATTCCGGCTTCAACTCACAACCTAGACCAGGGAGTTGTATAAAATAAAACTAAAATTCAAAGTTAAATTATAGTTCGATTAACAAAATTTCGGCTTTTGAACTATGAAAGGTTCTCTTAATTACTCTAATACATTAAAACTTCTCAAATTCTTAAGGTTCAAAAGCTTTTGAATTACATTGAATGATTCTAGTTTTAAGCTAGTTTGAAGAGATTTAATAATTTCACTTTGTGAATTTGGGACAGTCTCTTGATAACGTTATCTCTTCCTATTACGTATTTTAAAAGCAGAGCTTTCATCTAACGTATAGATGTTTACAGGATTTCTGTTATTTTTAAATTGTTTTAGCATATTCACAATGAATAGTTGATTTTCATTTTTAACATAATCATTTTTATTCTCATGAACGCCCTCCATTACTATAACTTCATCAGTTTTATTACGAGTGTCATTCCATTGTTGAATTGAATAGGAACGATAAGCAGTAAGGCAAAAAAATATGTTTTGTCTATAGAGTTGTTTTTGTAAATGAAGAAAGAATTACCTGTGATAGTTTTCTTTCAGATGACTCATTATTTATTGGATGTCTCGTACTGGATTTCTCAATTACAGGTTCAATCTCAACGAATTTAAAGATTTTCTTTTTCACCTGCAGCTCAGTTTCTTTAGGGAAATCGGTCACTTCCGATTTTTTATTATCTGTAGAATATGTGCTGAAATTCCGAATTTCTGATGTTTTTTCTATCTGGCTTTTATCATTTTCACTCATCACTATCTCTGTAGAAGTCGGGACGCCGGTTTCAGCTACAATGCTTTCAGTATCTCTTCCATGTCTTCCACGTCTTGGATGTGGACGAATAGGAAGACGAGGTTTTTCGGTTTGTTTTGAGTTATCAGGAATGCAAATGTAATCCTTTTTCTCATCTAGGGATGTTTTGAACATTTTACCTGAACTTTGGTGATTTGCCAAAATAGGTTTTACCATTGCTGAAAACCAAAGACGGCTCTTAGTTCTTCGTTCTTTCTGAAGATTTACGGAAACAGGACGGGTATTAGGAGGGCATTGTTGCTGAAAAGAGAAGAATTGATTTATCATAATAGGATTTTAAGGATAAGGAAGTGAATGAAAACAATAATTTTAATTGAAATTCATTTCAAAATATCTCCTTGATATAAATGTAAGCATTTCGAAAAAAATTAAAACATTTGGATACAGCTTATCCAACACAGCTTATCAATGCATCCTACAAATAGCTAAAATAACAACATCAGATGAGCCATAGACATTATTTATCAGATTCAGAATATAAGGTTTTGATGAAAAAGTAAATTGCACTCATATTTCATTTTTTTTACATTAATTCAATATACTGCAACTCCAATTATTTTGGTTTATTTTAAAAATACAACAGCGATTAATAGAAACAGTACAAATTTTCCATTTTCTGAAAGAAAATCAATTAACGATGCAATATTTACGTAAACTGTCTAAAACCAATTAATTTTGAAACCATTACAAATTAAAGAAATAGGTTAAAATATTAATATCCACTTTTTAAGATTTTTTCGAGAATTTTTTTCGCTTTCTTGTGCTAACTTTTAGACTAATACTAACTTGAAAAATATTTCAGATGTAAAAGTAAAATCGTATTTTCTCCTTAAATTTAGAAATTGAAAACATTCACTTCAGGTTACACATAATGAAGATAAAATCTATTTATACAAAAAAAAAATAAAAAAAAAACTCCATAAATTTACATAAAAAGTTTCAAGAAGATCGATCAAGCGGTTCAAGTTATTAGGAATATAACAAACACAGATTGAT
This sequence comes from Thereuonema tuberculata, assembly GCA_023159025.1. Taxonomy (NCBI): domain Eukaryota; kingdom Metazoa; phylum Arthropoda; class Chilopoda; order Scutigeromorpha; family Scutigeridae; genus Thereuonema; species Thereuonema tuberculata. The sequence continues at coordinate 22,223,137 of JAFIDM010014012.1, forward strand.
TGATTTGCTGAGTTATAAAAAGGGTGCAATATTTTTATCCATTATTTTGCTAATATTTTGTTCTACGTTAGACCTCATCAGCGAGTAATATTTTAATTCGTAATATTCTCTTTCTAAAATTAGTTTATACAATTACAATCAGCTATCTTATCAATTTAGCCTACACACACAAATTTCAGGCTCAAAAACATTGATTTGCTTTACTTCCCAATATGGTTACAACTACGTACAGCTGATTTTTTTCCTACTAATATTTTTCTAATATTAAATTACTGTAAAGTATTCATTAATTAATTACATTAGTTATAATCACTCACGGATTGCCTTGATACTAATTAACTAGAAACTTAACCATACCAATCTTGTTAAATTTACTTGAAAAAATAAAAAAAAAATTGTTCCAATAACTTAATTTGATACTCAGATATGTTTTCCATATATGTTTCCTTCATTATGTCTCATAACTTTATTAACACTATATTACTCACCAACATCATAAATATCTCTCAAAAACAAATTTTAAAAAAATTTCGTCTTCCCCAATATACTAGTTTTATAGACTATTACAACAATTTCCTTTCGAAAAACTGTTTCTTCCAAATTTAAGTTCCCGTACCATAATTAAAATAATAAAACATCACAATTAATCGAAGAACATTTCAAAGCTTACCCTAAACTTAACAGAACCAAATTCAGAAACTCCCAACAGCCTCTTCTTTTCAAGTGAAATATCTTCCAATAATTCGTCTTCCCTATCAAATCTACTTTCTTCCATTCCATTCAACCGTTCAAATTCCTTTGATTCCCCGAAATTCCTATCCAACAACGTAGATTTATCCCCAAACATTCTTTCACCACTGTTACCCACATTTCCCCTATTAACCACTGCTCTCAAAGAATCGTCTACTTTCCACGGAATTATAGTAGTCGAAGAGTATGTTGTCGTTATGACGGAGCCTTCCTCGCCCATCTGAGCTGTTTCACTTTCTCGATCTGCCTCTCTTGCATCAGAACCCAATTCACTAAGTTGTGCTTCACTAGTGGTTATTTCTGCTTTCTTCCATGTTGTCGTTCCGCTTGCTAATTCCAAAATAGCCTGTAATGTTTCAATTTCAGCAGAACCTTTCGACAAACTTGTAGTAGTCAACGATTCTGTTGTCGTTACGACCGAGGCTTCCTCTCCGATCTGCGCTGTCTCAATTTCTTGCTCCGCATCTGTGGCGACAGAACTCGATTCTACAAGTTGTGCTTCACTAATGGTTTCTTCTGCTTCCTTCGCAATTGTCGTTGGGATTGCTAATTCCGAAGTAGCCTGTGATGTTTCCATTTCAGCAGATGTTGCGGAGGAGTCGGTGTCTAAAGCTTCAGCTGTAGTGGTATCTGCGACTGGTGATGTTGCCGCATCCGACTTAAGAATCTCCGTCGTGCCTTCAGCCGTCACTGTTTCTGCAGCTAAGTCCTCAGTTTCCAGTGTAAGTGAGCTATCTTCTCCAATTGCCGTTTCTACT